>JAROYE020000004.1:41812315-42344815 GCA_029619315.2 Dynastes maya | reverse complement strand
AGGAGAAATATAAATGTTATACGTTAATTTTGGGAGAGGCTACATAATAATGAATATAAACCGAGGGGTTCAGTCCAAATATTATCGATTACTAATAGCTGTTTTTCACAGAACTAAGTCATTATAACAACAATGGTAGCAACTTAAAGAAAAAACTGTGGGAGAAGACAATAGCTTGTTTTCGTAATTACCTATTCATAGACTTGATATAATAATGATGTTACTAATGCCAAACATTGTTTACACGGGATTACATAATCTGTTAAACAACATTTTTGCAGCATTGCTGTATTTTGTAATGGACAGAAATACCCGAACAATTACTAATTTGGAAAGTGGTTAATTTATTTGGGAAATTTTGTATTTATTTCTACATTACATATTTCTCTATAATCTTCAAGTAACTTATTATTGATATCGATTGAACGAAATTGGAGATTGGAAAAAGTATGTTGCGTATGGGACCACTTATCTATTGCCACGGAAAGTTCCATTAGACTGAGGTCTTGTAAAAAAGCGTTGGTCGAAACTTTCTTACACAACTAAACTGCGGAATTGCAGAAGAAACACGGGATGATCGGGGTCGATAGATAGACAGTTAATTGGTTGTAAATCTTAGGTAAGAGAACTTGTAGTTTAAGAAATTAATGTAGATAGTCCTCGAAATACATATGTAAGGAGTAGTAATGGTTTTAGCGGGTCGCCCTCTTCACATAAGCAGAGTTGTAATTATATCGGAAGAGTTCCACTTGATACTATGAGTTTACAAGAAATCATTGTAGCCGAACATTTTGAAAAAATGCTAATTAACTTTTGACATATAATATTGTTAAGACGCAGCACAATCGTAAATGTTTTATTACATGTCAAATCAATTTTACAAAAAACATCTATATGTTTACACATTTGTTCACTGAAGTTTGCCAAATTTTAGAGTTATACTTTTTTCCCAGGTTTCAATGGAGAATACCTTATGGATTTTGATTCATGAGCAAGGATACCTTTGAAATACAACGATTTATGCACTAACAGTGAGCAAGCGAATTTAAAATCATAATTCAATGCAATGCATTAAATGGAAGAGCCTTATGCATATAACAACAAACATCCTTCCCCTTATCATTTTATCAATTTCCATTCTTCCTTTTCAATAATTCTCTTCCCTTCACGAGTAGATATCGAAACCACTTAATATTCCCATTATAGCGTCCCTTAAACAACCTCATGCATATTAAACGAACCACCCCTGACGATTTCGTCGTTGCAGCTCGTTCATCAGGGGAAACATTTCTTAAAAGCCCTCTCCCGTTTGATGTCACGACAGTTGCTCGTATGAAGGAAAATCGAAAGAAAAAACATTCGCGCATCGCGTTTAAAACTCCAGCGCCCTCTAAGTAACTCGAACGCAGCTACTGTATACAAATGCCAGGCATGCAGTCTCTTCCTAAAGCAGCAATTATTTGAAGTTTGATAAGTCGACCAATTAATCAATCAACGAAGGTAATTCAACCAGACCTAATGGAGATTTATGGGCATTTAAATGTTTTTGGTTGAGTTGGGAACATATGCTCGACTTCTGACATTTACGATTTAATTATGTAGATCGAATGTCGTGTGCCTTGTTACATAATTTGTACTTTATTGGACTGTTTAATGAAGTATATGTGATAATGAAGAGAGTCAATTTAGTTTACATCAGGTTCTGTTTTGGGAAGATAACGGAATGTTGGTGTTTTATACTACGGAATAATTTATAAAATCGGTTGGTATAAATAAGATTGGTTGATTGGAATGTATTATCCTATATTCGAGTAAGATAGAGACATGAAAGAATTTAAGCTGATTTTAATATACTAAAAAAACTGGTTTCTTGGTTTTAATAAAAAAAAAAAACTTGGTAAGGGTGCTGAGATGTACATTAATGCTGGATCCACGCCAAACTAAAAAAATGCAAATATGCAATAAAAGAGGAACAACAAAATAACAATTTTCTAACGTACACACAAGAAACAACAAAAAATAATTAACAATAAAACGTAGTTAAATTTCGATTTTGCGACGTGCCGTTCATACAACAGGTTACTCTTCAGTATCATCGAAACTTTCAAACAGGGAAAAGGTGTGGGGCGTTTTTGCTGATGGTTTTAAATTTCGGTTGTAACTGTTTTTATACTCTCGGTTTTCTCTGTCCCGTAATAGAGCGCCTTCTTGATACAGTTGATCTAAATTGCAAGTGTTGTCCACTTTAATTTAGATCAAGACGTACTGCACATTCGATAATTACATAGCCAACACGTACCCTTCAAGCTGACAAAATATTATTTCTTTGTTTTTCAATAAAAAGCACACTGGAGCGATAGTATTGGCTAAATTTGAAACGAAACAGATCTTTTGATCTCTACTTATTCGAGACGGGAAAATGAAAAATTACCAAAAACAAGCACAAATAAAGAAGTTGTTGACAAAATGTTTTTGTTTTGTTTCTGAATTGTTGAAAGTCATTAAGTTGATGTTTTGTTTACATTTTGTGGGCTTGGTGTGCACCCAGCATAAGACATTGGTTCAGAAGAAGACAATCAATTAAAAAAATGTCAAATTTTGGCTTTTGTTACAAACAACTCCAAATAATCATATTTATTACAGAAAATGTGTCAAAAGTTGAATACATATAGTAACCACTAGATGGAGTTTTTACAGATCTCGTTTTGCAATTAGGTCATATCTCTATTATACGGCGTGTCCCACTAAGAGTGGAGACCGGCGATATATTGGAAACTACAACTATAGTGATGGGAAAACATTTTTCATAACCAAAGTGGCAAAGGGAAATTTGATAAAAATATTTTTAAATTCCAAACATGAGCACTAGGGGACGCAGTTGCTAGGGTCAACAGTAAATTTGAAATTAGTCAGTAAAAGTTTCTGGATTAACTACGATTTTAAATAATTTATTAAAAAGCTTACTTAATTAATAATGTAAACGTAAATAATGAGTTGGGCAGCCGTCATGCTGAAACCACAGTGTTTTTCAAGTTTCTAACAAAACATCTTCCAAAAATATTGATAATTCGTTACGTAAAAAGTTTAAGTATATTTCGCCGTTTAAGTTGCCTTAAAAAATAAATGGTCCAATAGCCTTATCACCCAAAATGCCACATCAAACATTTATACTCCACCTATGTTGATGATCATCCTCTCTCATCCAATGAGGATTTTCACTGGACTAGTAATGCATATATGAAAGTAGTTTCATCAGTTCACAAGACGCGTTGTAGGGAGACAGCATTTTCATGGTAGATATCTTTTAACCAATTACAATTATTGAGTCTATGGTCAAAGTCTGTATCCGAGAGGAATTTGCTATAACACCATATGGTATGGGTGTGACGTATTGTCTATTAGTATACGATGAGTTGATGTGTGCTTATGTGAGGATGAGCTACAACATATGCAAGGACATTTATCACATTAGTTTCAGTTCTAGCTACACGTGCTCTGCTAGGATTTCCGTGAGGTTGAGCATACCCTGTTTCATGTAATCGTGTCGCCAAACGTTAGAATACTTCTCGGCTGAAATGTTTTCTTTCTGGATACTTAACTGCATATTCACGTCCTGCCATACACGCGTTTTCAAAGCATTGAAAATACACTGCAAGGATATTATATGCCTCTGCATTAGAAAACGACATTTTTTATCATTCAACAGCTAATCAGCAATCTTTAAAGGCCAGTGCGTAGTAAAATTCTATGTATTTGTTACAATTGTCAAATATATAGATGTTTCCAATGCGTGCTAAATTCTGCTATTGTATACAAATCTTACTAGATTTTGTTATTTTTATTTGAAAAGTGATCAAAAACAAATAATCATATTAAACTAATACTGATACAATTTTGTGTGTAAAAGAGGACAAGTTATCATTCTTTTGTTTCATGGCCAACTAAGATAGCCTTCGACATTATTAAGTAGGTATTTGTAATTGATAGGGAAATTATTACTGAGAATGGGCTGTTTTCGTTATTATTAGGAAAAAGGAAAAAGATATCACTACGCTCTTCAAGCATGACATAAGAAAAACATATCGTTACATTTAAATTTTTAGAGATAATTGAGAAATACTCGTACAGTTGGGAATAACGCCATCTGGTATTGTTTTGTAATATCTATTAATGGCCTCCTACAACAGGTTCATTTTCATATCATTTTATAAATCGTACTGTTAAATCACCTATCCACTCCATTTTTACCACGTTTTTGGAGCACGAGCATGACCTAACTTATTGAATGAAACTCTAGCCCACTGATCACGTAGTGAGAATACAATACTTTAATTGGTTTGAAAGCTACATAAATGATGATAATATCATTGACAAATCCTTCTTTTCAGATCAAGCTTGGTTCCACCTTAATGGCTTTATTAACAAACAAACTATGCGTATATCCATAGTCCACTGAATAGCTTTTTACCATGATACACAAGCCATCGCATTCTGAAAAGATTGGTGTTTGGATAGTAGCTTCACGAAGAAGTATTATTGGTCGGTTATATCTTCATGAAACAGTAAACGCAGAAAGATATCGCGATAGGTTATTGGAACCTTTTCTCTAAACCAGCCGCGATGATGAATCGAGAGATCGATACTTCCAACAAGACAATGCTATAGCTCTTAAACAGGAATTTATTTGAATAATTCTGTAAAATATGTCAAACGTCATTTGAAGTTGCCACGCTTAACGCCTATCCAAGAAAATATCGCGCGAAAAAAAAGGATGATAAACCTTCCGGGAAAATGAAGATGGTGAGTACTTTTATATATTCGAAAATATGGCGATTATAGGGTACGGTTCCCTTTGCCCTAGCCCAGCCGATGATGGCGTGGGGGTTGATAAGGCCCCACCCTATTTAAGTAATATGAAGGGACCACCCTGTAGTTTAGCGACGTCAAAATAGGGAAATTCGTCGCAGAATATTGAGTAATAAAAGTTCAGTTAGTCTGAGTATGACAAAAACGGGTTACTTGAACGGCCACGCAAATATTGCAAATATAATTTGACATTATTTTTGTGTCACCCTGCATGCTAAAAATACTACTACTAAGCAATAAGTACAAGAAACCGCCCAACATAAGGGTTCCGATAGGAGACAAAAAGATTAGAGAATGGAATTCGAACGTGAAAGCGGTATGACGTTAGCATTTAGTTCGGTGCCTATGAACTCCCTATTGGGTGAATTTTAGACAGAAAGCGGTACGATACTTGATTAGATAGGTAGCCTTAGATCCCAGAGACGGTATTCCAATAAACTGGTGACAGAATATGTGCTACTTTTCCTTCCAAACACGCAGCTCAACCAAGACTCTCCCGAAACTAATGCTAATATCACGTGATTACAACAGGTGGAAGTGGGGATATGAAATGATTGTTTCGCTACTTTACTTAGGGATGTTTAAAACTAAAAAGGGTCAATAAATGTAAACAAATTGAAATTTAGCGTATAACAACAGGAAAATAGGGCTTTGAAATAATAAATACAAATATTCGCTCAACAAGTGGCGTCATCTATCGGAATAAACATTAGATAGAACGACATTTAGCGATCTAACTTATATAGATACAGTAGGGACTTTACACCGTAACAAAGTTTCAATCTTGATATGATTTAAGCACGATTTAACTGAAACAGTTCACTAAAACCCTTACCACAACACTTAATTCGTACTGGACGCACGTTTCGATAGCCAAGCTATCATCATCAGCAGCAAGACTGAACTGACGATTTAACTATCAGGTAACCAACATAAAATACAATTTAAAAAAGCATGGCGATAAAACCAATTTAGTTGAAGAATCAACCGACGATAAATATTTTAATTTTGTTTCTATTCAATCTTAGTAAGTATATCAACTACGATGCTTTTATATTTCAGTAAAAACAAAGGATGTACTAATTTCTTTATCCTGTAATTCATGTTCATTGCACCATGCCGTGTTTCCTGCTCATTTATTCCTTTATATTAACTCAGCCGCTTTTATATTTCTGTATTCGAAATTATTTTTATATACCGTCGAAACGAATTTTCCTATTTCATTCTTTTATCTATTATTTTCCATTCCACTCGAACGCCATAGTTCCGAGCGCGAATCGATCGTCACACGTTCCGAGTATCCGTAGTAGCGTGTCGAAACAATCGCACGCGATGTCACACGTTTCTATCGCACGCTGACAGTCACTACAATCTCGCTACGTAATGCTACGGGGGTATGTTGAAAAGTGGAAAATAAAAACAAAAAGCAGAATTGCGGTTTGAAATGCGTTTTTTTTTTGTTCAATCTAATCCCTTGCTACACCCCCATGAATTTGGATCAGCGACGAAAACATCGATGCTGTGCGCAACATGATTGAAGAGAATTGGCCTGTGACTTACCGAGAGATATAGGCATCCTTATGCATATTGAAGTCTTTAGTACATTCGATTTTACATGAACACGTAGGTGCGGAAAGGATATGTTCCCGATGGATTCCGCATAATATGACCTAAGTCCAAAAAGACGGCTCGTGTCAATTGGTGTAAAGGAAATGCTCAAAAAATTCGACATGTGAACTTAAAAATCCGTAATCAACATCGTAACAGGTAACGAAACTCGGATATATTCGTACGAGCCGAAAATTAAGCAAAAATCACCTGTTTGGGTGTTCCCAGATGAACCAAATCTAGGAAAGTTGTTCCTCCATGAAGCACTTCCAATAAATGATTGTTTGTTTCTTTCATGCATGGGCATATCGCAAACATTGCTTTGGAGGGTCGAAGAACAGTTAATGCTGAATAGTATACAACAATTTGTTTGCCAGAAATCATCGATGTAATCAGGAAAAACAATCGACAACATCGCATCATCTTCATCATGACTCTCACATAGCACGTCAAACCTATACAATTGATCATTTAAAGAAGAAAAACATCGAATTAACGTCTCATTGCCCGTATTCACCTGATTTATTGCCTAACGACTTCTTTTTGTTCCCGAACGTCAAACAAGAAAATATGTGGGCAGCGATTTTTATCGCCCCAAGAAGCTGCTGAAGCCTTCAAAAGCCACGCTTTGAAGACACCACCTTCAAAAGCCACGCTTTGAAGACACCACCTTCAAAATGGTAAAAATATTTTGACAATTGGTTCGAACGCATACAAAAGTGTATAAATCTTAACGGTGAATATTTTGAAAAACAATAAAACGATTTGTACCATCAATTTTTTTTTCTTTCGTTGTTTTTGCAAAACTTTAAAAGGTATCCCTCGTATAAGGAAGATGAGTACTTCTAGCAGTGACCAAGCCAAAATGTACAATCGTCCCTCTGGAAGTGTCTTTCGAAAGGACAAGGCGTTGTACATCTGTCATTAAAGAGGGAACTCGCCAGCATGCCACAAAACGGTTTGAAACTGTGACATTTATCCGTCATTCTATAAAGTTTCCAGCCCATCCTCGTATAACCCTATAACGTGAAAGGTCGATTACATTAAGCAAATCTGCGGTATTGATATTGTTCCTTCGACCGATATAAGGAAAAGGTAGCGAAAAAGGGCAAAAAACGTAATAGCGGTGGCGCTTTCAATAATTTCATATCTGCAAAGCCGCGGCCGAGCGCTTTTTCTTCCGGAAGTGTTCGTCGTGCTGGGATGCAAATAACTGCGACCATATTGGAGTTAACGAGAAACGGTAAAATCGAATTACCGGGAGCGAAAGTTTCCAACGAGATAGGAAATTCGTCTGTAGCGTTCGTGCACGGAAAATCGGCTTGCTAATGGAAAGAGTGGAGTGAGGTATTTCAAAATTAACCTAGAACATTTATTGCAGTCATTCGTTCGAAGTTTCTTTCATAATTTTCCTCTAAAGCAATTGTATTAACCATTAGCATCGACGTCTTGATGTTATAGATTTTTTTAAAACGTACTTTTCTTCTCGGAGTTCATGAAGTCAGAAGTCAATTGTCCTCTTTTAGATTTTTTGTATGGTTAAGAATACTTGATAAGGCTTTATCTTTAACGTAAGCATCCTGGTGCCTACAGATTAACAAAGTAAGAACTATTAATATATTGTAATGATATTTGTGTGTAAATAAATGATAAAAAAAATGAAACGATTTTATCTTTTTAAAAAGAGACAGTGAGTTTATTTATAATTTTAAATAAATAATTTTGGATAGATTATTTCTTATAAACAAAGAATGGACAAAAACCTAAATCAATCCCCTATCCGATTGCTAGTTTAGTTTCAAATTATTAAATTGAAATTTAATCTTGAATTTTGGATATTTAAATTAAAAGCGATATTTCTTTTGAATTTATTTTATCTCAGTGAAACAGCTCTTCGGTGTCCGTTTTTGAAATCGTAACTGCCTTCGTTGGAAACCAGGTTGCATGGTCCTTGAGCCTTGCTCTTTGGACTGTAACTTTCAAATTATATGTAGAAAAGAGTTTGTTGGATGATGTACTGCAGTTTTATTTTAGAAAAGTTTCATGTTTATTCAAGAAATAAATAAAAATATTCAAGAATTTGGACATTTTCTGTGTGTCGAAAAACTTGTTTATTCTGTCTCTGATTGTTTTATTCAGAGCCCCAGTTAACTATTTTGAATAAATAAAACTTGACTTTTCTATCACCATTCGAAATACCATCCGCTCCCTCAACCTGAACATCATTAATAATTTTGCTCATCATATTTGTATTGCATTTAATGCTACCACTTTAGCTCCACGAACTATAAATTCTAACTATCCCTCTTTTTATGTTGCTTATGTCACTGAAGAAGAGGTGCTGAAAAGTGCTTCAAGGCTTACGAATAGTATGAAATCCGGTGATGATAACATATCTAGCTTTCTAGTACGTGAGTGTGCCTGTGTATTTGCGTATCCACTGAGGATACTATATTATTTAATTATTTAAAAATCGAAATTTCCGGAAATTCGGAAAACTAGTAAAATAGTACCAGTATCCAAGGGTGGTGGTCGGACTAATATTGTGAACTACCTGTCATGGGTAAGATTTTCGAGAAATGTGTCGCAACTCAGTTCACTAAATTTACTGAAGAAATGAATATCTTACCAAACTTTCAATCCGGATTTCGCCCTGGTCATAGCTGTGTTACGGCGCTCACTAATATTATCGATGATATCCTTGAATTTGATAGAGGAAACATTACAGCACTCGTATTGCTGGATTTTAGTCGTTCTTTTGACACCGTGCATCACTCCTCTCTTCTTTCGATCTTGGGATGTGCTGGGATGGCTGAAGCTACATTAAACTTTCTAGAGTCCTATCTAAAAAATAGGAGACATCAAGTGCGCGTTGATGATAGAATGTCGACCCCCATTGTAGCCACACAGGGAGTACCCCAGGGTGCCACCCTTAGCCTTTTACTTTTTAATGTATACACATCTAGTCTTACGCTGGTACTAAAGTACTGTAAATACCATCTTTACGCTGATGATACACCGTTATATTATTCATTTCCACCTTCACAGTTAGCTGAAGCTCAATCGAGAATTAACAGTGACCTCTCGCAAGTATGTGTTTACGCGGATCAGCATCAATTACATACAAATGAACCCTGCAAAGTCGCAATTGATTTTGTTCGGTCCCAGAAGAGCTCGCTTTAAAATTACATAGATATTAATGATTGAAATTTAACATATTTTACCAATAAGTACTGACGCCCTGTATAATATTTGTACAAAGATGGAAATACTTTTCAATCGCCCACGTTTATAGCTTACTAACTCGTTGCAATTATTAATCGTTACTTTTGTGTACCAAGGAAATAAGTGATAGAGTACTACGATGATTTTACTGAAATTTTCATAAAAATCAACTTAGCTTTAAAACGGTGATGTTTACACCTATCGAAATAGGTCGATTTTACGTCAAATTAATTGCTGAGAATGTTTTATAAAAATTAGGGCAGTCCATTTAAGAAATTAAGTGTACGTTATTTCTGGTGAAACCGGAAGTTGACTAAACGTGTCGATATTTTCTAAAAGTTAGCCCCCTCGAACAGAATAAGTCTGCAAATTTACAAATTTGGAACCTGCTTAGTTTCTAATATACGGCTAACATAAGGTCATCCTGTGACATCCTTTATATAGGAATACTTTCCTCTATTTCTTTAGAAAAGTATTTAATATTTACCTCGAATATCGTCCTATTTTTTAGCCGGTACTTTCGTCGCCATTTTGATATCTTCTTAACAGGAAAAATGTAGACACCTGTTTGTACTTCGCGCATACATTAAACACTCCAAAGATTATTCTGTGCATTCGATACTAGATCACCTCAAAATATGCAATTTTAACCTTTAGGTATCACACCCGGGCAGAGGCTATAGAAAATATGTATATATCTATTTGGAAGTTTTATGAGCTTTTCTGCGCGCTCGGATATGTAAAATTTTAGCTGAACGATAAATTGGATCGACACTCCATTATATTGAGTCACCGAAGTTAATTCCGTTTCTAACTTCGTTATATGTGTTAATTGAACGCGAACTGAGATTTTCAAACACCATCCCAACAAGTTTACGTAAGGCCCTTTAAAAAGGGGTATATCCGAGCGCATGGATAATGTGTTAGGGTATTTATAGAACACGGATTGTACAATATGCTAATAAAATCTTCGGGTGGTTTTAATGAAGTAAATTAAGTAAGAATGTCGCTATTCGAATTCGAGCTTTTACGCTTGAATTTTTAATTGTTCTACGCTTCATTCACTCATAATGCAATTTAGGGAATGCCGTCTTGTTGCTTAAACTGGGATAAAATCAACAGAAATCGTGTTTCAGTTATTACACGAATTATGACAAAAGAATTTGGCTATAAATTCGAGCAAATTTGTTTATAGCATATTTTATAAAAATTTTAATTTAGTTGAGCACGGTAACCGTATATTTCTGTTCATTTATTTTACTTGGCATTTCTAAAAAGATCAGGAATGTAGCATTTTCTAAGATTCCGTATAAATTTTTTTTGCGGTAATTTTTATTTCTTTTTGTCTGTTTATGTTTTATTTAGAGTTGATTACTAAGGTTCGGCAAATGAGTGCAACGTCAGAGACGTATCGCGCAAAAGTAGGTACGTGAGATACAGTATTATTAAAAAATAATATATTCTTACCTTTTATTGATGTTTTGATGATCACTGCGACAAAATACTACTGCCCCGGTAAGCCGCGTAAAACTGCAACATAAGCAACGCTTCCATTGTCGATTCACTTCGCCTTCAACGTCTGAAAACGTTTTCGTGTATTTCGAAGATGATCGTTCTACATCTAGTAGGATTTGCGTAATTCAGATATTCCTTTATCTCTTCTGTGCACTCTTCATTTTCAGTAATAGACCGAACCTTTTGTAAATCGGGATTTTTATTTCAAACTGCACGAAATTTTTGAGCGACATCTAGTTCTATAGGATCCGTCAAGCTTTCTAGCGCGGCTTCTAAATTATCTAAGGTGTTTAATGAGTCTCGTAAAGATAAGTGAAGTTTCGTAACAGCGATATAGCTTGTACAACTGGAGAATAGTTTATCTATTTGTAATTGAACGTCCGAATTGGAAAAAAGTTGCTGACTCTCGAATCGCTGCGGATTCATTTGATTTAAATTTTAAAATCACATCCTTCACATTTGCGAAATATTTATGATAATAAAATACTGCCTGGAGCCATGTTCCCCATCGAGTTATTATAGGCTGAGGTGGAAGTGGAAGTTTCGGACACAATTGTTTGAAAACACGGATATGTTTGGGAGATTTCGCAAACACTTTTTTGGTAGATGCTATTAAATTATTCACCATCGGAAAACTTCTTTCGAATGGTTTCTGCAACGAGATGATACGCGTGTATGAGACATGTTATGTGAAGAAGAGTCGAAAAACATATTTCCAACATCCTACCAACTTTCAGCATTGTTGCAGCTCCATCAGTAACTAACATTGTGACTTGAGCTCCTGTGATACAAAATTCTCTTAACGAATCTTCACAACGGTTTCAGCATCACTTTTTTCAATCCTTGTAAAGAACGTGCTACAACATGAATCATGCTGTGTTTCTGTGCATCAGTTGTTTCATCCACACTGTACGGATTCAAATGTTAAATTCAAATTTTTACCGCCGTCGGTATTGCAGATGTCTATATATACACAAAAATAGAGTAGTAGAAGAGAATGTAACAAGAAAATGGCGACTGAAAGAGCCCGTGTGTAATTTACATTAAAGATAGTTTTAAAGTAGTGAAAATATTTATTTTCTGGTCCTTCGAACAACAACAACCCAACATATTGGTCCACACGAGCCGGATACTAGCCGAGAAACAAAAAAAACGTTGAAATTTAGAATACATTGAACATCGAAACACGTGCTCTCATTTATCAGCGACAAGCAACTAACACATACACTTACGGTGAGATTCCCATACTTACCTGTTATCCTAGTTTATATATTTAATGCATGCATGCAGTTTGAACATTTATTCAGTCAAGGTATATTATCTACTAGTTCAAGGTTATTGCTCGTCTCCCCGTATGCGCGACTCATTTGCTTATCAAATTCTATTTGCTTCATATACTACATAAAACATGGCTTCAGAAAACGAAATTAAAGAATTAAGACAAAATCGAGGTACTGTCAAAGCACAATTAACAAGGTTTACCAATTTCATAAATGATAAACAAAGTATACAAAATCAATATCAGCTTAATGTTAGGTTAGAAAAGATCGAGAAATTGTTTGAAACATTTGAAACAATACAAACTAAGCTAGAAATCTTAGATGAAAACGAAGAAACGTTTCGCGAGGAAATAGAAAATTGCTTTTATGACGTCATTAGCAAAGCTAGGTCTATTGTCGGAGTACACACAGAAAGTAATGTTAGTCACTCAAATCTTTCAGTAGCTAATATAAGTAATACTCTATTAGATCCAATAGCAAATTTAAAGCTGCCTACAATCAGTCTCCCGGTCTTTGCAGGAAATTATGATGGTTGGATAACTTTTTACGATTCATTCACACAATTGATCCACGAAAATGTAAGGTTAACAAACATTCAAAAATTCTATTATCTCAAATCTTGTTTGCGAAATGAAGCATTACGTTTAATTCAAGCATATGAAATATCTTCAGATAACTACATTATTGTATGGAATTTACTTATAAAACGATACGAAAACAAACGTATTATTATAAATAACCATTTAAAACAGCTTTTTGAATTACCTTTAGTTACAAAAGATTCCTCACTTTCATTAAGAAATCTTACAGATTCAGTTTATTATCACATAACAGCGCTAGAAAAGATGGATTTGCCTACAAACCAATGGGATGCTATATTAATATATTTAATTACATCAAAGCTCGATAACGTGACAAATCGCGAATGGGAAAATTCTTTACAAGATGACGGATCTTTACCAGCGTTAGATCAGCTGACTTCATTTTTAAATAAAAGGTGTTTTACGTTAGAAACGACTAATAAAAGAACCACTTCAACCAAACAACATGCTCCAATGACTCATGATAACAAAAAATACGCTTTATCACAAAACAAATCAGCTGAACAACAAAGTTACGCAATTACACAAAACCAAACAGAATCCAAATGTTTTTATTGTAAAGCAGATCATCTTTTATACAAGTGTCAAGAATTTCTTAAATTATCGGCAAATGAAAGATACAACAAAGTCAAAAATTTACATTTATGTACCAATTGTTTACGTCCAGGACATTTAAAACGTCAGTGCAAAGCAAGCAAATGTAAAACTTGTAAGTTAGCTCATAATACACTGTTGCACAATGATGAATACCTCAATCGTTTATCAAATTCAGCAAACTCACAACAAAGTTCTTCAATCAATGCAGGCGCGGATCATAACTCAAATGGAACGATTCCTACGCAAAACCCGATTCATGTCAATACATCTACTCAACAGAGTCTTGAGCCGGTTTCACAGAATTTAACTACTAACATTTGTTCAACTAACAGTCTAGTTCTACTTTCAACGGCGCAAGTACTAATTTATGATTCTCGCGGTAAACCACATACTTGCAGAGCACTTTTAGATTCTGGAAGCCAAAGTAACATGTTAACCAAAGCATTGTGTGAAAAACTAAAATTAAATTGCATCAACATTCAGATTCCTCTAACTGGTATCAATCAAAATATTACGAATGTTACTCAAAAAACGAATGCGTGGATAGGATCACGATTCAATTCATTCAAAACGAATCTAACATTTTTGATTCTACCGCAAATCACCGAAAGATTACCGTCAGTAGAGTTCAACAAACATTTAATAAAATATCCCGCTGGATTAAACTTAGCCGATCCTGAGTTTAATGAAACACGACCTATTGATATGTTAATAGGTGCTGGGTTATTTTACGAACTCCTATGTGCCAATCAACATAATTTGGGGAAAAACATGCCCTTACTCCAAGAAACTCTCCTAGGGTGGATCTTAACAGGAACTATTAACTTACAATTTAATTCAAAAAACACAAGTACTTGTAATTTTGTTAGAGAAATTTCCAACGAACAGTTAAATGACAATTTAACACGATTTTGGCAAATTGAAGAAATTCCCCATAAACAATTTTTGTCTGATGAGGAACAATGGTGTGAAAACTATTTTAAAAATACAACAACAATAGAGCACAATGGTCGTTTCAGTGTTAGACTGCCATTTGTCAAGAACATTAGTAGTTTGGGCGATTCACAATCAATAGCTTATAAACGATTCCGGTCATTAGAAGCAAAATTTCGTCGAGATCAAAATCTGAAAAATGCGTACATAAAATTCATGAATGAGTACGAATCACTGGATCATATGACATTCACAAAACTCTTTAACGTAAATGAAGAGCAAATACAACCGTCATACTTTTTACCGCACCATGCAGTACTAAAGTCAAGCAACAGCACCACGAAATGTAGAGTGGTCTTTGATGGATCAGCCAAAACTGATTTAAATGTTTCATTAAATGATTGTCTCCTTGTAGGACCTACAATACAGGATGACCTTTTATCCATCTTAATGAGATTGCGATTAAGGAAAATTGTACTCAATGCAGACATTAAAATGATGTATCGACAGATTGAAATTCACTTCGATGATCGTAAGTTTCAGCAAATCCTATGGAGACCTGATGAGCAACAAGACATTCGGGTATACACCTTAAATACCATCACGTATGGCACAGCAAGCGCTCCTTACTTAGCAACTCGTGTCCTTCAACAATTGGCATTTAATTATGAAGATAGATATCCTCGTACCTGCAACATTATCAAGAAATCATTTTACATGGACGACCTACTGGTCAGCTTAGATTCCGTAGATGACGCATTGGACGTTTACCGAGAAATTACCCACATTTTATCGACAGCAGGATTTGAACTCAGAAAATGGTCTTCCAACGATAACCTAATTTTGGTCGCAATAAAGGATTCCGACACTAACATCGACAATTTAATTGAGATTCGTGAAAACAAGGAATTGAAAACATTAGGTTTGTCTTGGATGGCAAACACAGATACTTTACATTACTCGATTAATCTACAAGATTCAAGTACAATTACTAAACGAAGCGTTCTGGCAGTAATTTCTCGTATTTTTGATCCTCTGGGATTAATAGGCCCTATCATAGTACGAGCAAAGTTATTCATACAACAATTATGGCAATTACGCCTATCATGGGATGAGCCTCTTCCAAACGAATTGACGTCGATATGGAACATGTTTTTAGAAGAAGTGCAACACATTAATGGTTTTAGCATCAATCGCCACATCCTATGTGAACAAGCTGAAGAAATCGAACTGCATGGTTTTTGTGACGCATCGGAGAGAGCGTATGGAGCTTGCATTTATCTTGTGTCATCCAATTCGTTTAATAAATGTGCAAATTTGCTATGCGCAAAATCCAAAGTTGCCCCACAGAAGAAGTGTACCTTACCAAGACTAGAACTTCTTGCTGCTGTTCTTTTAGCTAAGTTAGTTGACATTATAAAATGCGTTTTAGACATAAACCTATCCAAAATTGTTCTTTATAGTGACTCAACTATTGTATTATCATGGCTTAAAATCGATCCAAGTAATCTAAAAACATTTGTAGCTAATCGTGTTGCGAAAATAAGAGAATTATCACAGATCAGTGAATGGACTCATGTCAATTCAAAAGAGAATCCAGCAGATATAATTTCTCGTGGATTCAGTGCAAAGGAATTACAAAATTGTTCACTTTGGTGGCAAGGTTCATATTTTTTAGCAACTAGTCAAATAGACACAGAATATGAATCTATAGACTATAATGATTTACCAGAAATTAAGCAAACTAAAGTTAGTCTCCTAACAATTACAAATGTTGATAATGATATTTTTGAAAGATTTTCAAATTTGAACAAATTGCAACGTGTAATCTCTTATTGTCTTAGATTTAAAGCAGCTACGTTAAACAAAATATCATTTAATACTTTGGTTTTATCTACAGAAGAACTCAATGACGCATTAACTTTACTTCTTAAGATAGCTCAATTCAACAGTTTTTCTAGTGAAATAACTTCATTAAAAAATCAACAAGCCTTAAATACAAGTAGCAAAATATTAAATCTTAATCCGTTTCTTGACGAGTCAAATCTATTACGTGTAGGTGGACGATTAACACATTCAAATTTAGATTTCTCTCAAAAACACCCAGTCATCTTACCTAAGAATCATAAGTTAACAAAATTGATTGTAATGCAATATCACCTGAAACATTTACACTTTGGGCCACAAAATTTATTATCTGTAATAAGACTTCAATATTGGCCTATTGACGGAAAAACGACAGTTAAGGGTATCATTCGCAACTGCATAACATGTTTTAAAGTAAACCCAAAACCAACAAAATTTCAAATGGGCAATTTACCCAGTTCTCGCGTAATACCAAGTAGACCGTTTACCAATTGTGGTGTTGATTACGCCGGTCCTATATTTGTAAAGGATAGATCTTTGCGTAATGCGAAATTAGTCAAAACATATTTTTGCATTTTTATTTGTTTTGCCACGCGCGCAGTTCATATCGAATTAGCCAGTAATCTCACAACTGATTGCTTTTTAAACGTTCTTAAAAGATTTATTTCTCGCAGAGGTAAACCAAGTATCATCTACTCTGACAATGGTCTTAACTTTGTTGGTGCTAATAATCACTTTCAAGAAATGTATAACTTGCTAAATGATAAGTCACACAATGACAGAGTTCATAGTTTTCTAGCTGTTGACAAAATTCAATGGTCATTTATACCACCCAAATCCCCTCATCAAGGAGGTTTATGGGAAGCTAGTGTTAAATCAGCTAAATTTCACCTTAGACGAATTTTAGGAACCGCATCAGTAACTTATGAGGAAATGAATACAATACTTGTTCAAATTGAAGCATGTCTAAATTCCCGACCTCTGTCTCCACTTTCGAACGATCCCAATGATTTTCTACCTTTAACCCCATCACATTTTCTCATCGGAGAGTCTCTGGTTGCTACTCCCCAAGCTGACGTAAAGGATCTCAAAATTACGAAGTTGGTCCTGCGAGTACTTAACGGAACTACAAAGAAGGAACAAATGGAAAGGCAATTTAAACTCCAATACAAGGGAGGGTGCCTTAGTCATCTTACAAGAAGATAACACGCCACCTTTGCGCTGGCCCATGGCAAGAATCATCGCTCTACATCCCGGAATGGACAAGATCACCAGAGTGGTATCACTCAAGCTAGCCAATGGTAGTGTAGTGCGACGAGCTTTAACTAAAATTAGATTATTACCAATGGACGACAATTAAATTCAGTTTCTAAATTATAATTGCTTCTGTAACCTATTGCAATTTTATATTTGTTTATACACATACATGTATACCTTAGATCATTTGAAAACGACCTTTCAAGGTGGGCGGCATATGTACGGATTCAAATGTTAAATTCAAATTCTTACCGCCGTCGGTATTGCAGATGTCTATATATACACAAAAATAGAGTAGTAGAAGAGAATGTAACAAGAAAATGGCGACTGAAAGAGCCCGTGTGTAATTTACATTAAAGATAGTTTTAAAGTAGTGAAAATATTTATTTTCTGGTCCTTCGAACAACAACAACCCAACACACACTTACGCAAATTTTCCTATTTTTCAACTCGTTTACTATACAGTTTTTTACTGTACCCTGCAAATGTCGTAAATTGTATCGCAATTGTCTATTGGTTGGTAGTTTCCACGAGGGAACATGTTTATTCCAAAAAAGACGAAAGTGTTCATTGTTTACTAGGTGTTGTGAGATGTTGCACACACTTAGCATCAAAATAAAATCATATAGAAATTCCCAGTACGGAATATTGTTGTTTAAATTCAGTACATGACCTTTACTTTTAATATGTCTTCTACAGTGAGATGTATCGCGACCTATCAACCGTATATTGCAAATTTTGCACTGAATGATAGTACTGGTATATTCCAATCCAGGAAAACGGCTAATATATTTATTCGCATACGATGCTAAAGGTAAACCTCGCTTACGACGATCCATGTTTTAAAAGAGGCACACCGATAAACCGATAATTATCGAACGAGCGTTCACTTCCACGCCTATCGAATAATAACTAAACTCTCCACTGGCTTCGCATCGACCTAAGTCCCCTCTCGGCGCTTCTGCCGTAGCACGCGTTTGTCGAGCCTTATTGATTACCATCTCTACAAATAATATCGATTTACTATCTATCTTTACAAATCCTTAAATGTTGTTTCTGGTTTTTTAATTGGAAATGTTATTGAACTACGCAATTAATTTGTATAAAATGCAGCCACGGAACCGATTTTCGGCACAAATTTTCAGTTAATGTTTGGCTTGCTCTCTGTTAAATACTGATTGAACCATATTTTCCTCCCCCTCAAATTATTTAGCTTTCTTTCAAAACTGCCATTTATTGGAAAAGATTCCTTCAGAGAGACAGGCCGTATGGTTACTACGTGATTGAGCTCCGATACATTTTAGGCGAAAAGTTCATGAACATTTAAGTAATGCGTTTCCCAATAGGTCGTAATGTGCCAGTTTCTTGGTATGCACGTTCCTCAGCTCTATCACCATGCGATATTTCTTCCGTTGGGACAATCCAAATCACCTGATTTATAGCAATGGAAAAATGAATAATGTGGGAAAGTTGCAATAGCGTAGAGAAAATGCTTCTAAAATTGTTTGTGGCGAATGAGATTACAAATACAGCCTCACGTCGAGCCTGATTATGTAGATTTCAAACGAATGGTGACAACCTTGAGCAATTTTTATAATAATGGAATGAATTTGATTTTTTAAATTTTTTTATAGTTACTATGTATAATATTTCCGTTATGTAAGCCATTTTTAGTGCAATGATTCATTTTTAGGAGTTGCACAGCATGTTGAAATAAATACCTCAGCTTTGAGAACAGCCTGTACAATATCGCAATACTTAATTTAAGAGGGAGACTTAAACAGTAGTGACAGTTTAAATAAAATGACGTTCATAGAGACCGTCTCGGTAGTCGAATGGTTAGCATACTTGCCTTTCGATCCGAACGGCGCGGGTTCATATTCCGGTTGAGACGGTTGCTTTTTAATTACGGATAAAAATCGAAGTATGCCTTCTTCTCGGATAAGGAAGTAAAATCGTAGGTCCCGTGTCAATACGATGTTTGGCGCTTTAAAAATCCCTACCAAAGGTTGGAACACCTGGATTCGACAAAATTCTAGCGGGGTCGGCTAATGATCATAGTAATCGATGCCTAGAAGTGCGAGGTGTATTCCGTAACCCGACGCTTTGCCCAATACAACAACGTTCATAGAACCATAGACCACTAGGAATCCAAACGTTTATTTAAACATCCTGAAGGACTTTCCGTATGCTATTTGAAATATTGAAGCAGTAAAGAAAGTGAATAAATTACTGCTAGCAATAAAAACATCTTTTGAATGTATTCAAATTCGTTTTTTTTTTCATCCAGAGATAAATGTCCGACAAGAGAACGTTTTCTCGCTGGAGGAATTGAACTAGAGGGATCTGCTTCCTTACTCATTATTCGATGACTTTCTAGCTCAAAAACTGCCTAATAACCAAAAATCAATGTAGAAAACATATTCTCTAAATACTGTTAGCTGTACGTTGACAGGTTATAGTAAACACTAAAAATAGCCGACAACGACTTCCGCTATTGTATTGTTTGTATATAAGTTGGGCTTACATTTTGTGCGAAAAATTTAAATTGCTCTTCCTCAATTTGGAACAAACTGTAGAGTTGGATAATGATCGTAATAACCTGTGCATTAGATTTAGAACTACGTGGTGTAGGCTTCGCAAAATGAACACAAAACAGCCACACCATTCATTCTAGAGGCGGTATTGAAGAGTATATATGATGCAGGTATTTAGTTAAATCGGCATGCTGAACATACGTTTTCTCTTGAATCGTAATACACAAGGAAATGGTTCACGGACTCACTACTGTCACCTCGGAATCTTATTGCTACTAATACTATCAACAGATAGTACGGCACGTGGAGAAATAAACTGTATGGCACATTTTATACATAAAATTAGAGTATCGAACAGATTCCCTCTTGGAATCGCTTTATTTTTGTAAACGTATTTTCTAATAATTGACGTATGCAGGCAATAATTATTTTTATGCATGTCGTATAATCGAGCGGTCAATGGTTTATCCCTAAGTAACGCACATGGAGGCATGTTTGCTTATCTGTTCGCAACTTTAACATTCCGACACTCGGAACGCATAAATAATACATCGCACCTGCCCACTAAAACGCGAATGTAAACAGCCGACACGTACTCATTGTGTATAGCGGTGTGTTGTAAACTAGACGAAGCGAACGACACGAAACAATAAGTCAACAACGGTTAAGGAGCAATAAGATGTAAACGGCGTCAGGTTCATCGGTTGCGAGAATTGTGCATGTATATACTAACGCGTACTTGGATGCTAATAAAGTGGTTGCAGCGGATGGGTGCCAATAATAGACATGTCTAGGTAAACAAGACTACCCTTAAAGAACCACACATGCAGATGTGGTCAGGAAACAGATTCGCAAGCATCGTCAAGTCCGAATGTTCAGTAATACCTACTAAGCTAAATTGCCATTACGGTTATTACTTGTATTGCTAATAGACAAAATAGTAAATATTACCTTATCTACCGCTTTAAAAAAATAACAATTGAAGACAGCCAAAGTCATTTTACTATCAGTAAAAATTCACTGAAGACTACACTATTTATTTCCATTATCTGCAACTGAGGTCTACAATTTATTCAGCATGATTAGCAAATTAACCTTTCTTCTTTCTTATTGCATGTATCGATGACCATATAGAATATTTATGTTTAGGCAATGTGCGTTGCAAAAATATCTTTTCAGCTTTTTAAAGAATACGTATTGAGAACGTTGATATACATGCAATAAATGTTTGATCGGTCAATAAAGCCTTCTTGCAACGTACAGTTTTTACCACAGTTGATAAAATTTCTCAATAAATTGACATGAGTTATGACCAATGTTGACCAATCAACAATCCAGTCCTCACCGAAATTAATAGTTTTGCCCAAAAAAGTTAAAATAATAGAAACAGTATTGCTTCTCGCTATATACCGACGTGCAGCCAACATAAGATCGGTTTTGTACACAAATATGAGAAAATAATTTATTGAAAATAAATACAAACAAACAAAAACAACATTTGTTTGTGTTCACTTTTACGTATCGGGTGGTCAAATAAGAATGGCAGTCGGCTATATCTCAGAAACTACTAATCACAGAGCTTTCGGGTAAAATCTTTTTTAATAAACGTGGCCAAAAGAAAACACTGGAAATAATTTTGAAGTATGTAAGATGACCAGAAGATGACGTAACGGTCACGACTAAGTATAAAATTAAAGTTTTCATTGAGTTTTGTCTAATTAAGAGTTATCGAAAATATATGCATTTTATTCCCAATCCAATTCCCTCTTTTTCGTTGAACACATTTTGTCGTATCTTCTAAAATAAAGTGGTGGGGTCGTCTCATCCACGGTAATCCATATTTTTTTGGAACACGAATCACGTTTACACACATTATCTCTTTCATTCGCGACAAATGAGTCTGTAATTGTGTTTGTGAGGGTAATGGGTACTTTGGAACGTATTGTCGCCAAAACGTTTTAAAAGCTGCTTTTCTCACCAACGACAACGGAAGATTACAAGAGGTAAACATAATTAATAAATGTATGAGGAATAGTGTATAAGCTATTTCAGTTCTTGCATTTCTCATATGCTTAATACCATTGACATGCCTCTCGCAATCAATTCTGTCCAATGCAGCCAAACGAACATTGCATATTAAGCAAAAAACTGCACTACCGTTATATTTTAAATGGGGAAAAAGTAACACATACTTATGTACATTAGTAGCAAATCTATTACGAGGCATTGTTTTCTTAGGTATGTAAATATTAGTTCTATATGATACGATACACTAATTATGTACTTGGTATAATACTACAACACACAAAAAACACCAGCTATATTTTCAAAAGCGACACGTAAGTACATAACCTTGACCGTTCAACTAATCTCTGCAACAGCTCAACCGGTACTAAAACGAAATCTCTCTCAGTGCTGTTTAACATGATTTATATTCAAGGTCGACACTACATGCCTGCTTCTCTACCGGTTTAGTTTGTTTATGAATTTTTCGTATTCTTATATTAACCCGTAATACCGACGCCTATGCGAGTCCGCAAGTTTAGGTTACTGTAGTAATTACTTTCGAAAAATATTCATTCTGGTTCAGCTGCGCCAATAAGCTGAATAGATTTAACATCTTCACACATTTTGTACTTAATTCTTAGTTTGAAACTTGAATATCGCACCTTTACCACAATAATACTAAGAATAAGTCAAAAGTTTGATGTTTTGTTCTACTTATATTCACCAGACTTAAAAATTCCGCTCTGAATGATTGGACTTCCCAGTAAATTTATATAAACAAGTCAACATAAGTCTCTAAAAGCAATTTCAAAACTGCAAAGCATTTTACAGAGCTAATGACAAAGTTCATTAGTCAATTTGGTAATTTATCTATTGAGTCAATATTGAAGTAAAGGTGCGATATGTATTTCGCTGTATCTAGAAGCGTTTATGTAGGTTACTTATTTTCCAATAATATTCGTTATTTCTACATGACATTCAATTCTCGATGCTATAGGCACTTGTTCTGACCTGCCTTTATTGCCATTCAATTTAGATTGTGCCTCAAGTGAAAGTAATGGAATTTAGTACACAAGGAGGAGCTGCCTGTATAGCAAATAACAATACCACAGCCAACGTATTTTCATTGAAGTTGCTATCTTTGTCTGATTACGTTAAATCTTCATCACTTCCCAGTACAATGACAGAAATTTATTGTCTTAGAATTAAAGAATGTCTGTTGTTTGCGTTAACAACAACTAAATTCGAAGATGTACAGTGTCTCGTCCGACATTCTAAAAAAAACAATAATTTTGCCTTTGTTTTAATGCTCTGTATGTTCAGACGTATTTGGCAATATACATTTTTGATTTTGTCTACTGGGAAAATCTTAAGAACGCCTCTAAGGCATCTTAAGGTCTAATGTCTGATGATGATTCTTTATTTGCCATTTTTGTGTAATACCTTTGTTTCCTAAGTTTTTCATCTTATTTATTTTCATTACACTCTTAGAGCGCGATAAAGGGGGAACTCCTAAATGATTTATCCCAATATTACCATAAATTTCATCAAATTTTCTCCCTCTGTAGGCCGGTCCAAGTGTTATTACCTTTCTCGAACGTAAAATGGCACGGCTACCCTCTCACTCGTATGTTCCTGCGTCTTATATTCGCTTCCAGTAAATAGAGTTATAAAATAAAACATTTTAAGTTGTCACGAACGCAGTAACTTACTGTTTGCATTCCGAATTGTGGAAGATGTGGAAGAGGGCAACGTTGGGTAAAAGTGAAGCAGGGAAATGGATGCTCTTTTTTTGTAGTATGTTGGGCAAAGAGCTTGTTAGTATGTGTATAAATCGATTATAACCATTAACAGATCACTCAAAGTCTAGATTTTATCTCGAAAGACCTTATTTGAAATAAATTCAGTGAATTATGTTTTCTTTTCTTTTACCTAAAGTGTAAATATCACTGCAATTACTAAGCTCATCTATTTCAATATATTCAATGTAGGTAATTACATTTTACTTTCTTAATTAATCTATATCCAGTTTTAGTTAAAGTTTGATACATACATTCCAAAAATAAGGTGTGTACATCACTACAATCCGGTTTAAATGGTTTAAACAATGTTATTGATTTTTTTTAATGAGATAACCAAAATGATTCCTGGTTTTTATTGTTGTTTACAGGGTCCAGAAAAATTATCTACTAACCTTTTTCAATTCAAATGTTTAGCTCTAAAGAATTTATCCAAAACGATTAAATTTTCTTTGGAGAAGGAAGGGTCTTGTGCGAACACCTTTTTAACTTATACGTACTTTTAAATAATTTAATTTAAGCAAAATTAAAACTATTCGGCGATTCATTTTGATCAAATTTATATCAGCCGAGCAAGCTACCAAACAAACGTTAGGGCATCGTCCATCCTTAAAATCTTTCTCTTAATAGTAATGTAATAATTCCTCTGTTGGGTTCTTTGTGCAACCGAAAATTGCGAAATATAACCTGAAGGCGAAGGCCTGCAGATCTGAAAAAGAATGTGATCTAATTGTAGTGAAAAGGCACATGTTGCTTGTATAGGTATTTAATACATTAATAGTAAAAAAAGAATAAAGATATCCAAGGATATTCTTTGGGTTAATAACAAAGAAAAAAAACACAACTTCTTTTTAATGCATATTTTCTATTTAATCGTCCAGTATTTTGCACCAAACTCGGTGCTCCCTGAGGGTTTTAAATTCAGACATGAAAGTGGTTGCTCGAAGCCTGACAGAGCTTACACGCTCCGCTGTTATCCGATTTTTCTTTCGTTTTTTGCTGTTTCTTTATTTTATATTTTTGATTCCAGCAACTTTTATTCTTGCATGTATCTAAGGAAACTCTAAGAGCATGCACTGAAAAAAAAATTCCGGTACGGATAACTTGCAATTTAATTACCGGTTTTCCGTACCTTAATTTTCGTCGCAACATGAAATTTCCGGCGGGAAAGTAAATTTCAATGTGAAAATTTAGATAGAGCATAACACTTTTACCTTGTATTTCTCCGACGTAAAAATGTGAAAACTAAAAATTCCCCTGTACTTTTACTTAGCTACATGATATTTACTGCTCATTATTACTACCATAATAAAAATTTTCTTTAGACTTATGTACAGAGTTTTTCATTTTATTTTGACCACTAGTTATTTGTGTTGCCATTGCAGATTCAAAAAAATATTTCAAGTGAAAGTTACAGCGTTTTAGAATTGTGTATACAGGGCGCGGCCAACAAAACATAATTATGCTTTTTTAATGGAATGCCTTGTATATTTTTATTTTTTTGGATAGCCTCTCATTTTCTGATTCCAAATATATTATATTACATATTTAAGACTATTTAAAGTAAGTTATTTTACTGAATACAATTAGGAAATTTTTTGTAGTTAAAAAACAAGTGTTATATACCGAATATTATTTATTTGGAATCAGGCAATGAAGAGCCATTCAAAAATATAAAATTATACGGTGTTCCATTAAAAAAAGCAAAATTATGTTTTGTTGGCCGCGCGCTCTATATGCATTTCTGATAGTTATCAAATTTTTATTCAGTAGAGGTAAAACACTACGACTTTTGTTTAAAACATTTTTTTGGATTTGCAATAGTAACGGAAATAAGTAGTGGCAAAAAAAAGGAAAAACCCTGTATAATGGTGAAACTAAAACTTTCATCCGTTTCACTGCCAGTTCGATATTTATATGCATTTAATTATGATTGCCGTCAAAGGAAATATGAAGTTTTAGCTTCACCCTCGTACGTAACCGTGGTGTAACGATTCCGCAGCAAATAAATCTGGAACCAGTTTAGGTTCTAGTTGTGCAATTTGGTCGACATTTTAACAAAATCAAGTCAAATGCTGGCTCCAAAATGTTATGGAACTCGAAAACTATTTTTAGCACCATACCTGTGTTCCAATATTCACAAATTGGTTTGCTATATTTACATGTTAATTACTTACATCTTTTCATATTAGACTTATCAGTAAAGCGTGACAAACGGTTGCACCCGCAGAGGCGCCATGAAAGGAGCTGTGTTTACTATGTACATATAAGGAATCGAGTGGACGTTCGGTTATTATCGGTTGATCGGTGTGCGTGTACTATTTATAATGTTCGAGAAACTAGTGGAACCGTCCGGGGTGTACCGCGCAAAAGTAGACACAGTATTAATAAAAGAATAATAGATTGTTACCTTTTATTGACGTATCGATGACCACTGCGGTAATGTGCGACTGCCATGGTACACCGCGTAGTACTGCAACATAAGTAATGGTTCCATTGTCGATTCGGTCAGGCCTCGATGACGGTCTGTAAATGTTGTCGTATACTTTGCAAATGATCGTTTAGCATCTAATGAAGTAAGATTTGCGAAATTCAAATACTCCTGTATCTCTTCTGTGCAGTCTTGAATTCCAGATATATAATCTAATCCTATAGGATCCGCCAAGCTTTCTAAAGCGGCTGCTAAGTTGTTGATGTTATTTAGCGAGTCTTGTGTAGATAAGTGAGTATTTTCTAACTGCGAAATAGTTTGTGTCACTCCAGAATAGTTTATGGAAATGTCATCAATTTCTTTTTGAAGGTCCGAATCGGAAAAAAGTTGCTGACTCTCGCGAACCGCTTGAGAATTAGAAGAATTAAGTTTGAAAATGACATCTTTCACTTGGGAATAATATTTGCGATAGAGATAAGATACTGCCTCGATCCAGGTTCCCCATCGCGTCAATACGGTTGAGGTGGTAGCGAAATTTGCGGATACAATTGCTTGAATGCGCGGATATGTTTGGGAGATTTCACAAACACTTTTTTGGTAGATGATATTAAATCATTCACCCTAGGATACTTGCTTCGAATTGTTTCGGCGACGAGATGACATGCGTGTATGAGACATGTTATGTGAAGAAGAGTTGGAAAGCATACTTTTAACATCCTACCAGCTTTCAGCATTGTTGGGGCTCCGTCAGATACTAACATGGTGATTTCTCAACTCGTCTTTTATACAGTCTTACTGCACATGTGGTAAATTGTACCGCAATTGCCTTTTTGTTGGTAGCTTCCATGATGGAACATATTTATCCCAGTAAAGACGAAAGTTTTCATTATCTACTAGGTGTTGCGGGATGTTGCACGTGCTCAACATGAAAATAAAGTCATACAAAAATTGCCAGTACGGAATGTTGTTTCTTAAATTCAATACATGACGTTTACTTTTAATATGACTTCTACATTCAAATGTCGTGCGACATAGCAACCCTATACCGCAAAATTTGTAACGAATGTGCGAACCTGTAAATTCCAAACCAGGGAAACGCCAAATATATTTCTTCACATGCGATGCAAGAGGTACACCAGGCTTACGTCCCATGTTTTCGAAAACACACAATGAGAATCCGATAAATAACCGAATGACCTAACTCCTCAATGTCTACCGCATTACTGAACTCTGTATCCACTTACATACATACACCTCCCCCGTACAGGCGTCTCTGTGGGTGCAACCGTTTGTCACGCTTTAATTATTATAGATACCGTTTTTCCAACAATGAACTTTCTCGGTTTTTTCTTGCTTGGTTACCTCATTTATAATGGATTGTTTATAACTAAACCTAAGCAAATCCGGCAATATTCTTGAATAAAATTTGACAAGTCCATGGCATTTCGTTATCTATTTCGTTAAGTTGGTATGAAATATTTTTGTTGCCAAGTAATTTATTTTAAATGTGTTGGGTAGCGAGGAACTTATGAGACGCTCTGTAGGTTTCAATGTAATTTTAGATCATGCCCGGAATCAGACCTCGCAACAAGAAAGAAACCGCTTTAAAAATTCTCCATTCACAAAGGCAAAACTTAAATCATAATCTTTCGAACTCCGAAGATACCTCATCCTGTAATATTCGAGAAATGTATAAAAAAGTTTAATTAGACATAAATTTTCTTGTATTATTCATTTTATAAAGCAACGTTTACACGTTATGTCACTTTCTATCTTGCAACCTATATATCATCACATTTTCTTACTACTTACATATATGCAATTTCTTTTAGTATTTTAACTATGGGCTTTTCATTAATAAATTACATTAATACTGCATTATACACCCTGATTATACATAGTTAAAATTATTTTCATGCAAACTGCTATTACCATGCGAGTCCAGCCCACCGCGATTTTAACGCGGTAGTTGCTTTATTAAATTCAATCTACACGCGATGCCGGCACGCTCCAAACCCGTTCACGTATTATACGTATCTTTCCGGAACTCAATGTCCACGCGCAGATGTTCAGTTTTCTGTTTACTTTAACTTGTGATGAACGCCTGCAAGTC
Organism: Dynastes maya; assembly: GCA_029619315.2. Taxonomy (NCBI): domain Eukaryota; kingdom Metazoa; phylum Arthropoda; class Insecta; order Coleoptera; family Scarabaeidae; genus Dynastes; species Dynastes maya. The sequence goes on along the minus strand of JAROYE020000004.1, from coordinate 42,316,179 downwards.
TGCCTCTTGTAAAGCGAGGGCGTGTTGATTGACCTGGAAGTGTCCCCGCAATTTACCATCAGCACTTACCAGTAGAGAGGAAGGACCTATCTTTTTTATTATGCTATCAGAGCTGCGTAAAAAAGGTTTAGGATGCAAATTTAAAAAGAATCCAGCCAATTCGCCTAATTTGGGTGTGATCCGTTTGACCCTCTTCTGTTTTGCATTGACGCTAAGTAGAGATCTTTATACCCTTCACTCACTTTCAATTTTTTCCCAAAAATTCGTTTCCTGGAATTATTTAATTATAAAGATATTTTTACGTTATTAGATATTTTCACATTGAAAAGGGTTAGATGGCAAATATTCCAGTACTATTATCTGCTCTGTTTTTATTATTGTTAATTTAAAATTTAGTAATACATACAGTCAAAATGAATTTAAGAGAGAAAAACTATCGGAAAGATAATAATGCTGATATTTCGGTAGGTTTCTTTAGAAAGTGTAGCACACCAAATAAAATCCATTTTACATTTAGAAGTAGAAACTTGACACAGAGATATTACCAAGCAAGATTAAATAAAATCTGTGCAAAATCATACTATAGGGAACCAAAATGTGAAGTAATATTTTTTAGTGAGGAAAAGTAACTTCAGCAGAAGCAACGAACGACAACTAGAAAAGCAAAAAAGTTAGAAGAGCCTAATTTATGTATTTTTTTATTTATGTTAGTAATGAAGAAAATTAGGCTTTTCTACCTTCTCTGCCTTTCTAATTAGGGCAGTTCGTTGACTGACATTATAATTTAAGAGAAAAATAACTGAAATGAATCCTATCGGTTTAGACAACCAATCTGGAATTACAATGAGTGTAAATTTTCGTGACGGAATAGTTATGATTCGGGTGTCTTTCCTTCATAATAAAATGCTTTATTTCTATATAGACGATATCTGATTCTCGTTTTGTAGAACTTCTGGAAGCAATTCTTGTAGACTTTGGAAACCAATTGTCATGAGAGTTTTTAGATATTTCAGAATGGTTTTTACACAAAAACATTGATTTTGTTCAATGATCAATTCGTATAGTCAATTCAAATCTCAGCAGTATTGACAACAAAGGTATATTCCAAGAACAAGCAATAAGCCAACGCCAATGAAATTCAATATTCAGAACTGTTGGAAAAAGGTTCCAGTGTTGAGAGGCTTTTGAGGTTATTGCAAATAGGAGACTAAAGGTGCGTTCACATAGGGTAGCGTTAAATTATCGTTAGGATTAGCGCGAAAATATTTGCAATATACTGCTGTAATTCTTAAAATAATTTCGTGACATAATGATAATTGACATCTCGGTTTACTTTGTCGTATCATAACCTTAATTTATCTGTTAGTAATTTCTTTTGTAATGGATGGAATGTCACAGAAATGTTATCTACTGTACTATTCTCTTGTTTCGGGTTGGAACCGCGTCGTTGTCGTAGCTTTAGCCGACGTCGGCTAAAGCTACTGTTGTTTAATGTGTAATTGTGTTCTAAATATTTTTTCCATGGCAAGCGTTATGTTTGGATGCTTTTACGAAAAGCACCACAGCAAATTTTTAAAGTTAATATCATATACTTCTATCTTATGAAACACTACGATTCCATCTTTACTGATGCAAAACAAATTAGCCTCACTTCAACTACACACAATATACATGCTCGAGCTTCCTGTTTGTATAGATGAATATTTAAAGTTGGATACGCCATTTGAAACAATCATTCGTTTTAATGTCCTCATATTTGGTAGATGTAGTACTTTGCTTACGTATTCATATATCTTTGGTCCCAAGAAATACAGATTTAAGGCGAATACCTAACTTTGCATCTTCGTGTTCTGCGTGAAACTTTACAATCAATGCTAATTCAGGAGATAACAATGTCACATAGTTGAATGAAATGTTTAAATCACCAGGAACACTTGGAGTCTTCTGAAGTCTCGAATTTGAGAGCTATTTTTAGCTTACATTTCCTATATTTGAGCCCAAGCTTTTGCTGATTTACAATCCCATGTCACTTGTAGCTGCATTCTTGCTGTACAAATATATATAATTACATCAAATATTTTTAAAACTTCTTTATCAGCTTCTGTGACCATTCTAGTTTCAGAATCCACTTGTGTCTGATATAGGTGGTGTTCTATTACAGGAAATTATTAATTCTGCCTTACACCGCTGAGTGAGCGGTCGTACTTAATTGCATTGTGCGAAAATTCTTAATTCCTGCCTTACGCTCGCGCTACCTTATGTAAACTGTGTACGGAAGTTTTACCGAAAGCATGCTCCATTAATTGCTGAAATTTATCAAAGTTTAGTAACACCATACATACATACATAAATTATAAAACAATGAAAGTGGAAGGAAAACTGGCAGTGGAATAATGCTACAACAATTCTTTATTCAGAAATAAATTTAATTCCTAATGGAAAATCGACTTCTTAATGTTTAACCAGATACGGTGTTTGAACGGTTTCGTTTAGATTGATGTATCATGTATAATAATAAATAGAGCATGCGCACATGCGTAGTACAATATTGGTTTGATGATAATTTTATATTGGTATGAAAAAGTGTGCTTCGATTACGTCATTGAAAACGTATTATGTAAAATAAATAGTTTTTATTAAATCCTAAGATTTATTTTTTGGAAAAATGAGGCAGGTAAGCCCCTCTAACATACATTGTAACGTCATTATTCAATAGTAGGTAGTTTAAGAAAAACAACCATTTATTAACTTATAATAAATACGATGTCTTTACATTTACCTAAGTTTTCAGCCTGTATAGATATTGTAATGTCAATTCACGAAGGTAATAGGAATAAATAAAATAAAGTCAAATATTGATAATATCCCACTGCACTGTCGTACAAAAGAATTCATTTCTAAAGTGATTCATTCGGTACAGATTTTCTACCGTAGGGTTTCGTTCCATCATAAATATATCCACGTTATTTTTTCCAGTTCACTTGGCGTTTTATGACATTTTATTCGGCTTCACAGACAAGCAGACGGGCTGCTGCAAAAGTATTCTGCTTTATTGCAATTTTTAACACATATCTGTCTCTAACTCGCGTTTTATATAAGCATATACATACATACATAGATATTTCCATATTGCTTATATATGTAAAAATACGATGGGAGTTTAACCACTAAATTGTGCTTATATTCTTTAGGCGCTGTTTCCTTTTTTTATGTTTAATATAAATGTCACAGTAACGTTAACATTTGTTACATTCTTCATGTTCACTTGCGTATGTAGCAGTGATTTTTTAATGTAATTATAATTTTTTACAATTTCCAACTTAAATGAAGTAAAATTAAAGTAAAAATTTGTATTCCAAAATATCTTATAGAACTGATGTTCATAATCTTAACCTGAGGTTTAGAAATTTACTCTCTCCCCCATACATCGGACGGCTTTGTTTATTAGGTCCTTTTCATATAATATTGTTAAGATTTATAACGCTTTACCCAACCGGTTCAAGCGGCTGCCTATTCGAATGTTCAAAATCAGGGTAAAAACTTACTACTGTGGGGGCCAGTGACTGCATCTGCTTTTGACTTGATTCTCTGCATTGCAACAGTTATTTTATTCATTTTTCTTACTTATATTCTATATACTCATTCTATGTGCGCAAACCTACTACCTATAGATAGTGTTTGTTACCTACGCGTGTGTGTGGTTCTCTGTATGCGGGTCTAGGGGAAGATCAGTAAATTTATTGCTGACCTAGATCCTTTTGCTCCAGTATTGCATTTGTCCTTATCTAACTGATACAATTAACACTATTATATATTAAGATACGAGTCCAATGTTTTTGTACAATTTTCTACTTTATTTCTAATACTGGCACAATAAACGAATATTATTATTATTATTATTATTATTATTATTAAATGTGTGTATATCCGGATTTTTGTTTGTTCAAACACCAAATTTGTGTACATTCAGCTACATTCACGTAAGTTTTGTTTTATTTATGTCTTAACTCTTTAATGGGTAAAACACATTTTCGGTGTTATATTTCTTTCAGTTCCTAGATTTCATCTAAAATCAATCCGAATTTCGGGTTGTAAGTGAACATATGAACAACATATGAATAACATCCATCATATAAGCAAATGGGCTTGGCGGGCCGCACGGACTTGTTGGTCTATCCGTTTCATTCTGAAAAAAGCCTGGCCGGGCCTTCATCTGAGATATATCAGCACAACCTGGCCCGACCCTCGGGCCAAGGCTGGCCAAGACCAGCCGGTCTGGCTCATTCCGGCTGATATAGACCCTAGTCATATCGGTCTGGAAAATCTGTAAATAAAGGGCTTTCAGCAGGGGCGGATCCACGGGGGAAGGTCGCGATAACGTGAACAGAATAGTACAAGGGCTTGTTCATGAAATCGGGGGTGTTCATGTACTGGGGGTGAGGTTAATAAAAAGAAAATTATTCTCCCTTTTATATTTTAATATATATTAAACGAAATTTAATGCAATAATGTATTAATTATTATATATGTGTAAAATAGTAAGTAATTTTCGTTTGCGTGCGTCCTGTTGCTCTGCCCATTTAAGAACAATATTTAAACACTTAATTACTTCATCATGAGATACTGGTTTATTATCATCTTCTTCTCTTCATGTTCTTCTTCATTGTCTTCATGAATGTTGACAGTTTCATCTTCAAAATTAATTTATTTTCTTTGGATAAAATTCATTCATTTATATCGTTATCTGTGTATTCAACCTTAAAAAAATATATGATAAATTTAAATTTATAAGAACTGAATTCTACATTACGAAGTGTCTGTAGTAGTTGAATCGTTTCCCTAATAACATTCTGTTTAGAAAACCATCTTGTTCTTAAAACATTTAAGGGCAAATCATCTTCCTCATCAAATTCGTTCTCAGATGGTATTTTTTTATTGTAGGAGGATCTAATTTTTCCCACGTAGTATAGAAATTTACAATTGCGTTTCTTATGTTATAGTTTTTTAAATCTTCCCTAACATTTTCACATGAAATAATGGAAGACAGTGAATTGTTTTTATAATATAATTTGATCAACCTAATGACATTTTGGTTCATCGGTTGAATCAGTGCAGTGACGTTTGGAGGCATGTACATTACAAAAATCTTGCCGCCATCTGAAACTAACTCATTTGCAGGTGGGTGTGATGATGCATTGTCCAAAAGTAGAACTGCGGTTTGGGGAAGATTGTTTAGCCTTGCATACATTTTAACCTATTACGTATATGCATTAAAATTTAGATTACAAATTTTTGCATTAGCTATTTAATGCATGGCTTACCTCAGGCACAAAACGATGAAAAAAAAAGACAATTTTGAAAAGCTCTGCTGTCATCTAGGCGTTTTTTGTGCTTTTGTATATTACAGGATTTTTAAACTTGTTAAAACATCTTGGATTTCTACTCTTACCAATTACGAGAGGCTTCAGTTTATGATATCCACTAGCATTTGTACAAACGAAAAAAGTGAAACGTTGCTTTGCAGTTTTCCTTCGTGGAACGGTTTTTTTTGGAGAGACACAAGTTTTATCAGGCAATAACTGCCAAAATAATCCAGATTCGTCAGCATTGTATAATTGATGTTCATTTAATTTCAATTCTTTCATAGTCATTTCAAGGGTTCTTTTAAACGGATCAACGAGTTCAGGTGCAGCAGATAACTTTTCACCAGTAATTTTCAAAAATCTAATGCCGTACCTTTTTTAAATCGCTGGAGCCAGCCATCACTTGCTTTAAATATTCTAGGATACACTTTTGTATACAATTCTACTGCTTTCTGTTTAATAATAGAACCGCCAATGGGAACATTTTTTGCACACTGTTGTAATAACCACTTGTATAATGCATTTTCCATTTAGGAAATTCGGCACATTTTAATGTACGTTTCTTTGTAGGGTTTATCGTATTATTCACAGCTGTTTTGATTTTTCTTTCTTTATTTTTAAAACTGCAAATTGTAGACTTTACTACACCGTAAATTTTCGATAATTTGGTAACACTGGCACCTTTTTCTAACTTCTCTAAAATTATCGCTTTTTCGTGTAAAGATAAAAAGTTTGGGCGCAATTTAGACATTCTGACTATAAAAAATTATTGCGCAATCAACTAAACGTAGCGGTCAAATGGCTATGGTTATACCTCACGCATTGAATGAAATATACGTATAACTCGAGGAATTACAAAATTCGTTAAACGATCGCGCACACTCATCAGCCAAACACAAACTATCGGTTAACGGTTACATTTCACGTATTGCAAAGAAATACACAATTCGGGGAATCACCCCAAAATATCGTTAAACGATTGGGTAAATGCAGCACAACTTATCAATTGCTGTATGTTTCACGGGTTAGGAACAAATAATTAAATGAATCAGATAAATTTAAGCACCGCGTTCACGTTAGCGAACGGCAAAATTGTTTGCTGTTCAGGCTATAAGGTAGTCAATGTTAACAAAATAAGTGTTCATGCTACCGCGCTGTTCACAATATCGGATGTTCACGTTACCGCGAGTCCACTGTACTGCCAAAACTCGTAAGATTGTGTTGATATTTTCGAATGTTTTTTCGTTTATTATCTGAAAAATTACAATTACATTAAAGTTCAGATTTGCGATACAAGTTTAGACGCGTATGAATATTTTGATTCGAAGTTACTCACTGATAATGCATCGAGGGTATTTTGGATGTTATGATTGCAGATTCGTAGTCTTCACATTTTGACTTCTGAGATGAAATTTCCCTCTGAACAATTCAATATTTCTTCAAGGTCTACGCATTCTTTTTCGTCGAATTCTTGCTTCGGGAATAATTGTCCAAAAATTGTTTTGTGTTTTTCGAACCGACTTTGAAGATGAGGAATGTAAGTATCGAGAAATGGAATATAAACTGTAATTCTGTAGTAGTCTTCAACTTCTTGAGTTTCAACTTTGCAACGATCTTTTTGACGACTGTATCGACGCGGCATTTCATTTCGATCTCGTACTTAGAACAAATTTCAGCAACACTTTCATAAATAATATGAAAGCATAACTCAGCATTTTTTCGCTTTTCCTTGAAATCCCTTAAAGCATTATCTGATAATATCGTGACTTCTCCTAGAGCTTGATTTTTCAACTGCAATTCCCGACTCAAAGGCAAGACGATAGAATTAATCGATTCCATTACATGACAGGAGATTTGAAATTACATCGTTAAAATCGCCGCCAAAAATTGGGAAGCCTTTTGTGAAGTTTCCCCATCCTTCCATGTTTTTGTTTCTTCTAAAGCTTCAACAACAGCAGTTTGAAGTTCCACATATGTTGATACTGTTTCGTGAGACTGAGCCCATCTCGTAGGACAAATTGACTTTAATTTTTCTTTTCTTTGCTCACTTTTTCCCGTGTAATTTTGAAAATTTCATTCTTCAGAATGTTTTATCTCTTGGGCCAGTGGAAAAATGCTTGGATTGTTACGATAGTTCCTAGCGCGTTTTTTATACAATATACTTCGCAAGCTGCATTGATGGCCAAGTTAAAGCTATGTGCAGCACAATTTACGTAAATTGCCAAAGGAAAGCTTGATTGTAAATAAGTCTGTGCTCCATGAAATGCGCCATTCATCGCTGGAGCTCCGTCGTATTCCTGACCATACATGAAAGAACAGTCCACGCCGATATTATGTAGATATTTTTTTATTGAACTGCTAAAGCTTTTCAAGAAACGTCAATAACTGGAACAAGTCCAAGAAATCCTCACACGCATTTTTATCCGAATCCAAGTATCGTATACAAATGGAAAATTGCTCTATGCTGGAAATATCAGTTGTTTCATCTGCTAAAACTGAGGTGATTTACTTTATCAACAACCTTTTTTCTGATTAATTCATAACAAGTTTCGATTATATCATTTTTGATTGTTTTGCTTAAATATGATGCATTTTTTGCAGCGGACAAGAGATTTTTCTTTAAAATTTCGTCACCTTCAGCTAGATACCGTAGAATGGCACGAAAATTCTCTTCGTTCGAATTTCTTTTATCAGATTCGTGGTTTATGTCAAGCTCATTTTTATATACAAATCCATCGTCTCTATGACCACGAAGGGTTATTCATTGGCGTCCATACAAAACTGTGGCGCTAACTATGGGTTTGAGCCTCTCACAATTTTCTTTCTTGGTCTTTTCTTTTGCTCTTGTATTTGTACATCAATAGATTTACTACTGCCGAGCTCAATATCACGTAAGTTTTCAATACCCAAAATGGATTTTTTATAATAATCCAGTTTCTCGTGGTTTCGGAAGGTTTCTTTAGCGTGTTTCCAAATGTTAAATGGCTTGTTAACGAGTTTTCCCGGCCTAATATTTCCTTTTCCACCGGTTTTCACTCCAAAAGCTACGCAGTACTTACAATATCCACCATTTGCTTTAGCCGAATATGCCAACCAGTTAAACTCCTCCAGCCATTTTATTTGAAAAGACAAATTTTTCGCGGTTGATTATGAATATTTAGTAATTGGCACGGACTTGTTGCACTTGAAGGATTATTTGCAAACGACACCTATGTCATTAGACGTATTTTTCACAGCTTGTTGATAATCAGAAACTACAGCGTCACGGGAATTAGAAACGTTGTCCAGAAAGGGTTCATTGGATGATACAAGTGCCTTCAATGCATTTTCTTCGACGTTCGACTTCATGCTTTCAATTTTTGTCAGAAAAAATGTAAAAAAATAGGTTAGGTGGAAATTTATAATTCTAAGTTCATTGGAACTATGATTTTTATTGGAAAAAATTATTTCCAAATGGCTTTATTTTCAATCATTTTAACAATTTTTTTTAATGTATGTATTTGGAAGTTTTGCAAAAAATTTTTGTTGTGACTTTTGTTCTGAAAAAAGTTTTTCTGATAAAATAGTGTATTTTCCACTTTACCTGTTTGTCATTTTTGCCCCCCCCCCTTCTCGAAGTCCTGGTTCCGCCCCTGGCTTTCAGATATACTGAATTACGTACTTTTGTTTAATAATAAATATTTTAAATATAAATTGTTCCGTAATTGTCATTGGTGTAATAAATACTATCGAATATATATGAGGACGCTAAGGCAAAAGTTAAGAAATAAGTCGCATTTAGAAGTCATTTAATTTACGAAATTAGTGTTTAAAATATATTTTAAGTTCAATTTTAATTATCTCAGACCAAGCAGAATGTTACATTTGCAACAAAAATGTAATTACCAGGCTTTCCATTACAAAAATATACTCGTACCGAAATACAAGCTAAATTTGATAATTTGATCTAGGGGAGGTGATATTTATCTTCCTTAATGGTCACTTCGTGATTCATGCCTCGTTTGTTTGATTAGCTTCGCTCGGAAATGGACGCGTCTGACCTCGGGACGTACGTTTGACCGGGATCAGCAGAGGTGGGTCATTGAGATTTTACGGCCAAGGTGACGTAAATGCGGTAGGACCAAACGCCTACTTTTACGACACCTTTGAAATACTTCTGGGGATCCGGAAACTGTTATTTTATAGGTATAGGGGAGCTTGGAAACGTAAAGGTGGTAATAAAAATAATAACTGAATAAAGAAATTAGGAGTACTTCAGATTTTACTATTCGAATTATTAGTTTTTATTGTTTCAGCATATTTGCCAGGTTCTCATATACTACACATTTTAATAATTAGGCTGTTATTTAGTTACTTTTGATATTTGAATAGGCGTTTTCTTGTAATAATGCCTCTGTTCTGATCTTTTTGTTTCTATTTCTAATCTAACCATATTTAAAATATTTGCATTTTCGAAAATTTTTGACGGATGGACGAGTACGTGTGAACTTTTGTAACTGTGAAAGTGTTTAACTTGGAAAATTGAAATTTTGCAGACTGTTGAGAGTATAGGGTAGGATTAGAAATCGAATTAATTTTTCGCAAACATTATACAGCATGTCCTATAATTACAATTAAACTTTTAAATTTATCTTTCTTATCAAATTGCTCTTATAAAAAAAATGTCATATTCATTACGCATCTAAAGTGGATACTTTTCGAGATATTTAGGAAAATGTGTATTCTAGCACAATTTTCCTACAAAAAATACCCACCAATGAGAACATAACTTACGTAGTTTTTTGTCATTCAACTTTGGAGATATCCAAGTTAGTCATGGCCATAAGGAAACAATCCAGCATTAATAAAACGTTGAATTGATTGGAATTGCTCCAGTAATAAGAATTGCACTGGTTAAGCAACCATTTCTTGTAAATTTGGCTTCATTCGTCTAGATAATGTTGTCCAAAAATAATTCGTGCTATTGAGACCATATTAAAATAAATTCGCAAAATGTGTTTGAATTTTTTTTAAATAATAATAACAATAATAATAATAATAATAGCAGTAATAATAATAATATAATAATAATAATATAATAATAATTTATTTCAGTCATGGCCTATAACAGAGGCATTAACATTGCCAATATAATTACAGTTTACTCTCTCTTTAGGGGGCATCTCCGATAAGCGGATATCTCTTTTAAACGGACACTTTGGTAGGAACAGTAAAAATGCATAGGTTTTTATATGCACATAGTTTCTCTCTTAAGCGGAATCTCTGTTAACCGGATCAAATAAACGAATGCTTACACGTCAAGAAAAAATTAATATTATAGTAGTATATAATAAAGACAGGGTTAGTGTTCGCGCTTTGGCTGTCATATTTAATATCGGTGAAACACAAGCGGCCAACATAATATACAAGAAAGAAAACTTCTAAAACAATGGCATAGTAATGTAAATGTGCGGCAGAAACGAAGTTTCTTTAAAGTACAGGGCTACAATTGTGAAAGCAAGAAATAAAAATATTCCACTTTCTGGGACTTTAATTCGATCGAAGGCAATAGAAATCGCGGAACAATTAAAATATAAAATTTTAGTGCCTCATCTGGTTGGTTAGAGCGATTTAAAAAAAGACACAATATCACTTATCGCATGATATCTGGTAAAAGTGCTAATGTAAATCCCGATGATGTTTCAAATTTTAAAGTAAAAATTCCGTCGTTAATACATTATTATAGTGCTAAAGATATTTGCAACGAAGACGAGACGGGACAGTTTTTCCGTGCGTTATCTGATAAAACTTTTGCATTAAAGGGGGAGAAGTGTTCTGGTGGAAAATGGCTAAAGAAAGACTTACAATTTTGCATTGTGTAAACATGACAAGGGATGCAGAAAAATTGCTTGTTATTGTGTAATGCTGCCAGGCCTGGTGCGTTTCGTAAACTTAATCTGAACACATTACCAGTGAAATGGCGATCCAATAAAAAATCGTGGGTGGCTTGCGAGATAATGGTCGAAATTTTTGTAGGAATTTGATTAAAAAAATGTGTTTAGAAAACCGACAGATATTGCTATTTCTAGACAAATGCAATGTCACATCCAAGTGACTTAAAACTAAAAAACATTGAGGTAATATTTCTCCCTCCGAATACAACTGCTTTTGTTAACCGCTTGATCAAGAAATTATCAAACACTTCAAAACTTGCTACCGATCCATTATTTAAAGCGTATCTTGGCCCAGATAGATACATGCTCTTCTTCTGAAGAATTGATCAAATCAGTTCATTTGTAAGACGTTGTTATTTTTATTCGAAAGGCATGGCGTCGTCACGTAACACCTACAACTATTCAAAATTGTTTTCGCAAAGCAGGGTTCACGTGCTCAATATTCTCGTAGACAATAGCTTTGATTGAGAAGATGAATTACCACTACCAGTTGTTGCTGAAATGTGTAAAACAATGAACCAAAGTGGAATAAATAAAAGTGATTTTGAGTAATATGTGATAATTGATGATTGTTTAGGTTAGGGGGATGAAAACATGGATTTAAATTTTGAGAATTCTGGAAATTTAGTACAAGAAAATTCTGATACTGATAACCAAAATATGGAGGATCAAAATAAAGAAAATCCCTAGGATGCTTTCACAAATTTAGGTAATATCAAGTTGTTTGCAGCGGCAAATGCAGACTTAGAAGGATTTGAATTGCTTATAGACTTAGAGCATCACTTCGAGAGTATATTAATTCATAGAAGAAACCTGTGTCAAACAATGTTAGATCTTTTTTCTACAATAATTTCAAAAGTTAGAATCTGTATATTTTTTATAAATATATTTTTTTTTATTTCGTATCAATTACAATATAATAATTACGAGAAGTATAAAATATATACTCCAATATTGTATTAGTTCTCACAGAAATTTTCGTATCAATATACATATATGGTATTGTCTCTAGTTTCCTCATAAGAGGATGCCTCTATGAACCGGATAAAATATGCGGCGACCGCAGGAGTCCGGTTAAGAAAGAGTACATTGTATATAAACAAAATGATAAAATATAGAAATACATAGATAATAAAATCCGTATAAATATAAAAATAATATTAAAAAAAAATAGAAAAAAAACCCACATGTAAAGGCTGGCCAGGCAGAAAAAGAAAAAACTCTGTATATAAATAAAATAAATCTTGTGATGATATATGTGGTGTTACCGGTATGGCTTTGTAGTACTCGTCAAGTGTGTAAAATTCGTGGTATAGCAGCAACCTTTTTAATTTTAATTTCAATTTCTTTTCGTTTAGGGACTTGTATATTTTGGGCAGATGATTATATAACTTCACAGCAAATAGTTGGCGGAAACCTGCGCCAAAGTAAGTATACCATTCTTTCTAAACAGTGCTCTGCAAGATGTTTTCCAGTCTGCGTTGCTTAAGATCCTTACTACTTCTTACTGTTGTAGGAATAGCTTTACGGTCTCAGGTGAATGCCCACATATTAGAATGCCATATGTTAGCTTTGCTGTGAATAAAGCAAAATATGCTGCTCTTGCTGCGTCATATACCGCAACCCCCATGATCCTTCCAATAGCGTATGTTAGAGTGGAAAACTTTCTTGAGGTGACGTCAATTTGTACTTTGTAGCCCAGTTATTAGAGATGTGTAACCCAAAGGGAAACAGATACATTCTTATCAGATAAGGTTTTAGTTGATAGTAATAATGTTTGAGTTTTTGTTTTTTGTTTTGCAAAAAGCGTTACTCGCGAACCGTTCATCTGATTTCATTAACCCTAATTCGGACTTTTCTTTCAGATCTCCATGCTGGATTGTTTGTTACTTGTCACCACCACCTTGCACATCTCCTAAGTTGGTTGACATTTTAAAAAATCTCATAGCTACATTCTCATTGGGGTACTCATTTTTTGCAGAAAATTGCGAAATTATTAAAAATATTTTAATTCAATAGTACATGTAGGCTTCAGTATACTGCCTACTTTTCAGAATTTTACAATATATACTCTTTCATATATCGACCGATGATGCAGCTCCCGGGAGACAACCCGTAGATATGTCATTGATTTTTTACGTATTCCTTTGTCTTTAAAACCGGTTTTGCAAATTTAAAAATCGGTTTTGGATTTTTTTCAATTTCAGGAAATGAGTTGATTGGCATATTAAATTCGCTTAGGTAATTGCGAAAATAATTCTGGTAATCGTTCATAATAATTACAGATCGCTATAACTACTATTTCGTAGATCTGTGATTGAAAGAACAGCTAACGAGATACTAAAATCTACCGGTGATTGAAATTCGGTTTACGATTAATGATGAATGTTCGCTTGAAATTAATTAATATACCTACTTGGATCTGCGAAGAAATTTTACTCTCATAATTTAGCGCAAGTATTGATGTGAAACTATTACGAACGTAATTTACTCTATTTTCATGGTTGGTTTCATCTCACTGTATGTTACTTACTTCAATATTCGATTCTGTGCTATTATTATTAACGAAGAGAAATTAATTAGGCAATTTGCTTGTGTAAAACTGAGTTTCGTAATTCTAATTTACCGGCGTGATAAATTTTTGGGAAAAGGTAAACTCTTAATTAACTTAAAGTATCGTTTTTTATATTAAAAGCTATAGAAGAATTCACATAAATATGTATATCATGCTGAAGACCATAGAATGGCGAGAGTGCTACAAGACATTGAGCTAAAATCGTATATTTAGTGAATTAGGTGCCCGTGTAAATTATCCTAATACTGGAAAAAATGGCTTAAAATTACTAATTGTTGGATAGATATTTGGTGATCTTAGACCTTGAGTTTGTAGATCAAAAAAATTTAGTTTGATGTACTAGTAATTAAGTTACATTATTTTGTGACGGGATCAATTATAAATGCACTTTGTGCAGATATATTTAATTTCAGCTCAATTATTGCATTTTCTTAATCGATTGTTAAGTGAACAAAAACTTCAAGAAATTAAGAAGTTATCAGTAGAGCAACGCAAACTGCGCTGAACGCCAGTGGCTGACGCATAATAGTTTACACAAAATAAACACGGCCGGGACAATTCGGTATAAGCGTCAGTATAACTGCGACTCGAAAGCCGATCTGTTGTGTATGCATCTACGCTGTCGTATACTATATCGTAGTTCTACGTTTGTTTTGAAAATGTTTCCTACGTCGCGAAAACGACCAACGTTGGATACAATAAGAGAATTCATTGCAGAAATGCCTGATTTAAAGTGTGATGGCGCTAAAATGCAATGTGTAGTGTGTAAAATAGATTTAATGTGTTGGTCGAAAAGTGATTGTCTACGGCACGTAAATAGTGCAGGGCATGTTTCAAAAAAAAAATTCTACACGGGATTATGACAAATTTAAATTTAATTTATGTGTTTATTGCATGTAATTTACCATTTCATTTACTAAGGAAGAAAGCATACGTCTCGTTTTGGAATGAATATTCGGACTTTAAGTTACCAAGTGAGAGAACATTACAGAGAGTTGTGCCGTCTGCTCGTGAGCATGTCGAGAAAAGTATTAAATCGGAGTTGCAAGATAATAAACTGTGGTTATGTGTGGACAAAACAACAGATCGTAAAAAACATTCTGTGGTTAATGTAATGATACGCACAATGGAACCACATCGACCGTCACCCTCAATTTTACTAGCTTCCAGACGAATACAACAATGCACTGCCGAAGTAATTTCGATGTTGGTGTTAAATACATTGGAAAAGTTTGAACTTTCAACAAATCAATTGTTGATGTTTATGAGTGATGGTGCCGCAAACATGCTTGCTGTAGGTCGATCTCTTAAAAAACATTGTGCTAACTTGTTGCATATTACATGTAAAATTCATACTCTCAGTCTCGTAGCAGATAGTATCAGAAAATGTTATCCCGAGGTAGACGCTCTAATAGCACATACAAAAGCTGTGTTTGTAAAATCCCCAAAACGTATTCGGGAATTTCATAGACTATGCCCCGGTATTCCTGAACCCGGTATTCTTACTCGTTGGGGAACATGGTTAGAGGCTGCATTTTATTATCTTAAATATTTTGAGAATATAAAGAACGTGATTTTAGAATTCTCCCCAAAGGAAGCTGCAGCTGTCAAAGTAAGCCGCTTGAAATTTCAGGATAGTCAAGTTAAAACAGATTTGGAAATTATTCAGAACAATTACGTGGGACTAGCGGATGCGATAGAAAAACTACAAAATTTTTCGGTGTCGTTAGTGGAATCTTTGCAAATAGTGCAATATGTTCACGCACAGCTATGCGCGGTAGAAGACGCAAGAAATGTTTGTGTTTTAGAAAGATTTGAAAGTGTTTTAGATAAAGACTCTGATTTTGGCACATTAAAACAAATTTGTGAAGATGCGTCAACAGAACCGTTAAGTTATTTGAAAGATTATTTTACTTAGGCAAATATAACGTCACTAGATGTAGAACGTTCGTTTTCGGCATACAAAAACACTTTTTCTTCACGCCGCACTCACTTTGCCGAAACAACCTTGGAAACATATCTAATGTTACAAATATTAAATAGACATTATTCACTTTGTGATTTCACGGAGGACTCTTAAAACGGTAAATGTTTGAGCACGTATCACATTTAATTTATTTTGTGTAAACTTTTATGCGTCCGCCACTGGCTTTCAGCGCAGTTGCGTTGCTCTAGTTATCAGTGAATAAAAAAGTAAAGAATTGCAGATATTGTAGGTATTTATACAAATAAATTTTCGAAACTTTAACTGGTTGGAATTACTGTGACTGGTCTGACGGACTAGAAAATGGGATTTTATAATAAATGAAACTAGTACTAAAAATGAAACTAAGGTTTATTTGAATTCTAACAATATTGAAGAGAGAAATCGGCCATTACCGCATAATGTATTTTATTATTTGAGTTAGAATATTTAAATGAAAAAAAGTGGGTTCTTTAAAATCGTGGAATTTGATGACCTTCTTCCAATTCTTCCAATTCAAATTTGTATGTTGTATTAATACAATTAATTATAAGTTTAACAGTAACAAAATAAATGAAAAACATTTTGTTCGGAATTGTATTACAGTATTGTTCTAGAACTCCAAGTTTCAACTTCGTTACGATCGAGTTAACTTGTACCTACTGTTTCAATTCGTTATAAGTGGACTAACGCATTTCAATTTGCTATTGTGTACTTGTAACCGTTGTAAATATATTGTGAATATTATAACTTCTTCGTTTTATATGCAAAGTATTATAAAGTGCAAGAAAAGTTTACTTCAGGCCAGAAACAGTTCAAATACATTCTACATTTGAATTTCCTGTGGATGAGTTAAGGTGATTCGTTAACTATCTAAATAGTCAACGCATATACTCTTTCCGAGGGTAGATTGACAAGTTTCAGGAATCGCTGCTAGGGAATTGCTTTTTTTCTAAATACTTTATGTCGTTATGAATAAAACCTAGTAAAAAAGTCCCAGCGGTCATCAAATTTGTCTATTTGGAAGGCAAAACCGCAACGGAAATCAAATCAACGTTAGATGTCGTTCATGGGGATTCATCACCTTCATTTTCTACCATGAGTTTTTGGGTTTCGGAATTCAAGCGTGGCTGCACGCATACAAGTGATGAACCACGTTAAGGACGTCCGAAAACAGCTATCATGCCATAAATTGTGGATAAAATCCATTGCGTGCTTTTGGCAGATCGCCGAATAAAAGTGTGTGAAGTTGAGGAAGCCGTGGGCATCTCTTATGAACGAGCAGTTCATACCTTATATAATGAATTGGGTTTAAGAAAGCTTTCTGCAAGATGGGTGCCGCATTTGAACAATTCGGGGCAAAAACACATTCGAGCTCGAACCTCAGCCGATTGTTTGGAAATGTTTACGAGGAATCCAACGGATTTCAAGAGACGATTTGTGACCATGGATGAGGCCTAGATTAATCATTACACACCAGAAACAAAAATGCAACCAAAACAGTGGATTGAACGCGGTGAATCGGTTCCGAAGAAGGCAATGCCATTCACTCGGTTGGAAAGGCGATGGCATCGGTTTTTTGGGACGCAAAAGGAATTTTGCTAATTGATTATCTTGAAAAAGGGAAAACTGTTACTGGCCAATATTACACAACACCTTTGGACAAACTGAAAGCAGCACTTCAGGAAAAACGCCCGGAAATGCTCAAGAAAAAGTTGTTTCACCACGACAATGCCCGCTCATTCAAATGCAATCGCTCAGCAAAAATTCACAGGATTGAAGTTCGAAATCCTTCCGCATCCGCCGTTTTCGCCTGATTTGGCTCCGTCGGATTTCCACCTGTTCCCGAAACTCAAAACATTTCTGGGTGTACAGAGATTTTGGACGAATGAAGAACTGATAGAGGCTGTAAACGATTATTTTGGGAACCTCGAAGAAAGTCACTTCCGGGAGGGAATCGAGAAGCTAGAGAAACGTTGGACCATGCGTGTTGAGCTTCGAGGAGATTATACTGAAAAATAAAATATAACTTGAATCGGATTTATTTTATCTTAATTGCCATTCCGCAAACTTTTCAATTTACTCTCGTAAATGTTTGTAGATTTTTGACGGTCTGTTCTTTAATACGGTGGAATCGCCGTAAACCCATCAGAAGTTGAACGATTCGGTTTAAGGTTCGATTGTACATTAACGCAATTATGTAACCCGGCCGCACATTTTTGTTAATTATTAGATATTGTTGTCGCAGATAATACTTCAAAGTTATGGTCAAGTTTCTACTGTATTACTTCACATAAATGTATAATCTTTTCCAACAACTTTTGTGTCGAGACGAGCAGGACAAGATTGTGGCAATTTTTGACATAGAACCCAATTTTTTCAAAATAAGTAATAGAGAATAGGTGAGTTTATAAATAAATCATCACTAGCCTACTTAAATGCATGAACCAACTTATTTTTTCCTAATTCCTTACCTTACCTGGTTTTACATATATAGCCAAATCATTTTCATCGGGCTCATAATTTTTTTCGGAATAGTCTTTTTACTGCAAATTTGTCGAATGTTTGGGGGGATGAAACAGCGCAGGTGTTGGTAACACTTTCGTGACTGATCAATGCTACCTGTAAATTGTGAAGCTGTTGGAGATACGAAAACATAAGAATCGTTATTGTTATTACGTTTTACGTGTTCTTTCAACCATTATAATCATAAGAACACTGCATACATATTGTGTTATGCAATATAATCTTTAGAACAATATTGTTGCATATTTCTACGTCTATAACTAAAACTTGCACACTATTGTAGCAACCTTTGCGACAGATCATTGACTAAATTTTTACAACAGTAATGTATTTAATAGAAATACAATCCGTTAACCACAATCGAGTATGTAGTAGGAATTTGCGCAAGTTGTAGCCAGTTGAACATCCTCAAACAGATTGTAGTAAATTGTTCTGCAATTCTTTGATTCCTTATAACATTTTTCCTTGTATCAGGAGGATAAGATTGGATACTGTATTACGACTTTAATTATCGGTAGGATTGTTATCAATGAAATAAAAATTAGTTGGTATGATTTTTCCTATATTTTTCTCTGCGGAAATGATTAAATTGGGGCTTAACCTCAAATTAAGTGACAGTAATTACACTAAGGAACAACAATTTCATTGTATTAAATCTGTGACTTGTTTTCAACTAATTTTTGGCCTCTGGATCCAAAAGTAACCGCAGTTTTTGTTAATCACGTCAACTTTTTAAGCTACAGGACGCCCTCAAAAGTCATACAAATTGTTCATATAAAGGAAAATAAAGTAAAAACTTACCAAATATACTGTTTACAAAGAATAATTTTATTCATACAAAGGCTATAATAGTTACTGCAAGTTAAATTGTGTTCATACAAATAGTTGTTTTTTTATCGAACGGTAATTGCATATTAAGGCAAAAATGTTCGCTTATAGCTTTTTCTTGAATGTTTAATCTGTGGACATTCTCGCTTGATGCTCCAACAATAGTCAGCCATCATATGCACATACATCCCATCTACCTTGATACCGTGCCTCCATGACCTTAAATCCTGGTGAAATCGCTCACCCTGCTCATCACTGACTGCACCAAGATTTTCCGGGAAGTTAGCAAGATGGCTATGTAAAAAATGCAATTTGGTGCTCATGTTGCAACCTAGCAGTTTGAAGCTCTCCAAGAGTTGCTGGACAATTTTGGCGTAATTCTGTGCTCGTGTATTTCCAAGATAGTCTTTAACAATGTTTTTGAACGCCAACCAAGCATTCTTTTCAATTTCTGACATTGTTCCGATGAAATGTTCATCTTTAACAAGCTGCCGAATCTGTGGACCATCAAAAACACCGCCCTTTATCTTTTTAAATGACAGGCTAGGAAATGCCGAAATGAGATACTTGAAACAGACCCCTTCAATTGGCAAAGCTTTAACGAATTGCTTCATGAGACCCAATTTTATATGCAGAGGTGGAAATATAATGTTCTTTCTGTCGACAAGTGGCTGATGTACAATGTTTGGATCACCAGGTTTCAGGTCAGATCGTGGCAGCCAATTCGACTGCACCCAATGCTTCTCACGAGCTCTGTTGTCCCACATACACAAAAAGCAGGGATACTTGGTATATCCGCGTTGCTGGCCAAGAAGGAAGCTAACCATTTTAAGGTCAACACAAATGATCCATTGGTGCATGTGGTATTGCAACAAATCCATGACTCTCTTTATGTCTTCATATTCTTCACTCAAACTAACTGAATGGCCTATCGGGATTAAACCAAATAAATGTCCATTGTGGAGGAGAAAATACTTCAAGCTCCGCTTTGAGCTATCGGTAAACAGTCGCCATTCGGTTACGTTATAGGCTGAAATTCCCAACTCTTCCATTAAACCATGTACGTTATGGCAATACACAAATCCATCATCACTTCGAAAGTATTGTAGAAACACACTTTCTCTTGATCGAAAATAGGATACCTTAGCTCCCTTTTCAAGCAAGTTTTTCTCGTGCAGTCTTGATGTTAAGAGCTCTGAAGCTTTTTTGGATAGTCCCAAATCTCGTACCAAATCATTCAACTCATGCTGGTCAAATCCATTACGAACGGAATCATCTTTAATTTCAAAATCTTCATCGTTGATCTTCACCAAACTCGTATTTCCGTATTTCCAAAGAGGGTAATTCATTGAAAAATGCACTGGAATTTCGGCTGAATGAGGCACTGGCGTATAGCTGATGGTAAACTGGGATACTCTATTTTACATTTGTTTTTCTTGTTATATCCTGACGTTTTCACTATACAAAAGTAACAATCACTTGAATGTTCTCTGGGCTCTCGCCAAATCATAGGTATACCAAATGGAAGTTTATCACGTGTTCCCTTGGTCCACATCCGTAAACCCTCAACACACTGCTTACACACTTTGTGAGGGGCCCATGATTTATCTGGATCACCAATTTTCACTTTAAAATAGGCAAAATCGACTTGCCTGACAAATGTACTGATGTTTGTCCTTTGACTGGGAATGCTAAAACTGCCACATATGTAACAAAACGAATCGGGGCTGTTTAAGCACTTACGACGTGAACTAGCAGAGGTAGACATAAGGAAAAGTTTCAGTTAATATATAAATAAACACTAAATAAGAACTCAGACTCCACGTCGGAATGGGCTGCACCGTTTCAGAGCGACACACAACATCTCACTACAGTATCTCAGGCATAACTGAACAAGTCCAGACAAGTATAAACCTCTCGCTGTTCTCCTATGCGTCATTCACCCGGCGCCCATCGGAGAAGGTTTGTGTCAGCCAATAGGAGAGCAATTGTGCTTCCTATGATCTATGCTCGATTTCGCGGAGAGTGATCACATTCTCATAAGGTGTAGAGATAAAACTTGACGTGGTGGAACAAAACTAACTACAGTTTTGAAACCAGCGTGCCTAATTAACTATAAAACAGCTCAAAAACCAAAGTCAATAGAAATTGTGTTACAAATTGTTCCCCAGTGTTATGTATGATTGATGTGTCAAACGTCTTCCAACGTTTGTCAAATTCGCAAACGTTGCGATTTGTCATGTGGTGCAGCTGTTTAACGAGAAATTTCATTTACATATCCGCCAGTTAACTAGCAATAAGCTATCCACAATTTCCAGTACCCGGTGGACTATTCTACTGCTTGAATATAGTGAAATTTTGAGAGAATCAATTACATAAAAAAACAGTAAAAATGCAAGACACCGCATTTTAAGAGTCGTGAAGACTTACAATGTATCTGTTATTCTGGGAATGTATCAAACTTGATATCAAGTTAAAAACCTTAATTACATGGTTATGTAGTATACTGAGTTATTCAGGACGACGACTTATCAGACGTGTCCCTGAAAGGAATAAAAATACTTTTTTGAAATTTTGGTGGGCGATATTACGGATGAAGGTTTAGCTCGGAAACGGATATCGACCATTATATTTCAAATGGAAGAGCATGTATATTAGAGGTTCTTGACATAGCCCTCTGAATTCATAACTGCCGGAAAATATCGGATAGTCTTTTGAACATAAGTCAATAACTTAACTGTGTTGAATAGAAGAACGAATGGTAAAGCTTTAAGAACGAAAGCTATTACGTAATTTGCATTTCCTTTTTTAAAACCCTTTCGACGTTAGAGATTTTAAATCCCTCGGGGTACATGAGGTTCCTTGGCTGGAAATGTACTCCATAAGGAAATCTTGTTTGTATGTATTCATTTAGTGCAGCAACGCAACCTTGCATGGTATAACAAACATTAGCAGGTATTTATGCATTACTAAATAAATAGTACTTCAGCTCTTAATTAAATGTTGTAGAATTCTGTTTGAGTAGCACTTGTAGTTTAAGAAATAAACTCCTCGAATTACAAATATTTATTTTTTCCATTTCAATGTGTCAGCATATTTACAAACACGTTCCTCTACAGTGATTGTGAATGTATGTATGTATACAAAAAAAAGAACAATAAGTAAACATAAAAACTAGAAAAACTATTTCTTATACAGTTAAGTTATAGACACGTCGCACCAGACCTTGACATATTTTGCATAATACTTAAAGTTCAATGCTACTTGTATTCACGCTCGCATTTTAATCTTGACATCTCCTACGTAGAGGCAATGCATTCAGTAGCTTGAATAATTAAATAACAGTAGCAAAGCTTTTATCTCGGTTTTCTATCCGAGCCAATTGTCAAGTTCGTCAAGTTATTTCATTTTATCACAAACATTGGAAGGTACAATTTTCCATTTGGAACGATTAACTATGACAGAATTACCAAGTAATATTCAGCGAGTGGCCAGTGTGCAATTATTAATAGGGAAATAAATTATAAGCAAAATAACTATTACAAAATTTCTAAGCTTAAAGCATTAAATTTCATAAGCCAGCAGATATCACAAAGTAGTCATAACTAATCATGTGCTGTGAAATCGGTCAGAAAACAGTTTAGGATTTCTTTTAACCAGTAAGATCGAGTCTGGTTAGTTTGTGACTTTCGCTGGAGCAAACCTTTAGAAAATCAACACGTAACCTATGGAAAAATCGATAACATTTACTGAACTTTTTGCTTCCGTACCAAATTATGCCAAATGCTTTATACATGTCGGTCCAGATATGAACGGGATATTGCCTTTGTGAATGGCAACAGAGCATTCGAGTCTCACTGATAAATCGCATCCAATCGCAGTATATCATAAAGCGAGCAGCGGTACGTACGCTTGTCCCCTCAATCACGTAATATTATAATTCAAAGCCTTCTGACAAAATGTATATTAATACAGAATTACTGCGTAATTTTTCTGTATTCTCATATTATGTTAGAAAGCACAATTTCTTATATTCATTTTGTTGCTGCTATACGATGTAGGAGAACGAAAAATGTAATTCTAAATAGAAAAATAAACAACGATTTTTATAAAATTAAACTAAAGAAAAATAAATTCGGTTATTATACAAAATAAATTGAAATTCTGGCAATGTTACTTTATTAAGGGAAAAAATCTGGCAATTTCGTCTGAAATTTGCCGGCTAAAGCAAGATTCGCCCATTTCAACTAACGAACGAGCCCCCACTTCTCTCTCCTCCCGCTCGGGAAGCGTTAGAGGGATTTGAGGCTGTTCGTCTATTTGTTGGCATTTATGGCAATTTGCAAGATACTATTTAATGATCTGTACCATCTCTGCGTTTGTATAAACTAACATAATGTATTCAAAATCCACGATCTCTTGTTAGAACCTTACGAGCGCACAGAAAGACGAAGAGTGCGTCAGATAGGCTACAGCAGTTGCGCCCGGCAGATGCGCAGTATGCCAGATCGCGCTACGCACAATATATCTCGCACCCCGGTGAAATGTGAAACAACGTGTATATCAATCGTATTTCGCCACTTGTAATAATGTGCACCCCGAACTAGATTTATGAATTAATTTAGAAAAACAATTATCACAACCCTACGCAGAGGTAGAAATTGTCAGTATGAAGATAGTCTGTAAAGTTTCAAGCCTCAACATGAAAATGGCGTTACTCGTCAAAAATATTTTGGTAGTATAATTGCGCATGCGTTGAAGGATACTTTTGAAAATTTCAACCACGTTGGACGCTCAATTGTTATTTAACAATCGTTTATGTAAAAATGGAAAAAATCGAAGATCAAGCCCTTATTCAATTCATGCATTTGAAAGTCAATACGCCTACGCATATTGAAACCGAGATGAACGCGGTTTATGAGAACGCTGCACCATCAGTTGCCGCAGTTTTGAAATTTTGGCCAGCTGAATTTAAACGTGGTCGTGCCAGCTTGGTTGACGATGAACCTTCGGAACGGCCAAAAACTGCAATCTCTAGCGATAACATCGGAAAAGTTCATTTTATTCATATCAACCAACAATGCTGGTTATATCGTTAAGGCTTACGCGGCTAATTTAATTTAAGATTATCCACCACAGTTTAAAGATTTATGGATTGTAAAATATAAGTGGCTTACGAAAAGATAATACAAATCATTGTGTATGCTTGGCATGCAACATACAAATTATGGGTGATGCCTACATCATGAAAAAGTACAATAGTAGTTTACAGACTATTCTCGCAATTATTTCTCATTAAAATAAAAAATAGAACTAGACTAAACATTCCAACAAATATTTTACATGTTAAAGAAATGCGGAAGCAACATGGTTCTGCTGGTAGCTGGAAACCTGCCAAGACTGTTGAAATATAATCTTCATGAAAGCACTTAATATTGAATATTAATTAATTTTTTTTTTATTGTCTAATAGAATTTCCAGTATTATATTTTAAATTAAAATTCATTTTATAGTAAATTAAATAAATTTATTTTATGTTAATCGTTTTTACTGATATTTTTATGGTGTTAAAATTATATGTCAATTAAAACTACAGAATGTCAAATATTCGACGTTTTTAGTTTTACCCACCTCCAATAGAGGACGCCAGTTGACAGATATGAATCGTTACAATTTCCCTTTGTTATTAAAAGTTTACATTTATCATCAATCATAACTTAACGACTCCATAAAAGTACTCCCTTTTATTTAAAAGTCTACGACAAGCTAAAAAAATATATTTAAGCTTTAACAGTTTAAATATGGCGCCTTATCTCCCACTATTTTCTTCATTCTCCCACCATGTTACCTTAAATTTCCCACTAGATATGAAATCTTCCGTAACATCCCTGATGATCATGCCAACTATGTTTTCTATTCCTTTTTGATTGTATTTGCATTATTATTATGTATAGGAATACTGATCCCATGGCGCGTCTCAACCTCCGCATGCAATATATGTCTTATGGGAATTCGATTCACGGTTGCCAAATCGTCCAATCACATGTTTCATTACTATTTCCGGTGCATTATTTGACGTTTCGTGCGATCAAAACATAACCGTTAAGGGCATTTTAAAAGTTGATATGAAATCAATTTTGCAAATGAGCACCAAAAAGTTAAAAAGGAGCAGAATGACGTTATTTTGAATTTAATAGTAACTAAGTCCTTAATAAATGTAGGTAAATGATTATATATTATTATACCCATATATACAGGAGATCTTTCATAAGTTGATAAACCATGTATTGGTACAGGCCAGTTAATGTAAGAACATGCAGAGAAGAAAAGTAAGAACGGCATAAGTACGTTTCTTATAGCTAATTTATGGAATCGAAATACCTTCTTACTATGCACAGACGCGCCCCAGAACAATATTGCGTATCTTAATTTAAAGTGAAAAAAGAACAATAGTAATCTAAGACAACATCTAAATTAGTCACGGCTTTTAACTTATATAATACTTAGCACGTGGACGAAAGGTGTTTGCACATATTTCTAACATGTGTTTCCCAGTTTAAACTATTTTTCAAGTATACTTCTAAAAATGTATTTTGTACCTGCTGGACAAACATGAGTTAATTCTTATAAGTCTGGATTCACGTATGACACTAGTTCCAGGACTAAAGCGCATAAAGGTAGTTTTCTCTTTGTTGACATAAAGCATCTAGTAAGGTCTGCGTTCTTAGAATCAAATTGTGTGTACTCTTATCAGAGACCAAGAAACTAGTGTCATCCGCATACATAACTGCATTATGTCCCCCCACTGAGACTAAAAAATCATTGACATAAATAACAAAAAGTAGGAGCGCAAGTACTGATCCTTGTGGCACACCTCTGTTAATTGTCATGCTTTGTGATTTTTGCTCTTGAAGTTCCACAATTTATGATCTGTCCTTCAAGTAGGAACTAAGCCAATCGAGTGCTTTTCCACGTATTCCGTAATTGTGTGATTTCTGCAATAGTATCTAATATAAAATTACAAGTAAATTAACAATTTCTTTACGTATAATAAGCAAATGAGAAGTACAAAACGTCAAGAAGCGAACTGAACCTTCTTTTCTAAATTTCTTAATGTCTCGTAAGCGTTTGTATCTCCGCCGAATATCTCGTTCGATGAGTATACTTTTCCGTTTTATGTTTTCAAATTCAAAACCCATATGACGAACTCCGGGAAATCGTCATCACTATTAACAGCGTCACGAATTGTATTTAAAGTAGGTGGCATATTCTGTATAAAAAAAAAACATGCACTTTACGTCGAATAGATGCTTATACCTAGTCAGTTATATACTTGTATGCCTTTCCTTTTCTGTTTTCTTGAGCTTGATAATATAAACCTTTTTTGTTGCTTCTGTTTTATATTACATATTGTACACTTTGAGCAACCTAAAGCTTTACTTGCTTCTTGAGCAGCAACCCTCGCATAGATTTATTAAAATAATTGAAAACATTGGCAGTCATGTTTTTCCTTACGACTAAATTTTTCTCCCTTCCGCCGTTTTCTGTCTAGAAGCTCCATTAATGCAGTGAAAACTATAACAAAATGTAAGGTTATCACTAGAGAATGGAAATCGACAAAATATGCGCATAGGTATATATGCAGAAAAATTCTTCGAAATATGCACAATTTTTGCTAAATATGCAGTTTTATGCACATATGCTTCTGATTCCGATTAACTTCTTGTTAAATGTTATAAAACAAGAATAATCACATCGAAGCATTTTACAAACGTTTATTGTTCTTACATTATTCCCACTTACATTTTAAAATCACAATTATATAAACACATGCGTACTTAAAATTTGCTAAAATACATACTTAGACACTACATATTTTTATTATTAAAACAATTTACAATTAAATGCTTTTCTAAATTTTCAAATGAAAAATTATGTCGCCTATCTGTGAGAATGCGTTTATATATCGAAAAACTTCTTTCAACATCAACGGAAGTTATTGGTGCGTACTTTAATGCATTCATAATCTCAGGACTTAATTCTATACTTGCTTCTGTTTCATCCATTTTTAATTCACCAGTTAAAATCAAACTGATTTTTGCTAAACTTTTGTATCCTACATTTTTATTAATTATTTCATTAAACTTTTGACTTATTAAGTTTCCTATTCTACCCGGAATATCTGAAACACTATTTTCTAAATCATTGATTAATTTAACTGATTCAGTTAGTGACAGCGATTCTTTTTCAAGTTTTGTTATTGTCAAAGAAACAAATTCATAATTGGCTTTAATAAATATCAATTCATTAGGCAAAGAAGAGTTTTTCAAAATTTCTTGACATTTTGCAATAGAATTGCAGTTGTCAGTAGAGAATTCCGAAATAATGTTTTTGATCTCTAGATAATGATTTGCATAAAATATTGCGGCATTTAACTAAGTACCCCATCGGGTAATGATGGGTTTAGGTGGTAAAGGAGTATCCGGCAGCTTTTCTCTATAATCTGAACTCTCAATGGTGATTTTAAGAAGATTTTTTTAACGTTACTAATTAATGTATTTACTGCTGGAAATTGCTGCCGAATTTCCTCAGCCACCCTATTTAATCCATTAGCCAAACAAGTAACATGTATTAAATTTGGGTACAAAAGTTTAAGCTGTTTTTCCGCTTTAATCATATATGCCGCTGCATCGGACAACATAATTAAAATTTTTCCCGTGGGAACGACATCGGGAAGAAAAAAATTGATGAAACTTTCATTAACAAATCTTAATATTGTGAGATGGTTTATTTTTTCTAATTGTTTACAAGCAATGAAATTCGATCTACCAGGCGGTTTATTATTTAGATAACTAATTAATAAATTTGCTAGATAGCGGCCACATCAACGGTAAAATATATATACTCGTCTTTAACAATTTCCCTAGTGCTATTGATCGTTTCAAAATAAATATCGGTTACGTAACATTTTCTGAGCAAACTTTCATCCGGAATACTCTTTTGGTAGTACTTTTCTAAAAATTGCCGAAAACACGGATTTTGCAGCTTTTTGAGTGGTATATTGGCAGTAACCATCGCTTTGCACGAATCTGCGTTAAATATTTGTTGCTCACTTTGTTTTGAGGTTCTGGCAAAAAATTGGCCAAAAGGCATTTGGCTAAGTTTTGAAACTTGAAGTTTCCGACAGTTTCTTTTGTGCATTTCAGTTGCAACATGTTGGGGGACTTGAAATTTGCATTCACATGGCACCTGTAAAGAAAAAAAATATCACCAAAAACTTACAAGAAAGTCGTATATGGCTGTACAATTCTAAATACTAGTGTATTATACACAAAACAAAACTTACCGTTTTCCCACATGCTTTGCAGAAAACTCTTTCAACCGTTAGAATAAGTTCAGGAACATTTTTGATCCACGAAACAATTAAACTTGTACTCACTTTTGGCATTTTTCACCACTGCACCAATCTACTTCAACGTCTGGTTATACAATGAATAAGAAACATTTTGGTAAATACTTAGACTTTCTATGAATCAGACAGTTGCCGGTACCTGAAGGATGGCGGCTTCTTTGCGAAGTATGCTCTTTGTCGGTGAGGAGGTCCAGCTACAGAAGAGCCGACTCCGCATCTAATACATACGTGTCCCATAAAATGTTCGTTGGTAAAAGTTTTGTTGTATTACAGGAAAACACTAATAAAGTTCAAAGAAAAAATTATTTTTGTTCTAAATTTGCTAAAAAATGCACGAATATGCTCTAGTGTGCGAAAATATGCAATAATCGCTGAAATATTAAAAAATTACTAAAATATGTGAAATATGCAATAATTAATCAACGTCAATCAATTCGAAAAGTTATTATTCGCATATATACTGAAGCATTTGCTTGTCATATAAAAAATATGGGATATGCAAATTGCATAAATTCCGCTCTCTAGTTATCACATTTATAAGATCTATGGAAAATCAATATTTACCCGTATGCCCTTCAAGGTAATATCATATAAAATAAACAGAACGACTTATGCAACTACAAACAATTCAACTGGAAATATATAAGTCTACAATGATTATGACTCTGGACAGTTGAAAGTATGGGTATTAAATAGATACTTGTTGACATATCGCAACCGGAAATAAAGGTAGCGTTATTGATAAGATTCTAGGGATAGAAGGAGGTATACTGTTGCTATTAAATCCCATACTGCATACGGAGGTTGAGACGGAGTGTTATAGTTAATGAAAGGTACAGTTAGGTAGGTTAAACATTTTATCTTGAGACACGCGTAGAGCATTGTATTAATTAAAAAGAAGTGAAATATTTATAGTAAACGGTACCATTATGTGTATGTAACTTACAAATACGCAGAAAATCTAGCACATAGTATTCGAGCTTCTATGTTAATTAGACATACCACTGGCGTCATGTCCTTTTGTATTCTGGCATCATAATTAATGGATAACAAACCTTCGCTTTTAAAACTTGTATGCACATTGTTAACCTTTAGTTACAAGATCACAGAGTACCAGGTCGTTTTTAATTTAAGCGTGTTAATTAACTCCTTTATTTCCCTCTTTGCGGAATTTCAACAGCCTTGTGATGATTTTCAGATTAGGCTTTAGCATATTCTTTCTGACGAAGTTTAATTAAGCTGGTTGTTATTAAATTTATTCTGTATTTGGCACGTGAAATGCTCTTGTTAAAATAATAAATAGCTTTTCGCATGATTTAATTATATATAATTGAAAGTATTTATAGATTCCTTTAAGTTTTATAAAAGTAAACGCAGGTTGTAATTTTTGTTTTTAGAATCAATTTTGTTAAGTCTAAACCTACATTAACTTATTTCATACAAAATGCAATCTTCACCACACCCCGTAAAGTAATCTGTGCTTTGACAGCACGTGCAGTTTCTTAATATACATATAATGTGTCTAATTGATAAAAGTTCCGCGTACAACACGATTAATTATTATTTCTGACGGCCAAGTTGTGCATGCCGAACAAAATATTTCGCATATTTTTCGTGAGACGTTAGACGCGTTATGAGTAGGAGAATCTACGTGAAGTATGGCTACGCTTACTCTAACTTTTTATTTGTTCATGTTTGGAATGTGCCAAATTTTTGACATACAAAAGCTACCGTACGAAATCAAATAGGTTGGCGCCTGTGTTATCGATCTAAAATAGTGTAGGTTACCCGTCCGACACACGGTCCTCTCTACAAATAAGAGATGCCCGAAAATCTAATTACCGAATATTGTGCATTCCGTCCTCAATGCTATCACTGTTTGGGCGCTATAGGTTTCATATTTTAGTACGAAATAATCGAAACGATGGCGCCCCCATCATACTCTACTTTGGAATTCTTGTATCCTTAGTAATTTTAGTAGAACTCGACGGGTATTCAGCAGAAACCTACATGCACATAGTGATTTCTGTTTTACCGACTTGCAATACCCTCCGTGATTCAAGCTTCGATACGCGTACCGGATCATAGGTGGCGCACCGCGCTAATTATTTTGGATAGTAAACAGTAAATTTTAATAATTTTCTGACAGAATACAATATGAAATAAGGAAAATATTATAATTATCAGTATTTCCTCATCTTCAATATTCTCAGCCTAGATTATGTAATGTTGGTTACTTTTATTCGCGGTTACTTTCAATCAAAACTTGTTTGCATTTGTTTGGTGTTATTCTGGTTGCATAACCCGTCAGTTAAAATTCGTATGGTGAGCGAAGAATTCTTGAAAGCATCATTAAGATGCTTGAGATTTAAGAATTAAGTTGCTAGTGTTTGATATGTAGAAATTAGAACATGTTTGTATTAGACTATTGTTAAGGAATTTTGAAATTAGATCGCTTTAATTTTGTAATTACAGTCGACCCCTTTCGAGTTGAACTATCCTGCTCACCTGAACTATCGAAAACTTGAAGTGTACGGAAGTTAACGAAAGAAAAAGAAGAAAAGTTAACAATAGTAATTTATTTCGTATAATAATGCACAAATGTACGTTTTAATTTGAGAAGTTCGTTAAAAGTTGTTTGCTCTTGAATTGCTATTAATTAATTAAATAATTTCTTACGGTTTGTGATTGATTCTAGAGAAAAATATTGCGTCTGTGCTTGCAACAAGCAAATTTTTATACACTGTAAATTTGTTATCCATTCAAGTATTTATATAGTTTTAAATTGTTTAGAAAAGAAATACATATGATGTAATATCTAGAAAGATAACGGGAAAGGAGAGAATATATAAGATTTTGGTGCATTGTGGATAGTTTTATTTGCTGAGTAGAAGCAGCAAAAATTTAAGAAGAAATCTACTATATGTTTTCAATTTCATCCAATTGTCATTTTAACAGGAAATAGAAAATTAAAACAGTTCGTCATTTCCCTAGATAAGTGTTAAAGAAAAAGAGAAAATATGCCCAAATAATTCCTAATACCGTTTCTATTATCGCCTTGCGTGCAAAGAACCACTTCCTATGTGCGACACAAATAAAACGCATTTTCCTGGGATGTTAAAATACATCTCTCTCCATTTAATGGAAATACGTTTGAGAAAATTGACACATGTCTTCGCGTGCGACAGTATCTAGCACTCAGTAAAGCAAACACGTTCGTAATTACCCTCGTATACCCAGCAGAATTAAAATAGCTACTCTAATACGTTTCTAGCTGTGCACATTATTTTATCTTGCTTGACGTATGTAAGTAATTCCCATATGTTTGCTTTTTCAATCGTATACGAATATGTGTACGGTTGTTTCGATTTGCCTATAATGTTCACACCGTTTGCTACTTACATATTACTTAAAATTGTTGAATACGATTAAAATTATATCTAATAGAGTGATTAGATTTATCTATATTACTAAAAATGTTCAATTTACGTATAACTAAAGTTCAAGAATATTTTCCTATCTGCTTCACTGACGAATGTCAAATTTTTTATTCGCTTGTTACTCACTGTTACTGTAGTCTATTTTGTTCTATTCAAATTTTAGTAATTTTAATCTGTTGCAAGATTTGTGTTTCTTTAAAAGTGAATAAAATTAAGACCTATAGTGGCCGTTGTACAAGTAAATATTACCGACCTTTCAATAGGTAATGTTATAAAACTTTGAAAAAAGTTTAAAAAATCGTTGCTTGTTATACTGTCTGTACTAAAAAAATAACCAATAACTAACATACCCAGAAGCTAAAATCGCTGCTGTGAATGAGTGGTTGTCAGAAAAAGGTAAGAAATTTCCTATCAAAATCATTGAAAAGTTAATTCATCGATATCATAGAGTGGTGATAAATATAGCACTTACTACTTCTTCGAAGAAAATGGATTCTATTGTATACTATTTCAAACTGTTTGTATTGATTATGTTTAATATTGCTCCGTAATCTTGTCCAGTACCTTGAAATACATTTAGTATGTGCTATATGTTTTGATTTTACTAAACCATTGTCTAAAAATCACTAAGAAAAGGTCTTCTTATATATTTGTTTTTATATAGGGTGGCGCAATGGGTATTGACGGTTTCTAGAGTGTTATTATGGATATACTAATGGAACGACCAAGGTCAAAAACATATATCTTTATTACACATATAATGCAGTTTTACCACAAAAATGATGTTTTGAAAATAATGTCTTTTAAATAACCACCACGTTTTTCAAAACAATGTTGAAGTCGTGACTGAAAATTCTCTGTAACTCGTAGCAGCATCTCCTGGTTTATCGCTCTGATTTCTTGAGTAATGTTGGTTTTTAAAGCTCGTAGCGTTTGAGGCCTATTTTCGAAAACCCCAGCCTTCAAATATCCCCATAAGAAAAAATCAGGGCTGGTCAAATCTGGTGACCTTGGCGGATAATTAAAATCAACTTGTTGGGGTACAAGTCGTCCAGGAAACATGTTTCTTAGAGCAGCCATGCAAATTCGCGCAGTATGGCTTATTGCTCCATCTTGCTGGAACCATAAGGCATTATTTTCTACCCCCAGTCGTTACAATTCAGCAGGTACAAAATTTTGAAGCATTTCGAAATACCGTTGAGAAGTTACATTCACTGTACGATCATCTTCGAAAAAGTACGGGCCTAGTATTCCGAATGCAGCCACACCGCACCCATACGGTAACTTTTTCGGAATACAGAGGTTGTTCGTGAATTTGTCGAGGTTGTTCGGCAACCCAGTACCGAAAATTTTGCTTATTGACATATCCTGATAAGTGGAAATGCGCCTCATCCGACATGATTAAATAGTTTAAGACATTTGGGGAGTCATTAAATCAGGAAATGTTCTACAAAATTATATTCGTGCTGCTAAATCTTGCGGTAAAATTTTATTAACAATTTGAATTTTGTACGGATGAAATCGTTGGTCTTGGTGTAAAATTCGACCTAAACTTCTTCGTGTAATGTTCATTGCTACAGCTTGACGCCTTGCTGAGCGAGTTGGACTCCTTACTACAGCTTGACGTACTCGTTCTACGTTCTCTGGTGTACGCACAGTTTTTACAAAACCGACATATTCATTTCGTACACTTCCATGATCACGAAACCTTGCAACCCACAACAAAATTGTGTTGCGCGAAGGAATCCTTGCCTACTAAACTGCATTACATACGGAATATTTTATGCCATTGATTGTCCCCTCCACTTTATTCATATTCGAACAGTGGCGTTTCAAAAATCATCAATACCCATTACGCCACCCTGTATGAAGAAGCTGGATTAAAAAAAGTATAAATCATGTTTCTGTAACTATTGTTTTTGCCTTTGTCCATAGAGAACATGGTCATGAGAACATCGAATAGTGTATATCTGGCATACAAAATTTTAGATCTATCCAGATTTCAAGACATAAGTTCTTTAAAATTATATCGAAAAAAACATAGTGAAAGGAAAAGTGAAACATCTTAGATTAAGATTGTATTTAAAACCAACTATTTTTAAATTAACATTTGTAAGGGAAGCACAATTTTCTAGAAGCTTTATTGACTATGAAATACTGGTCACGTGACTGCCTATATCGAACAAACCAACTGTACCTATATAGGCCATAAATCTCGAATGTTTTAGTTTCCTTCTATGCTAGGGATATTAATTTGTGTATGTATTTGTCTTCGTATATTACCAAGGCACACATTATTATCATAATAAGCGAACACTGGCTCACTAACTCTTCTCTGTTCTCTTCATTTCGTATTCACTCTCTCCATGTTCATAAAACAAATTGGAAAACATAATTCCTCTCGCCACAGGATTCCCGGCCCAGAGCCTTTCCATGTACAGCTAAACGAAGGTAGGTACACGAGAAATAAGTCATGGTATGCACGGGAGCGCACCTGGCCGCAATTTCCTAGACGCTTGCTATTCTTTAACCCTTTTTATTGCCTCTATTCTGTATACGGCGAAAAGAATTCGCACAATAGTCGATTTAATTGCATGAAAACGAGCGTGATACGATTTAAGTCGAGCAAGCAAATTGCGGTGTTTTGGCAGTTATAATAATAGGAAATAAGAAGGTTTATTTATGAAGCTCATAATAATAGGAAATAAAGTTTATTTTATGAAGCTTATAACGAAGATCTTCTTGATAGTACATGCGATAAAACGTTTCCTTCGTTCAGTGGTAAACGTAAACAAGTAAATAAGCGTTTGACGAACTGAAAAGGTTACGATAGTCTGTATAATATACGTATTCCACTTATTCGATTTGTGTATTTGATTTATTTTATTAAAAGTAGGTTACACTTCCAACGATAATATATGCCAGTGAAAACTGCTGACACAGGAAAAGCCTGAGAGGAAATTGGGCAAATTGAAAAGAAGCCTTTAAAGAAGATAGCACACCACTCAAATTGAAATTAGAAATTAGAGAATAAGAGAAATAGTGTTGAAATTAAACCTGTATAAACGTAGGATAAGGATGGAATTTGACAGAAAATGTAAGCAAGCGTTATACACTGACTCAAAAAAGCCTGCATACAGCTGTCTCCATTTTGATTTGAGTGCTTAAAAAACAATGGAATCCTATTTATTGTAGAAAATTGTTGGTGAACAGTATACTAGAATACAAATAAACAAGATAACATAAAAAGATAATGTTTTATTGTACAAATAACATTACATTAAAAAAAAGAATAAAAGTAGGTACAATTCCAATCTCAAAAAAATCTCCATACACTTAGCAAATCCGGAATTATTATTAGAATAGTAACTCCATTTACAAAGTTTAGTAACTTGTTGATCCACCCTTGGCTTTTATAACTGCTAACATGCGTCTCTTCATACTTTCAACTAATTTGTTCGTTACTGTGGGATCAATGGAGTTCCATTCCTGTTGTAAGGCGATTTGTCGCGGATCGTATGTTTCCTTATTCTTCGTTTCAGTTCATCCCATAGGTGCTCTATGGGATTCATGTCCGGCGATTGTGGAGGTGTATGAAGCTGCTTTCCCACATTAAATATCAACCATTCCTTGACCCGTTGAGCGGTGTGCTTGGGATCATTATCTTGCTGGAAGATAAATGACCGTCCAAGACCGAATTTTTGGGCACTAGCTTACAAATTTTCTCTGTATATCCATGTATACATATTGGTTCATTATACCGTCAATAAATTTTAAATTACCAAGGCCTGCAGCAGTCATACACCCTCACACTAAAACTTTTCCTCCACCAAATTTTACAGTCGCGCATAAATTTTTAGTTTCAGTTCTTCATTTCTCTTTCGCCACACCATTGTACGGCCATCTGACCCAAAAATGTTATATGTACAACATTTTTGGGTCAGATGGCCATTTTTGGGCCAGAAGAACTGAAAACTAAAAATTTATGCGCGACTGTAAAATTTGGCGGAGGAAAAGTTTTGGTATGGGGGTATATGAGTGCTGCAGGCGTTGGTAATTTAAAATTCATTCACGGTATAATGAACCAATACATGGATATACTGAGAGAAAATTTGCAAGCTAGTGCCCAAAAATTCGATCTTAGGCGGTCATTTATCTTCCAGCAAGATAATGATCCCAAGCACACCGCTCAACGGGTCAAGGAATGGTTGATATTTAATGTGGGAAAGCAGCTTCATACACCTCCACAATGCCGGACATGAATCCCATAGAGCACCTGTAGGATGAACTGGAACGAAGAATAAGGAAACATACGTTCCGCAACAAGGAGCAGCTATAAATCGCCTTACAACAATAATGGAACTCCAGTGATCCCACAGTAACGAACAAATTAGTTGAAAGTATAAAGAGACGCATATTAGCAGTTATAAAAGCAAATGGTGGATCAACAAGTTACTAAACTTTGTAAATGGAGTTACTATTCTAAAAGTAATTCCGGATTTGCTAAGTGTATGGAGATTTTTTTGAGATTGGAATTGTATCCACTTTTGTTCTTTTTTTAATGTAATGTTACTTGTACAATAAAACATTATCTTTTTATGTTATCTTGTCCATTTGTATTCTAATATACTGTTCACCAACAAAATTCCGCAATAAATAGAATTGCACTGTTTTTTTAAGCGCTCAAATCAAAATGGTGACAGGTGTACGGAGACTTTTGAGTCAGTGTAAGCAAAAGAAGATACCAAAACATGAATGACACAAATCGTAGCAATAGGAAGAGCAACAGGAAATGAGGCTGTTAATGAGGAATAGAAAAGACTGGAAAAAGTTTTCAAGAGTACACGGAGTCCCAAACCCAATGCCTTAACAGGCAAAGAAAGAAGAAACTATTGCTTTGAGGTACTTCGATTCTCAAACGCCCAAAAAGAAAAGATGGATTTATAACAGGCGGTTATTTCCCTTAGCTCTTTTATTATCCTTAAAATCTTTTTTTTTTATTTATATTTATTGTAAGTACTTACAATAAAATAGTCCAATGCCTTCCTAGTTTTACTTCAGAATAACTTTAGTTACGTTCATGGTCTTTGGTTACAATGAAACAAGGCTCCCCAAAGTATATTTTGCCTCTTACAACAAGGACTTTGTGCTTTATTTTTGCAGATTCTACTTCTTTTATCATTTTATGCTTTTTTTGGGAATTCTTCGAAGTTTGTTTCTCTAAGTTGTTTTATTCTTCTCAATGTTTGGAAAATTATCTTCACATTTTTATTTTCAATTTTGACATATCTTGCTCTAAAAGATTGTGTACAATTCTAAATTCTACACTTTTAGAAAGAAATAGTCCTTATTCCTCTTACTAGTTTGTATCTTCTGCTGGAACAAAGTTACTATAAGTTATTGTGAAGAAAGTTTTACTATATCTAGAATTGCAGATAGTAGTATATACTTTCCCATCATTTCTGCGCTTTCCTCTAATACTTTGTGATGGTGAGAAGATAAACAAAAATATCACAAGTAAAAGCCTTAGCGGAATCTGAATTGGAAACTGTTATGTTAAGCTTCTGGCAATGTAATTAAAAATACCTTTGAATTGGAAGATATAAGCATATATTAAATGAAACAAAAGTTTGAAGATAATAGAACTAGTAAAATGTTAAACTTCAGGAGATGTAATTTTCAGGCTCGTCAGTTTTTCTGATTACTGTAATGTAAAAAATCTATCTGGTTAAGTGGTTATTTTTCCACAGATGGAAAAATTATCAGGTTGATTCTTTCCGTATTAATTTAATACACTGAGAATAATTGCATAAGAATTGAAGTATTTGATATAGAAGTTTATCGTTATCATGGATTTCCTAAATAAACCACTAAACGAAATCGCCTTTGACTCTTTAATTAGACTCGTTAACATTGCAAACGATATTATAAGTGCATACTCAATCTTAGTGCACTTACTGCAAATTGGTTTCCTTAAACCCTCCGTACGAGCAATATATTAATGGAAATTGTGATTCGAGCACCGTGAGGTAATATTTTGCGAGAATCTAAGGTATTTATGTTCGCCATTAGAGATTTAGTGGTGCATAAATGATCACGTTCGGGAATTTATGACGACTTCGCAACGTGCAGATGCGAAAAACTCGATTAGAATCAGCTGTTCGGAAACCGTAAATACGATCAGATTTGAAATTAGTCCTCTTTTATTGCCCATTAAAATTTTATGATAGCTTTACGTGATATATTTATTCCTATTATACGCAATAATTTATACTTATGTTCCGTGCAAGGGTAATATGTAGATATAGCGCTATTGTAACATGTGTAAATACGTATGAAAGCACGACTTAATATATGTGTATGAAGAATGAGAATGACGTCGCTCTGATCTTCGATAAATATAAGAATATGCTATGTAAGTAATCTCTAAACATTACATTATAAGTGTTTGAATCAGGCATTAAGAGAATAACGGCAATATGGTGATTGTCGGTATACTTTATGAACAATCAAACAATGTTTCAACAAAAAATAAGATTTTCAAGACGTCGCACTGTAGGGCGATCGACCAATCAACTCATTTATCTATGTAATTCTTTGTAATTTAGTAAACGTATATAAAAAGCTTCACTGCATACCGGGTGTCTAGGATAACATGAAATACATGGGCATATTGGAAACCGTTAGAACTACGGTCAAATCGTAATTTTGCTATTTTTCATAGTTTCTCTTCATTGAACATCAGGATGTTATACATGGTTGAAGAGTATTTTATGACAATTTTAAAAATCCAATATGACGCCCATAAGAAAAACAAAAGTTGAGTACAAGCGCAAAGAACCCAGAATCCTTATTACTAACTATCACTATGCTGAAAATTTGATGACTGTATTTTTCACAATAAAGAAAATATTAAGGTTTTTAGAAAACGCACACTTTTAGTTTTCACCCTGTATCTCAGTAAAGGATGGATTTTTAAAAATGTAATCCCGGATTGTACTTAGCCGTACAAGTGCGCAACATTTTCCCCATTTAACCGACCTTGTATCTCTAACGGTTTCCAATATACCCATGTACTTCATGTTAACCTCGACACCCGGGATAGCTACTGTATTGTTATTATTTTTGAATTCGTATCTATTTAAAAGATATTTATCTGTCGCAGATTCGGGAATATCAATTAGATACTTTTTCTGTATTTTAAATGAGTAACTTGAAATAAATAACTTTTATGAATGATGAATTTATTATAGAGAGGAGACTAACCGTCCGGGGCGTACCGCGCAAAAGTAGATACAGTATTAATAAAAAAATAATAGATTGTTACTTTTTATTGACGTATCGATGACCACTGCGGTAATGTGCGACTGCCATAGTACGCCGCATAGTACTGCAACATAAGCAATGCTTCCATTGTCGATTCGGTCAGACCTCGACGACGGTCTGAAAACGTTCTCCTATACTTTGCAAATCATCGTTTAGCATCTAATGAAGTAAGATTCGCGAAATTCAAATACTCCTGTATCTCTTCTGTGCAGTCTTGAATTCCGGATATAGATCGATCCTTTTCTAAATCCGGATTTTTATTTAAAACTGCACGAAATTTTTACGCGACATCTAGTCCTATAGGATCCGTCAAGCTTTCTAGAGCGGCTGCTAAATTGTTGATGTTATTTAACGAGTCTTGTATAGATAAGTGAGTATTTTCTAACTGCGAAATAGTTTGTGTCACTACAGAATAGTTTATGGAAATGTAATCTTTTTCTTTTTGAACGTCCGAATCGGAAAAAAGGCGCTGACTCTCGCGAACCGCTTGAGAATTAGAAAAATTAAGTTTGAAAATTACATCTTTCACTTGGGAATAATATTGGGGAGCCATATGACAGGGGGCATTGTCATGGTAGATCATCCAAGTGGCCACAGTGTCCCATCTGATGCGAAACACCCTTTCTCTGAGCCTTTCAAGGACTTGACAGTTTGTCGTGGAGGTACAAATTCTTTGTGAAGGATTCCCCTACTGTCAAAAAGACAAGGTTCGTCTTCCACTGCTTCTTGGCCCTCCGAAACTGCTTTATGCCACCGAAAAACTTGAGCTTTTGATAAAGAATGTTCCTCAAAGGCTCGTCGCAGCTTTTCGTAGGTCAAACTCGCGGATTCACCAAGCTTAACAAAAAATTTGATGGCACGCCATTGCTACAAATTCCGCTGTTCCATTTTAACGCACTACAAAACCACAATTTCACGCTCTGTAGGGTCGCGCAGTTATTAGTCGAGGTTGCAACTTGTAGTGCGCGTCTAGGAGGAACTAGTGTACAAACTAGGTGTATTGGAAATGTGTTAAACGCCCAGTTGTTTAGTGGTGTTCAAAACATAAACAAGTGTCTGTGGCTTTGTTTATGTGTTTCCCAATTTTTCGTTTTATTATAGTAGGAGCTTTTTGTGTTTATAGTTTACAGCATTAATATTTTATTTTTAGTGTCGACTAGGCTTTTATCGCCATTAATTCAAAGTACATCCAT
Organism: Dynastes maya; assembly: GCA_029619315.2. NCBI lineage: Eukaryota > Metazoa > Arthropoda > Insecta > Coleoptera > Scarabaeidae > Dynastes > Dynastes maya. The sequence goes on along the minus strand of JAROYE020000004.1, from coordinate 42,275,620 downwards.
AATATACATAAAACTAGGTTTGTTAGAAAATCCAAACAATAGTTGTGGATCTAATGAAGATGCAAATCACCGTTCCTTTGGTTGTTCAAGAAATGTAAGTCAGTTCAACAGTGTTCAGGAAGATTTAACAAACTCAGGATAATATCCTGCCTTTAATATTAGCAGTATTCTTACAACCAAGAACATAAACAGCCTTCTGCTGCTCTCCAAATTCATTAAAACAAATAATATTGTAATTTAGTTACTAATTTGATGGTTGTATGGTGAGATAAGTAATACTTTTAAACCAAAATTGCAAACATATGTTACTTCAAATTTATTTTTCACTGGGCGCTGACAGGAAGCTTCGCATTTGGATAATCTGCGGCTACATCAGACAATATATGATTTTTCTTTTTCCAGTGTAAAATTTTCTTTGTATTGACTTCTATTTCTTTGGTTTTACAGTTTATATTAATTCTTTGCTGGGTACAGAAGCTAGTGTGGTATATTCTTGGTACTTGGCCATAGCGCCATGATTTAATGATAGCCATCATATTTCAACAAAGTATATGACCAACGATTCAATTAATTGCATAACAAGAACTGGTAAATGTAGGTCTTATATATAGATATCCAAGTGGAAATATAGATTAATGGACAAGTATTATTTCAAAGCTATTCATGGAATATTCTGGAATCAGAATGTTAAGTTTTAGATCTTCTCCAATATCCAGTAGCTTGCAATATTTACAATATTCGTACAATAGATAACTACTCTATTGTACTGCAGCTTCGTTTGTAAATCAGCTTTATATTTTTATCAATTACAATATGAAATCTGTTCCATTGGTCAAAAGCTTTATATTTTCAACGTATTTTCAAATAAAAGTCGAACAATCATTGACGTTAAATGCGGATTAAGTCGCCTTAGCGACGACGAGCCACTCTCGCGGAATGGACATCACAATAAACCAGACGTGCGACATCTGTCGGTTACAATTTAAATTTAATCACGTCACTTACCGCTGGACGCGGAATGCGTCCTATATGGTCCCGAACTACTCGCATTGTATCTTTATTGTCATGACTTCATGCGACTGTACGCGCATATTTTATATTGCTATTAGGAGGTAGCTATACCGCCTTTGTTTTCACATGTATGGACTTCCTGCGTTTTGCTCAATGAAGTGTCATATACATTAACATTAATGTTCTGTTTGTGTATGATTGACGGCGTTATAAAATGATTATGTGTTATGTGTGACGTTGTGACATCATGGATGGCAGTTAAGGCAGACGTGATTGAATGATTTAGTACCTTTATGGATGCAACCTTGCTGTATATTTCTTTAAACCGTTACCTATTAATGTAGCAGGCGAAACGATGTTTATGATAACATTATGATCTTGTAGATTGATGTTTCAATTAGAATGTTTTTTTTTTATTTTTTCCAATAACACTACCGAAACGTTAACCCTTTGGGACTTGTATTTTCAAATAAAAATTATAACTTGAGAAAGTTACATTTCAGACCTTTATTTCGTTTGGCGTATTTACACCTTCTGAGAAATATATCAAGTATTCTTATCTAATCGCTTATTATTAATAATTGCCGAATCGTATCAATAATTACCAAGTTGAGAAGTTAATTTTTTAATAACTAAACGGTTGCATCCGCAGAAGCGCCGTGAAAGGAGCTGTGTTTACTATGTACATACAAGGAATTGAGTGGACGTTCGGTTATTATCGGTTGATCGGTGTGCGTGTACTATTTATAATGTTCGAGAAACTAGTGGAACCGTCCGGGGTGTACCGCGCAAAAGTAGACACAGTATTAATAAAAAAATAATAGATTGTTACCTTTTATTGACGTATCGATGACCACTGCGGTAATGTGCGATTGCCATGGTACGCCGCGTAGTACTGCAACATAAGCAATGCTGCCATTGTCGATTCGGTCGGGCCTCGACGAACGTTCTCGTATACTTTGCAAACGTACGTTCAGCATCTAATGAAGTAAGATTTGCGAAATTCAAATACTCCTGCATCTCTTCTGTGCAGTCTTGAATTCCGGATATAGATCGATCCTTTTCTAAATCCGGATTTTTATTTAAAACTGCACGAAATTTTTGTGCGACATCTAGTCCTATAGGATCCGTCAAGCTTTCTAGAGCGGCTACTAAATTGTTGATGTTATTTAACGAGTCTTGTATAGATAAGTGAGTATTTTCTAACTGCGAAATAGTTTGTGTCACTACAGAATAGTTTATGGAAATGTCATCTTTTTCTTTTTGAACGTCCGAATCGGAAAAAAGTTGCTGACTCTCGCGAACCGCTTTAGAATTAGAGGAATTAATTTGAAAATTACATCTTTCACTTGGGAATAATATTTGCGATAGTAAGATACTGCCTCGATCCATGTTCTCCATCGCGTCAATACAGGCTGAGATGGTAGTGGAATTTTCGGATACAGTTGCTTGAATACGCGGATATGTTTGGGAGATTTCACAAACAGTTTTTTGGTAGATGATATGATGATATTAAATCATTCACCCTAGGATACTTGCTTCGAATTGTTTCTGCTACGAGATGACATGCGTGTATGAGGCATGTTATGTGAAGAAGAGTCAGAAAGCATACTTTTAACATCCTACCAGCTTTCAGCATTGTTGCGGCTCCGTCAAAGACTAACATTCGGGCTCCCACGATACAAAATTCTTTTAACATATTTTGTATTATGTTTACAACGGTTTCAACATCAGTTCTTTCAATCCTTTTGTTGGCTGACAACAAGGAAGCTGCTGGACCAGTACGTTTTAAAGGACGCGCCACAATATGAATCACGCTGTGTTTCTGAGGATCAGTAGTTTTGTCCACAGTGAGCCAGATTTTTTGATTTCTCAAGTCGTCTTTTTTACTGTACTTTGCACATGTAGTAAATTGTATCGCAATTGTCTTTTTGTTGGTAGCTTCCATGATGGAACATATTTATCCCAAAAAAGACGGAAGTTTTCATTATCTACTAGGTATTGTGGAATGTTGCACGTGCACAACATGAAAATAAAGTCACACAAAAATTGCCAGTACGGAATATTGTTTCTTAAATTCAATACATGACGTTTACTTTTGATATGACTTCTACATTCAAATGTCGTGCGACCTAACAACCCTATACCGCAAAATTTGCAACGAATGTGCGAACCTGTAAATTCCAAACCAGGGAAACGCCAAATATATTTCTTCACACGCGATGCAAGAGGTACACCAGGCTTACCTCCCATGTTTTCGAAAACACAGAATGAGTATCCGATAAATAACTGAATTCCAAACTCCTCAATGTCAACCGCATTACTGAACTCTGGATCCACATACGTACATACACGCCCCCCCGTACAAGCGTCTCTGCGAGTGCAACCGTTTATCACGCTTTATTAATGACTAATAACTTTTCAATATGATCAGCTCTAGGTCTGCCAAGAGCGGAAAAATACAAAATATTTGTCAAAAAGGAATGAAAAACCGTGTCCATCTAGTCCTTGAAGGATAAATTAATTGTCAATTTGAAGACGAAACACTGGAACACTTCCTCTGCAAGTGTCCTGCGCTGACGTCAATCACAAAAACCATGCTGGGTGACGAGCGCCTACGTCTTGCCGCCATTATTCCTCTGGGCAACGTCCTCAGGTATGCTAAGGCAGTGGGTTGCCTGACGGCATAGAGAGCTCCTTGGCATAGAAAGGAGCATGATGGACCTTTTGTGACCCAAATACTGTGGAATCTATCTCATTCTCTCATTGCGCATAGCCATAACCATATTAAGAACTCGTTAATGGCTGTAAACCCATTAGACGATTTGCTAAACTCCGTTGCTCAACAAAAGTATTAACATGCTAGTTATTTGAAACTAATCCTTTTGGAGTCATAGCAGATGTATACTTCAAATCCCTTTAAGATCATAACTTAAAATCATGAACTTTAATATATTTACGCATTACACAACCACATACCACTGTCATTTTCTTAGCTAGTTATTAATTATCATTTTGTTCTCCATTAAGTCTTCTTCCGTAAAATTCTTATTTCATTTTACGGCAGATAACGTATCAAGCACGCACTTGAGGTTCTCTACTATAATTTAGGTACTTACACCTTTACATTCATTAGGCGTGAAATTGAGTTAATTATAAGGCACAAGACCGGTGTGTGCATGGAAGCACTTTACTTAATGGATTTGGTCACATCGAAAAAGAATATCGCGCTGCAGAAGTTCATTTATTATGTTTGGTCCGATCGATTAACGAGACAGAATATGAATTATTCTTATGGCTATTTTTATTACTAGTCTGTTAAATGTAATAGGTACCACACACATAATCTGATCATTAAAATAAGCAATTAAGTTAATGATAATGAATTGTGCGATGGTATGCTTTAGATGTTTTACAAGATTTTTTTGTTTTGCAGCAAAGATTAAGGTAGGTATTGATTTGCTTTTAACTTCGATTTCATCCAGAATTGGTATGTTTGATGTCCCACATTTTATTGATCAAATGATTAATTCCATTATGTGAAAGGATAAAAGGACACCACAAAATAGAATTACAGGATAGCCAATCAGCTACACAGCTCTTAGTAGTGTATAGGGATATATTACATTGAGGAAACTGAAATTATTATTTTTAAGTGGCATCTTCCTTAGTTCTTGGTTTCTAAGAAGGCTCGTGCAAAAAATAGAAGAATGCTCAACGAGCATAAGCATCGTCCCTTCACGGTGTACTTAATTCGAAGATTGCGGGACGTCAGATCGACTGGAACTATATGCTTCAATAGAATTTATAATAATTTTTTTAGGAAACGTTAATTGATCAATCCAGGAAATAATTTGTTGCACAGGACAAAGAAATAAGTACTTGAAAACTGATTGACGACACCTTGAATTAACTTCCACTTGTAATTCCAAACCGCTGGATAAGAGAAGATTAGGGCATGTCGAATCCAATTAAATGAGTCATCGAAACTGCAAATATTACCACCACCCTCGCCAAGTTCACGAGATCCACCCTCTTCGAACTGTAATTAGGGTTTCGTATAAACTTAAACACAATAATCGATAGATAAGGGTCACAGTTTTCAACGGTAAAGAGAACATTGTAGGTGTAACATGATTTCACGTTCAAATCTAAGCAGACCTTTTCGAAGTTCTCGCAATTTAAAGTTAATTTTTTAAAACAATACAAAGACAATCACGAATCACAGGAAGGAAACGGAGTTGTACGAGGTCTATGCTGCTCTTGACATTCTCGAGATGTACAAAGCAATAGAAAATGTATTCAATCTGCTCACGCTGCAACTCTAGACGTTGTTAACGAAATGGGGTAAGGTTTGCAATACTCGCTGTGACTCATTTCCTCATCTGGAGAGGGTGGAAAAACAAAAGCTAACGCAAACAGCGCAGCGTAGAAATTTGTTTTGAGAGAGAAGGGAATTCTAAATTAAAAAGCGCTAATCTTTGCGCAAAATCTTTGAAAACGAAATTTGTCTGGGGTTTCTCCAGTTGGAGAAACCCCAGACATGTAATCCATAGGTGTGCAAAAATAAGTGTGACCGTTCTGTACAACACATTGAATTATAACATTGTATTATAAAATTCGTAAAGCGGATTAATAGTTAAATTAATGTACACCACCCACTTATTCTCTGCATTTGAGAACTTAGCCTCCTCCCAAAACTTAAGCTGCTGCATGTCAGAGTAAGGGTCCTTATAAAATCCATTGCCGCGTTTTAAGAAAATCTAAAATATGTTTCGTTTATTATATTCATATCGTCTTCCGGTACAATCAGAATCGTCAGACTTTTCGGACTGGTGCATACCACAATATGACTCAAATCTCAAACAACCTTTTAAGCGTGAAAGACGTACAGAAAGTCAACAATTTGAAATGGTAGTATTTGTTGAAATGTAAGTATTTTATGTTAACAATTAGAGCGATTTAGTCATTGTGCGAGGGGCACACTGTATGTTTCTGAATACAGGATAAGAACAAAAAATATAAAAACGAACAATATTTATTCTTTTTCAAAGTACTCTCCTTTACATTTAACTCACTTCGACATCCTCTCAAACCATTCTGTAAAACAGGTAGCCCAGGTTTCCTTGGACACTGCACTAACATGCTCTTCAGATGCATTAACAGCTTCTTGTGGTGTTAAAAAATGGATTCCACGTAATTTCTTCTTAATAGTTGGAAAGAGGAAGAAATCACACGGAGCTAAATCCGGGCTATAAGGTGAATGAGACATTAATTTTATCCCAGCAAAGCGAAGAAACTACGTTGTCAACTTGGCAGAGTGTGCAGTATCGTTGTGATGGTGTAACACAATTTGTTTTTTCTGAACTTTTGACATCAATGTTGGCAAGCAAATGGTGGTATACCATTCTGCACTAACTATTTTCCTATTCTCTAGAAGAACAGAGCAAATGTAACCTGTACGGCTGAAGAGGCAATCATTTGTATAGCACAACTTCGTGATTGTTTCATTTTTGTAGGTCGCATTTCATTTTGAAACATCCATTGGGTAGATTGCTGCTTTGTTAATGGATCATAGCAGTAGATCCATGTTTCATCACCTGTAACGATATTATAAACGGCCTTAGACGTACCTTCATGATAACGTTCAACGTTTTCTAGGCACCAGTCGACCCTTACTTTTTTTTTGATCAACTGTTAAACAATATGGTATCCAACGACAACACACTTTTTGCACATTTAAATGTGTGTGAAGAATTGTCTGAATTGCAGTCAGCCCAATGCCAAGAGTTGCCCGAATTGCACTGTAGGTCACGCGACGATTTTCTTCAATCATGCGACCAACGGCATCAATGTGACTTGAAATTGTTGCTGAAACAGGACAACCTTCACGATTTTCATCCTCAAGAAATGATCTTCCCCGTTGGAATTCTTTGAACCAGTTAAACACGGTCGTCCGACTTGGGGCTTTTCCAGGAAACGCATTTTGCAAACGAGCAAATGCTTCATTAAAGGTTAAACCCGAAAATCATACAAAATCATTGCACGAAAATGTTCTCGGGTCACTTCCATTTTACACTAACCGTTTAACTTTTCAAAAAATTCTGTAAGCTTTTTGAAAAAAGATCGAATTCAAATAAACTGCGACTTATTCACAAACACTTGCTACATTGCCATATTCACAAATATACAGTGCGCTCTTCGTATGTAATCCAAAAGTCAATTTACTTTTTCGTTACTAAGTGCTTTTGAACATCTCTACAGACTGTTTTTATATATTCAGTTTATTTATTTAAGCTACCAAAGTATATACATTTTTTTGCTTTTCGAATTTGATAAAAAAACAGTAGAATTATTGAATGTTTGAGAAATACACTGTTCAAAATAATTAGAGGAACACTTGCTTTGATCTCGATTTCTTAGTTGTAATAAAATAGAAATCTTACTAGGCGTATCTTAAAAAGTCACATTTTGTACGAATAAATTTGAAAAAACAAATCAAGTTTTTCATATCATTTTTGAGATAACAATACCTACTAAAGAAGCTACCTATTAAAGAAGCTACATAAGCGAATAGCAAGTACCCTGCTTGCATAACAAAGTTCTTTTGAAGAATTATATGTGTTTTCCATTAGCATGAATTGTTGCTTGACACCTCTGAGACATGCTTCGCACGGCTCTACTGATATCTCCTTAGGGTATATTCTCCCATTCTTCGATTAGGACATTTGTTAGCTGTTGGAGAGTGTGAGGTGGGTCTGAATGCCTGTGAATACACCTGTCTCAGAACTCCCAAAGATTCTCAGTTGGGTTAATATCGGGACGTAGTAAAGACCCATGTATAATTTGAATTCCGTGGTACTGAAAGGAACCTTTGATAATGATCGTGGTATGGAGCCTAACGTTATCACAACGAGTTAAATGAAATCGTGACTCATCTATGTAGCGTATTGGGCTATAATGTTGAAGTTGCCATGCGACATGTTCCCAAGCAAAATTTAAACGACACCTTCTGTGGTTCGGAGTTAAAACAGGTTTTCGCACAGACCTGCTTGGTCTCAGGTTTGCATTTTGCAATCTATTCTTAACTGTTTAGTTGGAAATCTAAAATCCATGAGCCGTTTTGGGCCCAATTTGAAGATCTTTTGCTGGGGATGTGCGAGAACGCACGGAGGATAGGATTAGAAATCCGTCCTGTATTCGACTTGTTCTTCTCTTAGGGCCTTTTCCAATGCGTCTTTTATATCCGGTTTCTAGTTAACGATTCCACATACGATGGATAAAAGGTTTAACGGTAAAATTTCTCGCAACTTCTCGAATACTGATGCCATTCTTAATAGTAGTTACAACACGTACAATATCTAACTCATTTAGATATAACTGGTATGATTCTATGTATTTTCCATTAAAACTAGATACAAATTACATAAGTCAGTTTTCCAAACCTCCTTTTTCAATTGCTTTAGCACGAAATTGGAAGGAAGTAAGCTACTGGCTAAAATATAACTTATGAAATATATTCTGCACGTTGACTTTGTATACGACTTCTACTGGTAGTGTTGTCATTATGTTTGTCCTTGTTTGCAACTACCCCAGCCCTTCACATATCTTTTAACTGAAAAATATTTTTTCTGGTTTTGAACACGCAGAGAAACGTTTACTTGTATCAAAGCTGTCCGCCTTAATTCAAGACAGTTACTGTTTCAATTATCCGCAATACAATAACTGTTTTAAATCAATAGAAGTAAACTTGATGTAGAAGTACACATGAAAAAAGTGCCTAGAAACAATAACCAAGATAATGCTAATAAATAGCTCCTGGTATTGATGGAATCACTACAGGTAAAAACAATATGAGAAGAGAAAAGCATTAAATCTCTTTGCTCCTGGTCACATGCTCCTACATCTCTCAGTTTGTGCCACTAATCTTCAAAAGCACCAACTGAAATATTTCCTGGCGCCACCTAGTGCCAGTAGTTATAGTCATGCCGTCCTAGATAGTAGCTACAAAACCCGAATGCAGATACCATACTTACCCACACAATGATATAACCTTTAACGTGCAACGTTTCATAAACATTTTCAAAAGGTACCGGTTAATGTAATTTTTTTTTCTTTTTATTACTATTTATCACATATACTAATTTAACTAAAGTTTTTTTTAATGTGTAATTAATAATAATAGTAAAAAGAGGGATAAGTAAATTTAAATATTAACTCATTAATTATGAAACTACATAAAAATAATCCCTATTTAATTACATTATTAAAGAAATAATTTAATTATACTGCAACCTATATGTGATTTGTCCTTTATTAGATATCCTTGTAGCTGGGCCTGATGATGTGTTTAGATAGAATTTTGTGAGATCTCCATTTTTTCATTCCTACCCTTAATATGAATATTTTCTTAACTTAAAACTAAATGATTTACTTGGAAGAAACATTTTTCTGTCTTGGATTTTCTTAATTTTCTAACACTAAGAAAATATTTATTTAATCTAAATAAAATTTTAAGAAAATTATCTTCTATATTACACATTTTTGTAGTCTTGAAATAAAAATATTTTCTTGAATAGAGACTGATTTTTGCAAGAAAATCTACTTTCTTGATGCAAGAAACCATTTCTCTGCGTCAGGAATATTGATAATGTTATCGCCAGGCGTATCCATATACTTTTACATTAAAGAATAGAACGCCAACACTTTTAGAATTAAAATTCCGAATCTACTAGATATATAAAATGTTTTATTAAAAAAAAACTTTTAAAATAAAACGCAAAATAAGACTTATATTCCGTTCGAACAAATAATTTAGAATATAACATCTCTATAAACCCCTTGACATTCTTTTCAAGCAACACACGGTGTTTGTAATATCAACGAAAACTGTTCTGTAGGATAAACTCTTTCTTATCTTTTCTAAATTGCTCTCCCATAATTCTCGTGATTCTCGTGACTAAATCGCATTAATTTCAAACCGCGATCTCCATCTCAAGTGGTCGCGAAAAAGAAGAGTAGTAGAAGATACATGCAGTTGACACAGAATGCGTCCGGTTCGAATAATGGAAATAAAAGCAAAGAAGGAGTGGATGCTTAACCGAGCCTATCATTTAATAACCGGTCGATCCACTTGACGTGTACTCAACGGGAGGCTGGTACGTCTTTGGTGGAAAATGGGGTGGAATCGAAACTTTGTATGTGCGAGACGTTCAGAAATTCATACGGCAATAATAACATCGTAAAAATTAAATGTGAACCCGTGTATCTTTCGCAACCGGTTATTTTATTTAATGCTAGACACTCGTAGAGGTGGAGTCGTTACACGCCGTGCGGCAAATACTTGAGTATACGTCTATATAAAAGGAGTCGTCCTCCTTGCCTGCCATCGGTATATGTAGGTATCCTTATTGTTGAGATCGCTGTAGATAAGAAAGATCGTGCGGTACAAAAGGAAAAGAAAAAATATCCATTCGTTTTGTACGTAGAGTTTTTGTCGAGGTAATTGTAGGTTTTGTTTGCACTTTAATAGCCGATAACTTGTACTCAAGTGTATTATAAGCAGTGTTAGGCGTTTTGCGTACGCGCAAGCTGGAGAGAAAGGATCGTGGGGACGTATTCAGTTATATTACGTATATTTCCGCGGGCCAGAGAGATTCAACAACGGAGCCACAGCTAACCCTAGAACTCAGTTTTAGGTTAAACTTACTCTACAGGCTGACTTGCGACAATAGCTCAGAAACTACAAAAACATATACAGAAAAAAAATAGACAACGGTGTTTTATTAAGAGAAACTAACGTTAACTCTGTTTAAAACATTACTCTACAGGGTAAGTCACGATCAGCGTCGGTAAAAGTATATGGGGAAAAGCAAAAATAAAAATTTGAACATTTACATACACAAGTTATTGTTTAAAGTAGTATAGGCAGAAATTACTTTATGTATTGCAGTTCGTTAAAGATTTCAAAAAGTGACCAACTTCTTTATCGAACAAGTCCTCTTACGAGTTTTCTTAATTTTTTTTTGGAAGCTGTTGACCCAAACCTAAAAGACTTCTTAGAGAATTGCATATATTTTTTTTGAAAACCATTAATGTAAGCTTTTATTTATTTAACGTCGATAATTGAAAATTTACATATACTCACGTCATAGTTATAACTACAATAGAAAGGATTGTAATTATTTACCAAGTGTGTAAATATGAAACCGGAATTTGTTCGTAGATGTCCCTAGATGTCACATGTAGTTCCCGTTAAACCCGTCAGGGGCGCCTTGGCGTTGTTTTGACATCTACGAACGAGTTTCAACTCACAATAATACAAGTTTCATACAACAGCATAGTTTTTAATAGCGTTGAATATGTCGAATTTTGTGCTTGGAAACTACGATTTGCGGACAGCATTGATTTTCTGTTATCATTTGAAAAAACCTGCAGCAGAATCGCATAGAATGCTTGTCGAAGCGTACGGTGAGCATGCACTTTGCAAATCACAGTGCTTTGAGTGGTTTAAAAAATTCCGCGTGGCGATTTTGACGTAAGAAGCGAAGAACGTGGAAGACCACCTCAAAAATGTGAAGACAGGGAATTGCAAGAATTGTTGGATGATGATGCTCAAACGCAAAAACAACTCGCGGAGCAATTATATGTGACACGAGAAGCCATCTCCATACGTTTGAAAGCCATGGGAAAGATCCAGAGAATGAGAAAATGGGTTTCACATGAACTGAATGAAAGCAGGAAAACCGAAAAAACACTTGCGAAATCCTGCTTGCCAGGTACAAAAGAAAGTCATTTCTTCATCGAATTGTGACTGGCGATGAGTAGTGGATATATTTTGAGAATCCTAAGCGTAAAAAATCATGGGTAGCTCCAGGCGAACCAGCGACATCGACTGCAAGGCCAAATCGCTATGGACAGAAGACAATGCTCTATGTTTGGTGGGATCAGAACGGTGTGATCTATTATGAGCTGCCAAAAACTGGCAAAACCGTTAATACTGAACGCTACCAACAACAAATGCTCGATTTGAATACAAAGCATTGCGCGATAAACGACCAGAATATCAACAGAGGCAACACAAAGTGATTTTGCTTCATGATAACGCACCATCACACACAGCAAAACCCGTCAAGGAAACGATTGAAGCCTTTACTTGAGAAATACTTCCGCATGCGGCTTACTCACCAGACTTGGCTCCGTCCGTTTACTACTTATTTGCATGCATCGATGGGACACGCACTTGCCGAGCAGCGCCTCACTTCTTACGAAAATGGCTCGATGACTGGTTTGCATCAAAAGAGCAACAGTTTTTTTGGCGTATTATCCACAAACTGCCAGAGAGATGGGAAAAATGTGTAGCTAGCGATGGGCAACACTTTGAATAAAATATTTTGTACAATTTTCATACAATAAACGTGTATTTTCTTAAAAAAAATTCCGGTTTCATATTTACATACCTGGCTACATGCTAGAGTAGATGAAAAACCAGTGGAAAAATGGTTTAAAATTAAATAAGTAAAACGGAAATGAAAGTTGAAGAAAGAATAGGGAATAAAAAGGAAAGAGAAAGCTCGAGTTTGAGCAGAAATACAAATTTAAGAACCTGACAATTATGATATAAAAAGGTATATAAATAAACAAGAAACAGAATGGAGATTAAGGAAGAAAGAATGGTGATCAGTAAACCTCACCAAATAGATTAAAAAGTAGTTTACGTTAGATAATGATAGGAATGAACATTAACGAGTGGAACGATGGTTGTGGAATAACATTTTTTTTGGTGTGTATTTGATAAATAATTTTGAAAACTGATGTATTGTATTACCATGGTTACCTTGTATATTTTACGTCACGTGCCATTTGCTTTCTTCAGGTTGTTGCGAAATAACTAGATACTAATACAAATTAGAATTACGAAAGAATATTTTATAATTTAGGTGGCAAAATGCCTTAACGGCAAATTGTAGGCTTGTTTGCGAACGAAAATATTTCCCGAACTACCGTATATTGAACAATTCGAGAATGGGGGGAAGGTATACCTTGTCAAAACCTACCGAAATAAAAAAACACAGAAAAAGACAAAAGATATTCATTTCGCTGGAAGCAAAATCATCATTATGGATGATGAAACATATTTTCCACTTTCCCACGCGCATATCTCAAGCAATGCTGGTTTTTAGACATGAAATGTTGACGAAACACCTGGCGAAGTAAAATACAAGACAAAGACTAAATTCCCAGAGAAAATGCGCTATTTTGGAAGGAAGCGTTTCTAGACCTTACAGAGGACATGTGAGAGGAGAAGCTGTAACCGCCAACCCCTACTATAAACATTGCTTGCCGAAGTTGGTTGACTCTATCAGTCTGCATCACCAAAATGACGAAGTTATATTTTGGCCAGACTTACCTTCAAGTCATTTTGCCCGAGAAACAACACAATGGTTGGAAGCGCACAAGAAACGTTTAGTGCCTCGCGCGCATAAGCCGCGAAACGTGCCTCAAGCTAGGCCTATTGACACATTTTGGGCTTTATTGACTGAGAAGGTGTTCAGGAATGGTTGGGAGGGCTAAACAGGAGATCATTTAAAGAACGGGATCCGAACTCAAATCAAAGAAATTGACGGTGAACCATGCCAACGCCTTATGTGAGGCGTCCGAATAAAATTGCGTCAAATTGATCAATTCGGTCCATTGGGTGTTATTTAGGTTATGTTTAAGAAGATTCAACCTTGTTAATTGGTATGTGAAAAATTTAATTGATTAAAGCTTTTGTAAAGTGTAAAATTTTCTTTTTGAGAAAATCCCAAAACTTTGTTCCATCCGTTACGTTTACAACTTACAAACGCAGAAGTAGATCATAATACATTACCGTCCCTTCTGCAATTCCAACTCCCTCTAATCTACATTTCCTACTTGCTTCTAACAAGCTGCCAGAAATGATTTTACGCTCTAATTATCTCTAACCGACTTTTTTGACTTCGCCGTATTCCTTCCAATTCGCCGCGATCACGCAGCATAATAAGAAACGAAGCAAGCTGTGCAATATGGAAAGCAGGGTGACGGAGACGGTCAATAGGCGACCACAATCGGCTCCGATATTTATGAGACATGCCGCCATTGTCGGATAACCGCAAATGCCTGTTTTACGTCTTCTAGACGGTCCCGACTTCATTGTTGTAATTTGATTTATGAAGACCGCGGCCTCATGTAAATGTGGGTACGCGATAATTACCCCTTTACGTCCATTATAACCATGACCAGTATACATATGTACATGTAAAACGCATATGTATGGTAGTATATAAAACTTCTTACTAGCTCTCTCCGGAGATGCTACCACGAAGCTGTTTCCGAGCTTTATATGCAAACTAGAAGTTATTTTAAGCCATGAAATTGTGTTTTAATATTGTCTAGAAAGGGAATTTTATGGAATGTAATATAATTTTTAAATGTTTCCATTATTTATGTGCAGCAAGTAGTTCACCTGCTACGTGGCTACCTGACGTTAATAAGTAATAAATGTAAGGTGCTTGATTTTGAAATTCCAAAACATAATGTTGTTAAAAATAAGTTATTACGTAGGAGATAGTGGATGAATATCGCCCACGTGATAAAACTGATCATATCGAACGAGATTAACCTATATAGCAACTGGTTGGTGGCAATATATCGATTTACCCCGACATTTTCCTTTTTAATGTAGTTATTTATTTTTCAAAACTTACTTACAAAACTTAAATACACGTCTAAATAGGTACTTTGGTCCTTGTTCAACATATATGGAGAAAATCAAATTTGTTGAACTAAATGATGAAATTTTATCAAACAAATGCTTCACGTGGTCGATATTCACACACTCCTCCCTCTTTATTGATAATGCGAGAAAACAGCAAACTTCTAACTAAACCTAACCGATAAATTACTTCGACTTAAGGCTCAACACACAAGTTGACATTTTTTGAAGATTTTATTTCTCGTAAAAGTTTGTAGCTAAATCTCTTTTTTCGCAAGTTGTTTTGCACGCTGTTCTAGTTTTTGACTAGAATAAAGTGTGAATTACAAGACTCATGTTTGAGTATTAAAGAACAACAAATACAACAGCGAACGGAAATATTAGGCTGCTTTAAATTTGCGAGTTCTTTTTGTCGACTCATATTTACAGGAACTGCAGTGAACGATAGCAAACACTAATGAATAAAACTAACTAACACAGAACTACATATTCGGTATAAACTAGGTGTACAAACAAAAGTAATGCTTGCTCACTTCCATTAGGAAAACTCTAGATGGTAGAATAAACTACTAGGTGTTTCCTGCTAGGTGACAGCGTGCAAGAATCTGTCCTTAAGGCATTAAAACGGTGGTCAACAACTATAGACCAATAAATATTTTATCTAACTTTGCTAAAGTATTTGAGAATATCCTGCTTTTCACCTTGTATGAGAACGTTAAATCGTTTATTACTCCTTATCAACATGGCTTTATTCGTGGCAGATCAACTACGTCTCAGTTTATTTGTCAAGATTTGGATAGGCAAGGTCAAGTTGACGTGGTTTACACAGATGTTAGTAGTGCCTTTGATTCTATCACAGTATTTTACTTAGCAAATTATCAGGGATTTACTATTATTTAACTGCCAGATGCAACTACGTCCATTAAAATGGATATATGTACATCCAACTTCTTTCCTAAATCTGGTGTTCCTCAGGGGTGTAATCTGGGGCCCCTGCTATTTGTGCTCTATATAAATGACTTACTTGAAGATTTGACTTGCCCGGTACTTGCATATGCTGATGACATAAATTATTACATTTTTCGACTGGGATGATATTATATGCCTGCAGAATGTTGTTACATGTCTTTTACTCGCAAGCTCAATCTTATTACTTCTACGTACAGTATAAATAATAGATTTTTGAAGAAAGTTGAATTGATCGGAGATCTTGGAGTTTTGTTCGACCCTTCAATGAGTTTCTCCTCGCATATAACAGATCTTTGCTTATTAGCCTCTAAGACCTTAGACTTTGTAATACGTTCATCTAAGTCATTTCGCAATGTTCAATTATTAAAGACCCTCTTCTATAGTTTCGTCATTAGTAAGTTGGAATATGCATCACAAGTATGATCTCCTCACTATGTTTACCTTCAGCTTTCTTTGGAAAAAGTTCAACGGCGATTTCTGAAGTACCTTGCCTATAGAGAGCATGGTGTATATCCGGAGCGAGGAATGGATTATTCCAGACTACTTGGTAGATATGGTTTCCCATCACTATTGTCGAGACGGGAATGTCGGAGCCCGCTTTGTGTGGAAACTAGTCCATGGTTCTAGTGACAGTCCTTACCTCCTTTCCTCTCTTAATTTTCGTGTTCCTCGATTCTCCTCTCGCCTTTCCTTTTTCTTTTCTTTGCCACTCTCTAGAACGAATATCTTGCATGACTCACCACTCGCTGCAATGTGTCGGTCAGCGGATTTTCATTATTCGGATATTTTTTATAATATGAATCAATTGTTATAAACCATGAATCAATTGTTATAAACTTATGCAGTGCAATACAGTACCTACACTTGGTTTTCTGTTGTAATTGGTATAACCAACATGCTAACCTCCTTTCACATAAAAATTACTGCGAGCGGGAAACAGACCACCTTTAGGATAACATTTTCTCCTGTTCAGATAAAAGTTGGTGAGAATTTCCTCTTGTTTGGGTAAAACTCAACCCATATTTAACTTTAACCCAATTTTGACTTTAAATAAAAATAATCGAACGTAAATATTGAGTGGCGAAAAAATAATACCCGCTCTATTTTCCATTAATATTCGTTTTATTTAAAATTTTAGAAATTGTTTTTTGTTACACTTACATATATTAAAGTCAAGGACCATTCCAACTTCCTGAATTTTATAAACAGAGTTTTCATTTTATTCTGAAGAGGTTGCTATTTTTTGCCTTGTGGTATTCTTCAGCTAACCGATTCAATTCCCATTTTGGCAAGAGCAAAACGTTTCCTTGAAAGAGACACTGTAATAACGCGAAAACTGAAAAACGGAAAATATACTAACGAACTAAATATCTGGATCTTAAGAATATTCGAAAGAAAATCAAAATCAGGGAAGAGAGTACAATGGAGTCCCGATAGGTCGAGTTAAATGGGACCGGGGTCACCTCGAATTATCGAAAACTTTTCGGAAGACTACAAACAATAAGAAGAAAAATTAACAATATGTAATTCACATAGTATTGTAAACAGTAATTTCTCTGCGTATTTTACTAACAGACTCGCGATTATATTAGTTACGCTTTACGTTTTCTACATAATTGGGCCATTATCTCTCTCTTCATTCTACATTTTGTTTCACGGTACCATATATACGAGGTGTGGCAATTAAATAACTGAACTGGTGTTACCATCGGCAAGCAGCGCGCACGCTACGGCAGGTTTGAACATGCCTGTGCTTGGAGATGCTTCCCTCACCCTGAGCTTGATGGGCACGGTTGTACGTCGCTCAGTCTCGCTGTAGCAATCGTCAGTTCAAATCATTACGATAGCGTCGCGTCGGAAAAATAATCTCAAGTTTCTTGTAAAACTGGGAAAAACGGGTTCTAAATATCCTTCGTGAACGAAAACCCGATTTATGGAAGAGCAAATCCTGGATGCTCCACCAAGACAATGCGCCAGCCCATTCCGCCTTGTCTGTGAAGGCGTTCTTTGCGAAATCCAGCATCACCGTGTTGGACCACCCACCGTACTCGCCCGACCTGACCCCCTGTGACTTTTTTTTTATTTCCTAAGATAAAATCGGAGCTTAAGGGGACAAGATTTGACAGTGTGGAAGCGGTGAAAGTGAAAGTGCCGGAGGTTCTCAACAAGCTGACAGAAACGGACTTCCAGCACTGTGGAGAATTCGTATGGAGCGTTCTAGGGATCGGCAAGGAGAGTACATTGAAGGGGATAAACTTTGTAATGTAATTGGTGATCAATAAAATGTTTTGTAGCACCAGTCCGGTTATTTAATTGCCACACCTCGTATATCTATATTCTTAGTCGTCAATTTTTTGTTTAAAATATTTACTTGGTTATTCTTTTCATTTGCGTAAGGAAAAGCAAGTCTAAGGCTGCGTTAATATGGTAGTGCAAAATTAGCGCAAGAATTAGTGCAATATTTCGTACTAATTTGACAACTGGCAGCATTGGTTTGCTTTGTCGTAACGTAACCTAAACTTATCTACTTATTTTAAATTCTTTTGTAATTCACGGAATTTCATAGAAATGTTGTATGGTATTTTTCTTCAGTTTCTATAGTCATCCTGACTTACAAATTCAAAAACAAACCGCAAACCTTCACAGTGCACCCTAATTCTTGAATGAATTTCCCACTATCTTATGTGAGCGCTTCTTTAAACTGAAACGCAACAAACACGATACTAAATGCCCTTTTTTGTTTCAGGTATTATTCTTTTCCATCTCTAATGCTTCCGAATAATCCAAGTGTAAGTTAATGTTTTCTTTATACCGTCTTATCTCTAAACCTATTTGTATAATTTTAAATTGCCTTTCATTAATTAATTCTGTGGTATAATGATACTTAATAACATCTCAACTTGTCCATTCATCTTATTATTTTTATTCGTTAATACATTTTTTGCTCTAACGGAAAGCGCCTACTCTCTCCAATCAATTACACTTACATTGTATGATATCGAAAAAGATAATCTTAATTAAACTTAACGTTTGTCTGTGAACGGTCACAATGTTCTTGAAAGGCTTTCGTTATTAGCGCGAGGTGAATTTTAATATCGTATACCATCTGGTGTACGCACAGTAGCCGTATGCAAATGTGAAAAACGGTGTCCTGGCTTTTAAGAAGCCAAAAAGAAATACGATACATGATGCATGTAGTTTGTTTTGCCGTTTTCGCCTATAGGGAGCGATTTGTTAGAAGTTTCGGTAATGTATGGCGATCTAATGAAGATTCTACGACCCTTAACGACCCGCAAGGGTTGGAAATGAAATTGCACGGTAGTGGAGATGAGCAACGTGGTTTAAATGTGTAGCTGTTCTGCTCGTTTTCTATAATCACACCTCCTTGTCGCAAACAAACATGTAATTTTTATATACACAAACGTGTTTTCTTGAAGCAGCCTTCAACATAAATAAGTGAGTTAGAAAGTGCTTGCCATTTAGTCCTATATTCCTTAGTTACGTAGCAAAATATAATAACTAGAAGTGCATCAAATCGAACACCTGCAACATTGTGTATAAACAAATGGGTTAGTCAGCGTTTTGAATATCTAATATGCCTTCTATTGTAGTCAGGAATCGAAGGTAAATATTTCATTCGTCTTTTACAAGTAATTTTGTATAAATCTGTTTACCCAGAATATGTATCCTATTTGTGAAAGTAGATTTTCCAATCAATGGAACTTGAGAAACCTGAAGTTGTCACATGCTGTTTATAATCAGTGTTTAGTTTCAAATTTCATTGGCTAAAAACACATTTTCAGTATCAGGAAATGTTGTATAAAAAAAATTGAAAAGTGAAAAATATACACGGTGTTCCATTAAAAAAAAAATAGATGACATAAATCAAAAGACAATGATTTGTATTGCCATCTTGTAGAATCTAGTTTATATAAGAAAACTCTTCCGTGTACTGTTGGAAACGCAAAGAAAAATTCAATCGAATAAGATTGATTTTTAAGATATTTAAGATATTGGCCGTTAAAGAAACATCGGCATTCCGCAAAATTATGTCAAAAACTAAGGGAGGTGGGTATATGGAATATTAGTTAGTTGACCTGAATTGTAGAGAGGATTTGAAGAACGCAGTAATATACGGGCTGTTCCATTTACAAAGCTAAATTTGTATTGTGCGCAGCGGAAACTGAACACCTTGCATACTTGAATATAATTGTTTGTTGTTTCCGACTAGTTTTTAGTTGGATGCTTTTTTTCTAAATTGTTTGTCTAACAATGATCAGATGTTTACCGCCAGGCTCTGTTCGGCCTGTCTGTCACTGTCCGCGTCTATGGTTTCGGTATCTGTGTCTGTATTCCGTCTGCTTGTGGACATAATAATTGTATGTTAAACTTTTAATGTTTATTGCAATTGAATGCCTTTTTGCTAATTAAATTTGTTATAGGCATAAAGCGTCACCGATTTTGCGACAACTAACTGTTTTATTTTATTAAGTTATTTTGGTTCATCCTGTATATTTTACTGTGTACCAAAGATCAATACCAAAGATTTTTGCGTAAATGTCTTTGATAGTGCAAAAAAGTATCTTTCACTGCTATATAATAATAATAAATGCATTTATTAACCTCAACATATACAAGTAGAAGTGTAAATATTGGTTTAAGGTTAAAAGGTACAGATTCAGACATGTCTGTTTTTCGGCTTACTAAATACATTGAATATCTTGTACATTAATTATTTAATAGTTCGCATTGATATTTAGCAAGCACCGAGATTTAAAAAAAAATGGGAAATAAGTTAATTTTCACACTGTTGACGCTGGTACAAGTATTGTTTATATCTCATTGAATGTTGCTACACTAAGTGACTTGAAATGTATAGGAAGGTTGTTCCAAAATGAAGAAATATGATACGCGAAACCTTTTTGATATGCAGCAGTTCTGTGGAGTAGTACAGTTATGACATTTTTATGCCAAAAAATTAATATTGTGAATGTCCGTACGATAAGTGATTTTGTTATACAAATATGCAGGCTGTTTTGTAGCTATGATTTTGTAAAATAGAACTGTGATTCGATATGTTAAGCCACCCACACTCCCCCAGCTTATATGAAATACGCTTGAATTTACGAATACCATAGCAAAAGCGCAGACAGGAATTTTGAACATACTGAATCCTCATCCTAGCACCACTACTAATACAGGATTCATATACTGAATCACAGTGATTAAAAGAGATAGCATTAACGGATTAGTAAGGGTAAGCTTATTTTTTCAGAAAGTATGTGGCGATACGAGTATAAAACCCTACGTATCAAATCCTAATTTGCCATCCAACCAGAAATCCAGACTCTTTACACAACTTACAACACGCAAAGTATCGTTATCAATCTTAATACTAATTAATGGTAAAATTTCGTCAATTTTATTTTTATTACCGAAAAGGATGGTGACAGATTTGTTACCATAGACTTTAAGACCGTGCGAAGTTGAGGCACCAAGAGGAGAATGAATATCTTGATTAATGATTGCATTGGCATGAGCAGCATCGGTATAATAAAATGTACGTACAATTGGCTATCGTCTGCGTAAGCATGAAAGTTACAATGTTTAGTATAGTTCAAAAATTCAAATGTATAAATTATGTATAATAAGGGGCCCTGTGATACACCCGAAATCAAGGGTTTTGCAGATAAAATATTTGAAATCTTAACTTGTTGTTTCCTATTCTATGAATATTGTTTAAAAAATTTAATCAGTCCATTCATGGCAATGCAAGCCAAAACAGCTAACAAGATATCATGATTAATAATAAAATCATGACAATTTATAAATCGATCCGTAACTAAACCTTTTGTAGCACCTGACGCAACTTACATTAATTGAAACTAAAATATAGATACTTTAGGAAAAATATGTTCCTTATGGCGTGCCCTTCCTGAAATAGAATATTTTATATATCGTTTGCAGATAACTCTATGCAAGAAAACCACATAGATTGTAAAATTCACATTGCATTTTATCTATATAATAAAGCCAACCATTAATAAGAATAGTAATAATAATAATGACTGGAAACTTTTGTTTTTTATACATTACTGTCAAAGAAACCAAAACTAAAGCTATTCTATATTCTGAACTTGTTATATGAGAGCAAAAAAATGATGGATCTCTCAACTCTTATATAATATTACAAGACGTGACAGCTGTTTCAAGTGTTGTTTCTGCGACAAACGTTACAAATACGTCGCGTATTGTTGTTACACATTATTGTTCCGCTCCAGCTAGCCTTTTCTACTCGCCTTGAATTCTTAAACAGAACCCATCTGTTCCCGTACCGTTCGTTGCAACGAGATTTGAGGATTATGGCGTTTTTGATGAACTGTCAGACCTGATTATTGTCTCGTTTCCCACGTGCCGTCTTATACCTACCACTTATCCTTCTTTTAGGCTATCTCGAAGTCCTCTGAAGAGATATGTTAATTTTCGTAGTCAGGTAGTGCAACAGCAAACTATTGGTAGTTAACGAATCAAGAAGTTTGAGTTAAAGATAATGTATATTTTATGTGCACAATGAGATTGTTGTTAGATGGGCGTTCTGTGTGATTAGGTAATTATAGAAGAATGCAAGTTTAATACGACTTTTAATAACTACCTTTTTTACAATTCATGTGCAAAATTACCATACTTATGCACGAAATATGATGCAATGTTGTTGTTACCGGTCGGTTGTAGTTGTATCAGCACCTTTAGCAAATCATACACAGTAGTAATTATTCGGCGATATGGTAGGCTTTATCAGGTTTTATATACAGTTCTCTCGATGCTATTTCACAGGTCAATCACCCTATGAGTGAGCTGCCAGATGACGCTTTGGATTAAGTTTTGGAGTACAAAGTCAAAACAGGTGTGAATTTAGAGCAAAGAGTATTTAGGCTTAACCTAAAGGACCAGTTTCACTTTCTTTAATTATTTTTTTATGATTCTTGAAATGTAAATATTTGATTGGGCTTATCCGGCAAGAATTGCCGTATAGGAGCGTACAGGTTGTCATTTGCTACTATGAGGCCGAATAACTAATCATTATTTAAAAATTGCAAATTTGCTAAAATAAATCTTAGTATATGGATACAAAGAAATAGTTCATTGACTTGTTTAACTAAACTTCTATCTGCTGATAGAACCATTTCTAACGTAAGATCAAGTGCTACAAGGATTCAGAAATTGAGCGAGGAATTTTAGCGAAGGATTTTTAAACATATATTAGTTAAATTTCTTTATTTCAATCTATTAATAATAATAGTTTGTTCGTATACAAAATGGGGCAGTCTGGTAAAGTTTCAACTGTAAAGGCTGTTTCCAAAGTAAGCCGCATGCTAAATTACTTAAAATCACTTAAAAATACTTATAAATCATAGTAAATTACCTCTTCACATCTATTGATTGATAATCTTGGTATTAGCTTACTTTTGTGAACTACTATGTTCATATTTATTTGTTCCGTGTCCTTAGATACTGAATTCAATTTACACATAGCGGAAACCAGTTGCAGTGGTTATTATTTTTAAAAGATTCAGACCCCTGTGGGCTCCAAAGCGTAATATACATAAATTGCATAATGGTAGAAAGGCGTAGACATCCTTTTGCACATTTTATAGCAAAGTTACGCACCAGCACGTTCCCAAATAAACGCATTTATCGCGCCCGTAAAGCGTATAATATACGCGTTTCGATATCAAGAGAAAGGTAAGGCATGCCTTCTATCATACAAGTTAGACGATACTATGTATATGTGCACGAAACGAGTTCTTTTCTACCGGCGGCTGATTCAAACTATTCCCATCCTTTTTCAACCAAACGAAGCAGTTCCCGAAACGAAGAGGACGTGCCTTGTTTATCTCGGATACGCATCTATAACCTCCGACCTTTCGAACGACCAAGAGCAACTTCTTCCTCTTCCGGATTGCCTCCTTTTTATGTCACCGTCATCTGCATGGCGTCACCGCGGAATCCGTTGGGGTTTCGCTTCTTTTACAGAGGTTTGTAGGTTAGACAAAGAAGTTGTAGGGAGAAGAATTCAATTTAAATTAGACCTCTTTTCTCTGTTTCTTTCCTTTGCCATTCTTCCTTTTTTTGCCTTCAACTATGCCTTTTCTGGTTGGTACCCCTGGGTCGCCACCTCTACCTGATTGCAATAGAAACTAGAACGGGGGAAAGGTTAGGTTGTAAAGTAACGATGTTCAATGTGCAGGCGAACACCTTGTGACCGTGCGAACCGCCCTAGCATTAAGGGAGGAATTTATGGGCGAAAATGTATTTTGGAATCGGTTATCCGTCTTAGAGGGATAATTGAGCTGTTCAAGTGGAATCCATCTGATCGATTGTTATCCCTTAGAATATATTTGGTTTTGCTTTTGATCGTTGTACCTGTATTGAAGTCGAAATACTTTATTATTGTAAACTTATCTCCGAAATGCATTCAGGACAGAATTGATAGTATGTATAGAAGAAGTGGTCGCTTTATTGCTACTAATTGTAAGTGTATTTATTTATTATTGTGGGTCTTCTAACCTCAATAGCATCAACTCGAAACAGATCCAATGCATGAACAAAATATAGGTACTGCACGTTTAGGAAATGTAAATGTGGTATTTTTCTCTGACAGCAAGATACCCAAAGAAAATATAACTATCGATACTATCTTTAAAAGTCAATAAACATTGTTACCCTGAAAAACATTTTTTTACTATTTACCAAACCAACATACCAATATTTGGAAGCATTGCTTTTCATTCAAATTTTCACCACCAAATTCCATCAAATACATGACATTGAATTATTAAAGAACTTTACTCGTGTGTAAATGCCAAATTGATTTATTGCTTTAATATAATGAGAATGGACAATTAACTAGGAAAATCACGCCTACAATAACTATAGGAACTAATGCCCAGCAATGCAACAATCGACAGATTTCCATAAGTCCCTAAATGTTTTGGTTAAGCAATGGTGCTTTTAAAGTGTTTGTATTATTATAATTACTAAACTCAACTACTTTCTAGTCACTCTCGTTGCTAGAGAATTTTGTACAATTTAGAATCATCAAGTTAATGCTTATTTGTTCACATACCGATTGGGAAAATGTGAAATTAGCTATATCGGTATCCCCTCCTCGCTCTCTTGCGAGAAAGCGTAGAGGGGATTGAGTGGAATCCGGGCAATTCGATGCGGGTTGTGCTGTCGGAATGTAGACCTACTGTGTGAAGAGCGCTCGTAATAATTTGATGTCAGTCGCCTGGAAATGAGAGTTTCGCATATTTATTTTGTTGTTGCTACAAAGCTTAGACGAAATTGATAAGAAATTCTAACGACGAAAATAAAAACAGATTCTGTTGAAATAAAAGAAAAATAAATACTCCAGAAATGAGCCATCGACTGCCGCTAACCACTCCGCTTGAGAGCGAGGAAGGGAGAGCGGTATAGCTAATTTCACATTTTCCCAATCGATATACAAGCCCAGAGCATCTGTCACTCAATGGTTGTAAATTATTGTAGTGTAGGATATCTACTGCCAGCAAGAGGAACTTGCTGTAATGCAATAGTGTAGAAGTAAAGAAAGCTGGTCGATCTGGTGTGAATTTTTTTTTTCAGCAGAAACATTGTATTTAATTTTTTGTGTTTTACATAGTAATGGTTGCTCTTTCCTATTGCTAAACTGCTTTCGCCCTTTGAATTGGCCTACATTTTTTGTGCAAGATTTTCCAAGTTTGTTGGAAAAATTTGCATACGTTTTCTTGCAAATATATTGCAGTGTTTATAACGTATGAAATAGTTTTTGAATAAGGTTAAAGTATTTATATATTTAACATCACGAACATTAACCCTGTGTTGACAATCTAAAAGCACTAGCAGCCACAAAATGAACATTAGTTCTAAACTATCTACACTGAAAATAATCTTTGTAAAATTATTATTAAATAGACAGGTTACCCTGACCCTACCTTAGAAAAGGTAATTTCACATTGTAGAACGAAAAAAATTTTCAACCAAACAGGTGTAATTTTACAACTGTATCCTTAGTAATATAACGTAAAAGTAAAATAAATTAATGCTAATTTAGATTGTATGTATGCGTGTGAAAGTGCGCTGTGCAAACCGCATATTGTAACTAATATAATTAGATAATTTATACCTGTATTTATGAGTGCTATCAATCGAATAGACAAATTAGTGAACCACTTTTGATTAAGCGACTAATTGTACTATAGGCGATATACACATAAGGAAAGAAAATGTCTAGCTATACGAAAAAGCGTACATGCGACAACGGCAAACGCGAATGGGTGATTCATCACAAGCGGAGGGGTTAGCGGCAGTCGACAGCTTACGGTTACCGATGTGCAGCTTTACCAGAAGCAGTGCTAAAGCACTGTTTGTAGTACTTTTTTAGTCCTGCAGTACCAAAGTGCTACTTTTAGAAAACAAGTACTTTTTCCATTCAATCGTTCAACTAAAAGTTGCGGGTGTAAAAGAAATTGTATACCTATTATGTTCCTTTTTTGTACAATGTGAATTTGCTTATTAAAGTTTGTGAAAAATGTTTACATTTACACCATTTCTCGTGGTCACTGTAATATGTATTTATGTACGGAAAAAGTTATTTTAATATCGTTTTGAACGGAAAATAAAGACAAAATTATGGAAAAAGATATACATTAAATGCATTATTAATTTGGCGTAATGAAATCCTAAAAAAAATAGGTTAATTGGTTATTTGAAGAGGTCAAATGATGTCGTTTAAGTAAATACAGGATGTAAATGGAATGTGAAAGCGACAGGTGTAATTAGTACAATTTAGGGATTTTTAGTACTTTTTTTGCCTTGCTAAAGTGCTTTTATGTTGGTACCGCTGGCAACGCTGCCGATGTGGTTAGTTACCAGGTAGACTGCATTATGTGCGGACGATCTTAGCAAGAATTTCCAGAGCATTTATTTTTCTTTTCTTTTATTTCATCAGAATCTGTTTTTATTTTCGTCTTTGGAATTTCTTATTAGTTTCGTCTAAGCTTCATAGCAAAAACAAAATAAATATCGCGAAATGTTACGTACGTTCTTGCACACAGTTTACATGCCAACGTTGTTACAAGCGTACTAACGCGCATCCCGCATCGAATCAATCGGATTCCACTCAATCTTCTCGCTTTCTCGCCGTACACATATAGATATAGCTAATTTCACATTTTCCCGGTGTGTATAATATGCTGACATGGCTCTAAGTTGTTCGAACTCTCAAACATATAGCATGATTTAAGGCACTTTATAGAGGTTAGTAGTTTTTATCTAGATAATTTAGTAGCAAAAAGCGAATGGTGTCTTCGTAGATGTTTTGAAATTGGCAATATGTCTTAAATTTCGTGAAGCATTTTCCCCCTACAAATGAAACTTTAAATGTAGTTCATAGTTATTTAATTTGTCGAAATTGCAATAATTACATTTGTATAATATTTAATTAGCTACTTACCTAAAATTCTGATTTTCTAAATTTCCAACGCATTTAACACAAACATGTAGCGATATGCTCAGCGTAGATCCCTTCCACATCGTCATGTTAAAAAAAAAAACGCATATTTTTAAAAGTAAAAACAAAAACACATTTGATTAATTAGTAGACCACTACCGTGAAGTCGCACTTTGAATGTAAATGTCCTTAATTAAGGTTTATTACAAATACTTTCAAAGAGTGACTACTTATAGCAGTATGTTACACTATTACATCTACTTCATTGCGATATCTTCACAAAATATTTTTTCGAAAAGGGAGAGAGTAAAGTGATTCACCAATTAATTACAGACAATACACGTACATAAAGGAATTTCAAAAGGATGACTTTGTTCAGTCTTTTAGAAACTCACAAATAATGGCTCCATAGCCACCTTCATAACTTTACGCTGCACAGCAGAATTATACATAAATTTAACATAAGAGGATACCTACACGTATGCCATATATTCGATGTACGATTCCATTTAAAGCACTGTAGGTAATCCCTACGTATAACAAGTTTAAATTTATGTCCCTCTAAATAGGGTCTGATTTATTCCCATTAAACTAGTTTGTTATCTCCCTCGTCATGAAAACCGCTTGCCTTTCGAGAAATTATTTGAGGAAGTTTTGTTCATTTTCTCAAAATTCTCATAGAACTATAAAAGCATACCGAGTGCGGTTGTTTAGAATTTATTGGTATTTATCTCTCGCCTATTATTATACGAGAACTGAGAAAGAGATTTTATAGCTCCTTTATATCTTCACATTTCGATCTATAAATTTCTTATTTACGATGACAAGTTAGGGTACTGAAGTAAATATCTTCGAAATAAAAGCATTTGAAATATAGTCCTCGATTATGTAGTTTTTATATCGATTTTTATAGTGCCACATCACAGAATGAATTACGTATTCGATTTTCTATTGGTTTTTACTTTATTGTTAAAATGAACAAAAATATTCTAAATAAAATTCAAATCAAGAGAAATATTATTTTGTGCGGCAAATAAATTATACGGACTATGATGTGATTATGACAATTGCTAGGCGAGTTCCAACTTTTCGTAGGGGAGTTTGAATGCTAGGTGTTGACTGAAGCCGCAAGGTGCAGTTGATGATGATGTTTAAATGATTGATAGAATTGAAAATCCCTCTATTCCAATACCTTTAAACATTCAATGTGTTTGCCATGTAATAAATACCAAAAGTTTTCACTTTCCTAAAATTGATCCAAGTTTCGCTTGAAAAAGATAGCATTGAGTCACCGTGATTATGTCAAATCCAATACGATAGTAGACAACTTTCGTTCTTTCGACTTTAGTCCCTTAGATTATTGTATAAATTGCAACCACCCCTACTCATCAAAGTCCCTTTCAATTACATCATGATGACTGTACGCAATCGGTGTCGAACTCCACACTGTCGTTCTTTGTTTCGTCCCCCTTACAGTGACTCACCCTACCAAGTGACTATTTAGATGCTATGAAGAACTCTGGATAAGTATAGGTTTTTTGCTGACAGCGGCGTAAGTTTTCTTATTTTGAGGAGCCTATGCTCGGTTAGTGTTATCCTCGCTTGAGATTATTGTTATAATTAAAGCTGGCCACGAGCGGTACCGCGCAGTAGCGTAGAGTCGACCAGGCCTCGCGTTCCACTAGAGTTATTCTGCTAATAGAGATGTTTGCTGCCGCAAATAATTTCGCTCATCTTTTAAATAAAAATTAAATAACACGTGCTCAAATAATGTCTGTTAAATATCTGCAACTTTAGATATGCTTCAACTGTTGTTTCGGCAAAACTAGTACGGCATGAGGAAAAAATGCGTTTATATGCAGAGAACGAATGTTCTACATCTAGTGACGTAATATTTGCGTAAGTAAAATAATCTTTCAAATAACTTAACGATTCTGTTGACGCACCTTCACAAATGTGTCTTAATGTGCCAAAATCAGAATTTTTCTCAAAATCACTTTCAAATTTTTCTAGAACAGAAACATTATTTGCGTCTTCAATCGCGTATAGCTGTGCGTGCACATGTTGCACTATTTGTAGAGATTTTTCTAACGGCACCGTAGGATTTTGTAATTTTTCTATTGCATCTGCTAACCCGAAGTAATTGTCGTGAATGATTTTTAAATCCATTTTAACCTGACTATCTTGAAATTTCGACTGGCTTTTCTGGATAGCGGCAGCTTCCTTTGTATCGAATTGTAAAACCACGTTCTTAATATTGTCAAAATATTTATGATATAAAACGCTACCTGCAACCATGTTCCCAACGAGTAGAATAGGTTCTGGTGGCTTGGTATTACGGGCACACTCGTGTGAAATTCAGGATACGTTTGTGTATTTGACAACTCCAAATTTGGTCATAGCCACTCATAACGTTACGCTCACAGCGATATACATTTTCTGAGTACTATCACGTAGCCACTAATTCGAGTACGATTGCATTTAAGCACGTAGATGTGTAACAAGTTAAAATGCTTTGTCCTAAAGGACCGAGCCACAGTAAAGCTAGTTTGTTACTCCATCGTCACTAATAAGAGTTGAGAATTTTTGAAAGTTAAATTGTCATTTTTAACACTAATTTTAGAAACTATACGGCAGTACATGTCTGGTATTGTTTAGACTTTATGATTAAATTGCCGATTTATATGAGGTCAATTTTGCTCCTTAATCTTCACATGATCTAAAATTTTTTTACCGATCATGTTGGGTACGAAAGTAAAATCTCGACAATAAAACTTTGAATATGTCACTCGATTATTAGTTTTTTTCAATATGTTTCGCGCGCAAATCACAAATTCGTAATACGATTCGACTTTATGGTTTATTTATGAAAATCCGAAATATTTATTCAAAGTCAGATAAAATATTATTTGTCCAATAAATTATACGGCTATATTAATGCGATATACATGTAGGCATTAATTTAATTAGGGGAGTTTGATCATGTGTTACGTGCCGCAAGTTCATTTTTGAGCATGTTTTAATGATTGATAGAATGTCGTAGACAATTTGTTCAATGACCTTAAACATTCAACTGTGATTTGCACGTACAATGACCAAAATTTTCATTTCTAATTGATCATCGCTTGAAAAATAATTAGAGTCATCGGATTATGTCAATCAATCATAGTAGACAACTTTTCGTAAGTTTGTCGCTAGCCCGTCGATTTTGCTGAATCAGAACCTATCATAAGTCCTTTCTATCATGGACTGACGAATCGTGGAAACATTCGTCTTTGTTCTCCCTAATGGCTCCGCAGCCAATGAATGTTCGTAATGCTCGCAAGACTGGAATAAGTACTAGTTTCTCTCGTGAGTCCGAAGTTTCTGATTTGAGAGCCATGCCGGTGACCGCTCGCTGCCATGGTTATGTTATAATGTAACTGTGCCACAGCTACCTGCAGTACAGAGTGACAGGCTCAGGATATTCACTGATGTTATTGAAATAGAGATGTTTTGCGCAATCATTGCATCATCTTTTAAATAATTATAACTGACTCAATACGATTTACATTATTAAGACACTCCTGATCACATAGTGAATATCTGTAAATATTGAACTAATGTTTTACTATAATTTCGGCAATCAACTATACTGATGAGGATTTTATATTGTATTGAGACGAACGTTCTTCACATATGCAATTGCGTAAGTAAAATCTTTAATTAACTTAACGATTTGTTGACACTTTATAGAATGATGTCGAGAGGCCAAAATCAGAATTTTAACACTTTAATTTTTAGAAAGAAACATTTTTTGGTCTCAATCGAATAGAATGTGCGTGAAATTGCACTATTGAGGATTTTTCTATCGACCGTAGATTTTCATTTATTCAGCACTATGTAATGCCGACAGTAATCGCTGAAGATTTTTTAAATCCTGTTCACAACCGACTATTGAAATGTGTCGCGGCTTTCTGGTAAGCCATTCTTGCATCGAACGTTGTCTACACCTTCTTGAAGAGTACGTGTCGGATAAGTGAATGACTACCCAAAAGTTCTTCTGAATTCCTCAAACATGTGGTATCACATACGATACGCACCAACTCGGCTGTATACGCGTGAGGAATGTTCCAGGTATCTTCATCGAATTTTTGTCCAAGTATGTCATTTTAATCACTTGTTCCAGATTTGTCAGCAGTCGAGATATCAAAACTTTTTCGCATCTCGTCGTTTTCCACGATCACAATAGACGATATTTCCACTGGCTATTCTGCCAACTATCTGGCGTCATTAGAAACGTCATTTTGCACGAACTGGCATTCAAAATTGCTATTTGACAGCCGTCTAGAAACTTGGACCTATAAAGTCGTTTTTCACGAACTTGTGCATTATCGACGAAAAATCCATTCCAAGGTTCTCTATCCTAATCGATCCCAGTGACAAAAGTTAATATATGCTTTGCTAAATCTACTCACTGTGTCGACACTCATTTCAAGTCTACCAACGTATTCACAACACGTCAGATGGTTGACTAACTTCACTAGGAGCTGCTTTTTAGAAATTCCGAGTTACACGTTGCATTGCCCAATACATATCGAAGAAACGGAAAGGCATATTATTTCACAAAGATAGATGTCAATGTTATAAGAGCTACGCACACAACTACTTAAAGATGAGTCAAAATAACCAAGCGTTATTTCAAAGTTTTGCATGTGTAGCTCGCCAATGGCTTGTGTCAACAAAACGATCCCATCCATAGTATTGCATAGTTATTATTATGATTTTTAGTTATTTGCGCATGAGATCACGTAATTGTGGTTGCAGCGTTAATGTTATCACCTGGCTATTGTCATCATTATGACCAGCAAGTACGGCCGGTAATACTGTAAAGAACATGCAAAAGGATTTTCGTTATTCATCTATCGACAGGTTGGCGTATATTGTCGATCGTGTTTGCAACAATAACTAGTGTAGTGACCAATTGAACATATTTGAACTTTGCTTTCGTAAAATGTTGACTTGTTTTTTGTTGTAGCAGGACTATGAAATCGGCCGTGCATTAGTTTACAGTGAAGACAGTTAGTGAATGTAACAAGTTTTGTCAAAAAATTTGAGAAGAAACTCGAATGTTTTGGTTGGATGATTCTCCTCCCGTCAACGATTTTAATGAAAGGCTAATTCAACAACGGTTCAATCGCTTCGTTGCATTCAACCTTTCGGAACTAACATCTAGTTTCGTTTACAAAAATGGTGGTACAGCGATTTTAGCACCTTAGAGTCAGTACAGCGTGTAGACCAGTGGGATAATTTTCAACGAAAACGACAGCTTAAGTGTTAAGTAGAAGTGTATAATGGCGAATATGTTGAAAAACAAAACGATTTGTACCAGATATTTTTATCCTTTCATTATTTTTGTAAAAACTTAAAACATATCAATCGTAGTCAAATTAAAATGAAATTTATGTTAAGAAAATTTTTTATATAAACTTAACGGGCCTATGTTGTCAATCAGCAGTTGAAGCATCACATCACCTCTATAATAGAGCAATGTGATACACTAGCTCTTTTAGATAGGATGTCTGAAATGCGGAAGGACATAAAAGCAAAAGAAAAGGTAAATATTTTAGAAAAATGTAACAAATTAGACCAAACCTAACGGCCATTTGCGAATTATTACATGTTTTTACATAGTGTTTTAGAGAACTTATTATTTCGTTTTATTTACATTATTGTATCGTGGCATATTAAAAGACAAAAGGTAAGGTGGTTTTTTCACTACCTTTAGAGTTAACTACAACAGATTTTTGAAGAAACTACTTCGTTTACTTTTTATGGTTATTACATTACATACACAACAAACACTTCAACGCGACGACCAAACATTTTCATTGCGTCAGTTTTTATTTTTTACCATAGGGTATTGATTTCTAAATTTCTCTTCTGTCGGGCATGAGTCACACTCTCTATTTATAATACGCGACCCATGCGACTGATCCAATCCTGTCGGGAAGACCGATTATGCCAGGCTTAGTTATATATTATTACATTTTTGGGATCTTCGGTAAGTTCTGAGGCAAAATATGATAAGGTACCACTGCCCTAAAACTAAGCTTTTCAGAGTAACATATTAGGGTTTTCTTGAAGAAGTCGACGTTTATAGAAACCGTTAATTCTTCGGCTCACTTCGGCACATTAGACAGATATGATTTTTGGTAAATACCTAACTTAAGCAAAAAGTTAGTTTTGAATTTCTAGTAAAATTCTAGACAAAAAATGATTAACATGTTTGTAGTCTAAAATCAGCCATTTCCTTATTAGATCGAATTTTGAAATTGAACCACTATCAATATATTTATCAGTGTGCCTTGACAGAAACATTGGAACAATTATTGAATATTATGATATTTAATACACTTTGCAGTCTTTTTGCCATAGGACATTTAATAAATTCTTCATTTTAAGCCAATGCTAGGGTAATTAACGAACTTTGAATAGATAAATGCATTATTGAATAGGATGACTAGAGCGGGTACTTTTTACATTTCGCTGATGATTTACGTTGGTAGTTTCGGCAATAAATGACATATACGCCAATTTCTTAACGTAATTCAGACAAATATAATTTTGCTAAAAATTCCAAACTAAACTAAAATAGAAGGTGTTTCGTTTAAAAAAATAACAAAAATACTAACTTAAGGCAATATTACGCACATCTCATTAGCAATTCAGAACATAAGCTGCTCGAAAGTTGGTTTGTACTCGGCTTTTTGTCTCTGGTTTCTAGTCGGCATGGCTATATCTATTGGCACCAGATGGCGCCAGGAGATATATTTGTTGCGGGTTTCAAAGATTAGCGACATAAACTGAGAGGTAAATCGCGATATGACGTAGGGCGTGAAGGATAGATGGCATGGCCGAGTGGTGCGGTAAATAGTGATTGGCACTTAATCCGTTTAAAACGCACGCTGCTCGTTTTACTGGGAAGGTTCGGCTGCCTGTTGGCGACCTAGTTTTGGACGGAGTAAGGTTGCAGTGGTCTGAACAAACTAAGTACGTGGGACTGGTCTTGGATAGGAAGCTCCTGTGGCGTGAGCATCTTCGACAAGCCACCATTAAGATCTACAAAGCAATCGCAATAATTTATCCATATATATGCTGTAATAACAAACAAGGCAGAAAGCAAGGCTATATCTATCGGTCCTGAGACCCAAGATAACGTATGAGTCCTTTGGTGCACTGCGGCGCCGACGAATATCCAAATACTTGAGAAAATTCAAATTAAAGTCCTCAAGATGATTACTAAGGGTCTATGTTACGTTAGTGTCCAAACGCTTAGACGTGACCTAGACCTGTTGAGTGTCAGGAAGCTGGTCGTTTCGATTGTTCGTACCACCTGGGTGAGAGAAGGGTAACAGAATCCGACGTTACGATTTACTCGTGCGGAGGACCCTGACAAACGAGACGGAGATCCCAAAAATACATAGCACATTCCATTTAAAAAATACAACTTTAGGTAGTAGCAAACTTAGAAGACATCCTGTAGGTTCCAATAGAATTTTTACCATGCCCACAATCAGACCTCATAACAACAAAAGTCTTCATTCATAAAGGCACAATCTTCCGTCCCCGCGTAAATAACTCACTCCGTACAGGAAGTTGACTACACGAAGTGAAGTTATTCCTCGTTTTGAATCCGTAGCTACATGTTGCTGTCATTAATATAGTTCTAACTCCCAAAGGTGACCTTTTCTTTTTGTTTCGCACCTCTACAAAATTTTACGATTTGTTGTTTAGTTACATTTTGCTTTCTTGTGGGAATTTTTTTAACAGATGGAGAGAAAATTTTAGTGGCAAACTCAAGCCTTTTTGGGTATGCTATGTCATGTTGATTATTACAAACTACAAAATACTGCTAAGCCATCTCACTACTGATTTTCTCTTTTTTCCTTAAACTCTTAAATATTGATTATGGCTTAATATATTTGTTGTAATTATAATTGAAGTAATTTACAATATAAAATGTATGTTAAATAGTAGAAGATAACTGGAAACCGGTTATAAATAACTGCTGAGTTCATGAGCGTGAAATCGGACGAAAATCACAATTGAATCGATGGAGACGCATCATTCAAAGGCGGCCATGACCTCTGGCGAGTTGGCATCGAACAATAGCTATCGCCTCCCGCCGAGGTTCTGGCGATGCCTTCATTTGCCATCGTGATCGGCACTTTTTCGCCATCGTATTGTTTGATGGAATCTATTGCCGTTGACTCTTAATTTCTGGCGTTTTTTGTCTCTATTCAGCTCGATCTGACAGGTCTTCACCGTTAGGCTACAAAGTTGTGGTTGCCAAAAGAATTGCTGATCACGTGGAGAGCATTAGAGCCGTTTTGGTCAAATGATCGCTGCTGTCAGTACATTATTTAATGCCGCGGCATGAATTCAATTTGCTGGACATTGTTAGTGGATATCTTAGACTATCGACGTTCCTTATTCTCGAGCTACGATTTATTTTCTTGGAATATCTCGAGGAGATATGTTGTCATTGAAAGGTCAATAACGTTTCTCGTTATTTATTTATATCATTGTTCTTCTCGCATTATACAGATAATTATAAATAGACTTTGATGAATGGCAGTTGTAAATGTTATGTCAGATTATGTGCACAGGAAGCGAACTCGAGCTATCCTGACCTTCTAATTTAAAAAATTACGATTGTGATAAATTATCCCGCGCTCTTCTAAAATTACAAATATTATATATTAATTGTATATAGATATAAATAAAAGTTTTGAGCAAGTGGCGAAAATCTAAATCCGATCATCAAAGATAAAAATTTTATCATAAAAGTTATTTTCATCGTTCGGTTCTAACTTGTAACCATTTACATTTACATTTGAGCTAATCACACTGTAGAAAATTAATTTCTGGATATATGGCGTGTGGATTCTTTTAACACATAGAAACACAATTATAGGCCGCCATGCAAAGTTTTCAATCGGTATTATGTCCATATTCAGGTTTTATTCCTCTTATGATACATACGTGTATATTGATTGTGCTTATGACGAAATAACAGAATAAAAGTAAATAAATACTTTTAAATTAAAATACATGAGAATATTTCTATATGGTGACTTTCCTGCGAATACGTTATCTTTTTTGTGGATGTATTTCTGTGTGACTTATTTTTAGCAGTACCTTCTTAATGGTTTCATATCTCTGTTAATGAATTGACCTAGGATGTTTCTTCTATCTCATGTTTTTCCGTTTATGATGTTGAGGCTATAGTATTAAGCGGATGAGTTATGCATTTTCGCATATAAAACGGAGATATCTCCATTATATGCCTAATTTTGTCTTCGTTTTTTGTTTTTCGTTTTACCTGCGTTACAGTATAGCTATCATTAAACCTTGGAGTAATTTTGTTCCTTCTGAGAGACGTTCTGCCGACCTATTATTTGACTTTTGGTACCTTGTGAAAGCAATCTAAAAATTACAACAAAATGCTACGTTTCAGTTTTATAAAAAGTCTTTCTGGGTATATAACTAAACGGGTTAAACTACAACACTGTTTGCCAATAAATGCAAGTTGTTACTGTTGAGAATTCTCAACAATTGGTGCAAAATTACACTGAAAAAACAACATGTCTGAGGCAACAAAAAAAGTCAAATAAAACAAAGTGTATTATCACAAGTGATCAAAATATGCAACCACTTACCAGTGCGACTTAAAGACCTGGAAGAAAACAAATTCAAACGAAAATTAAACGACTATCTTGTAAAAAGTGCGTTGTATAACGTAGATGACTTTTTTAATAAGAAACTGCAGGACGCTCCTTTTAAGTAAAGCATTCTTTTTAATGTCTTTGTCTTCTTGATATTGTTCCTTGTTTTGTTTCTCTGTTTATTTTGTACTTACAGTTTTATATTTACATTTTTATATTTACTATTTTATATTTACTCTTTTATATTTACACTTCTATGTTTATTTTATACTTACAATTGTACTTTTGTACAAGATATCTTAATTGACAAATCTATGCATGTTGCACTACAGATACAAATAAAAAAATAAGCTAAATTGATTTTGTTAAAGGAAATTTGCTTATGCATTATGGAACACACCATCGAAAATTTAAAAACATTTAACAAATCGACTTGATTCATGCAAACAGAAAATTCCAATGTAAAATGTTTTTCCACTTATTTTGTTATAGTCCGTTTCATTTTATTTTAATTT
This sequence comes from Dynastes maya, assembly GCA_029619315.2. Taxonomy (NCBI): domain Eukaryota; kingdom Metazoa; phylum Arthropoda; class Insecta; order Coleoptera; family Scarabaeidae; genus Dynastes; species Dynastes maya. The sequence goes on along the minus strand of JAROYE020000004.1, from coordinate 42,238,165 downwards.
GACTAATGGGCAGGTAAATACGTTGTATACGTAAATACTTGTATCATTTCCACTGTTAATTGGTGCGAATATAATGTACCAATTTGACAACGTCTCTATTGGTCATTTAGTTTACTATAACAACAAAGGTATAAAGCGTTAGAAATAATTGTTAAAATGTTGTCATTTGTAGTTGTTTTTGCAAGATAAGGTAAGCACATGTATTCATTATGTTGCTTAGAATACTAGTTTGTTTTGTTGTCGCACCCGTCACAAAAATTGAATAAAAGTTTTAACATGAACAGTTTTAACCCCTACTATCCCGGAATTCATCGCAAGTAAGGTTGTGTATTCCGTATTTATACTTTTAATTCCTGCTTTTGAAAACAAATCTTTTGAAAATTAGTTATGTCACACCCGTCGTAGTAAAACGCCTGGTCTTAACAGAGTAAGTTTTACACTTGGCCTTCATATACTTTTATATTTTACCAAAATAATATTCATTAAACTATCATAACATATACCTATAACTGGTTGTTGATAAATATTCCTTTGTGGAGAGGGATTCCGCTGCCAGAAAAAGAAAAAGTACAAGAAAACTAAAACAAGATTACGAAAAATGGCAACAGTTTTTGCAAAAAGAAAGGGAACGAGATTGTAATAGAAGAAAAATAATCAAGGAGAAAACTAGCAGCGATCAATGTACATCAGATGTTTTAAGACCCAGTAACAGAATGCGGCAGCGACGATGTAGAGAAATAAAAAAACAGAAAGTACTACAAATAGCAAGTCGGTTATTTTCGCTACAAATGCAAACATTCATAGCAAAAGGCAGTTGTTAAAGCTAAAAGGCGTTTACCACAAAGCCCAACTAACCAAATGGTAGTTGTTGCACAATTGGCTAAAGATATTTTACCAAACGATATTTTTAATAATCAGTACCAACTTAGAGATAAGAGCTCCAGTGTTTTATCTGAAGCAGACGTACGCAATACGCAATTTTTTTGAAAAAGATGATGTTAGTCGGCGATCACCTAGTCGAAAAGATGTAGCTGTGAAAGATAGCTAAGGAACTAAGACTATTCATACAAAAAGGCATCTTAATTATGACTGTTTCTGAAGTGTTTGCATTATTTAAAACAGAATTCCCAATGACGCAAGTACGTAAGAGTAAATTTTGTCAACTTCGACTTGCACATGTTCGATCAATATCTCAAATTCCACACGATGATTGTGTTTGTATTTACCATGCCAATTTTAATTACTTTGTTGATGCGTTTAACACTTTTGCACAAACTAAATTTAAACCAGGCACAGATTTTTTTAATGGAATTTGTTGTAATGTGCACCATGGAAGACGCATGACCACGCAAAACTGTAAATCATTATGAAGCTTTAGATTTACTGCCGCTTATTGCAAATTGAAATATTCCATTACCATGGAAGCAATAGGAAAGGTCGCCAAAAGAATGGTTATAAATTAGAAACGCTTCCCGAACTGGCTATGCCCTAATAGAAGAAATTAATAAGCAGTTGCCACAATTTAAATTTCATATATTTGTGAAATCAAATCAAGCAACATTTTTCTGAAGAGAGAAAAAATTCTTCATCTGAGAAAGAAATTGTACTACAAGTCGACTTCGCGGAAACCTATTCGATTACTTGCCAGGTTGAAATTCAAAGTGCAACTTGCTGCCATCCACAAGTTACTCTATTTACAGGATGTATTTGAGCTAAAGAAGGCACACAAGAAAACGTAATACTGAGCGATGATTTGTCTGAAGATAAGTTAGTTATACCTGAGAACTATAATCAACGATTTGAAGAAGCAAAGTAAGAACTAAAACTTTTTGAGAAAGTTTTAGTTTTTACTGATATGTTGACCAATTCAAGAATGGAATCACAATTTCAAATATTATGTTTAGCAAAGATGATTGGGGCGTAGACATAGAATGGGTCTCTTTTACAACCAGTTATGGAAAAGGAGCCATGGATAGGGTTGGAGCTGCAGCTAAATGAAGACTTTCGAATGCCTCAAAATCAAGACAAAACTTGATAAATTAACCATGGGATTACTACCAAAATTTGTCGAAAGGTCCGAAGACTGTGCGATATTTTTTTTATTCCCACAGAAAATAAAACAGAATCAAAGAACATGCTGCATTCTAGATGAGAAAAAGTTCCACACATTCAAAGGCACCATTTTTTTTAAGTACTATAACTCAAATAGTAAAATATATTATGCGGTAACAGCCTACTCCTCTCTTGAATCTTTTTAGATGTCAAAGATGAGTGATACTGTGTCACCCGCTACAATAACACGCCACGCCCCTCCAATTTTCAAAAATTTATTTGTAAAAATATTAAAATTTTTTCCTTTTTTATTTAACTGGTAACTTCACAAATATCTTAAAGTTTATACTAATTTCACAATCAATAAAGAAAATGTAATCATTGAACTGAAATTGAACAGGTATACCTGCACAAAGAGCATACAAGGGCATTCCAGAAAATAGTACCCGTTTGGCGTTATTGATCCAATTAAAAGCAAAATGGCGCAGGTGTCAACAATAACATCGTAACTTTGCGGGAAAAAAGAGTTGAAGTTCTTCCGGTGCGTGGTGTGAGTTTTATGACTGTTTACAATGGCGCATAAGATAGAAAATCCCGCGAAATGCGAAGTGCGATCCGTGATTCGTTTTTTGAATGCAGTAAACGTCCGTCCAAACGAAATTCATCGCAGGATCTGTAAGGCGCTGGGTTCGAAATTTCAAAGAGGGAAGAGATAATGTGCACGATGAAGAGCGGTCAGGTCGCCCGTCCCTTATCACCGACAATCTGAAGAAACGTGTCGATGATTTCATCTGTGCTGATCGACGCGTAAAACTGAAAGAAATGAGTAAGCAAGTTCCTGAAATTTCACAATCATTGCTCCGTGAAATCGTAACAGACCATCTGAATTACAGAAAAAATTGCGCAAGATGGGTGCCCAAAATGCTTACCGACGAGCACAAGACCAACCGCATGGGTGCAGCATTGACGTTTTTGACTCGTTACGAGCAACAGGGCGATGCATTCCTTGACCAAATTGTTACTGGGGATGAAATCTGGCTGTGCCATTTCACACCTGAGACAAAACGCAACTCCATGGAGTGGCACCATCCACGATCTCCAACAAAGCCGCGCAAGTTTAAGCAGTCGTTTTCCACGAAAAAAGTTATGGCCTCAGTGTTCTGGGACAGAAAGGTCTGTTGTTGGTTGATTTCATGCCCCAAGGGACGACCATCAATTCGGGCACATACTGCAAAACACTTCAGAAGCTGCGTAGGGGAAGAGGCGGGGAATACTGACAAGTGGCATTGTTCTTCTGCATGACAATGCTCGTCCCTACACGGCTCGAAAGACTGACCTTCTTCGGAAGTTCAAGTGAGAGGTTTCTAACCGCCCTGCGTATAGCTTCGACTTGGCTCCAAGTGTTCAGTAAACTCAAGGATTTCTTATCAGCAGAACGTTTCCAAAGTGATGATACTTGAAAGCAGGTGTACAAATACTGGTTTTACGATAGAGAACGCGGAGCGATACAAAAACTGAGTTTAAATACACTTTCTCAACGCCGTTTTAAATAAATCATTATTTACTTCCCTTCATTTTTCTTTTAATTATATGTAAACGGGTACTATTTTCTGGAATGCCCTCGTATTATACATAATCTAGACGGTCACTGTTTCAATAAATAATATAACTTAATTACTAGTATATAAAACTGAATTTTAAGAATTGATCTTCAAATTTAAGGACTAAAATCAAATGACTAACAATTAGTAATTCAAAGCCATTTTTTCAAGTTTTAGGATAAGTTACACATGCAAGTGTCACACCAGCCTACGTGAAATGACCCAAATGATATTTGTCTGCCCGTATTCACACGTAGATTTTAGTTGCAGTGGAACCAAGTCTTATCACTAGAACAGTAACCAGTGTATACTTTTTCTGGAAGAGATAACGACTAAATTTTTTTTTAAATCCATCAACAAAATTTTTATATTAAATACGGGTTAACAAAATACTTATAACATTAAACTTAGATCTGAACCAACTATCGCGGAAGAAATCTAGAATAATACAAGCAAGATAAAGCATCATCTTGCAGCATGTCTTTACATGGAGCGGAAGTATTCGTTGTAAGCAACGGAATGTAGTAAATTAAAAACCAGAAGTTTTAACCTTCGGGCAATGTAACTCTAATCTAAAAGGCGGAAGATGGTAACATATTCTTAAGCGTCCATAAAATCATTAAAATGATTTAATTATAAAAAAATACCTAAATGAAAATAAGTCACTGTGTAGCACATACTTATAGGTCACAAAACATCACAGCAAGGGCACACATGTAAAGGCTATAATAAATTGAGTGGTTTATGTAATTCCAAATTGGACTTCTGAAGACGCTAATAAATTCACTAAAGGAATCTCGCCTTTCAAGGGCGGAATTTCCATTAGTTCTTTCATTCCGTATTACTTTGACTGAAACTTATGTACCTGTATTATCAATTAATGCCTGATAATAAGCGATTTTCTGTAAAAAAAAAGACTTATTTCACTTCCGTAATTTATTCTCATTAATGCTGGATTAAAAAACGGTCTTACTTTATTACTTGCTTTATTAGTACCGCCATGTGAACCTATAAAATCAAAAATGCAGATGATAGCGATTAAAGTAGTTATTCGTGCCTACTAAAAGAATCGCATATGTTCGTTATGTTATTGTTAGAATGACCTAAGTAAACCATGCTATTAGACCTCGGCATATGCTTGCATTATTTCGACCATTAATTACAAGTTAATTGCACGCAGTGTGACCCCATCAACACCGTCTATTCTGTTGTCGATGTACGGACTAGTTAATGGTTACAATTGGTGCTAACGTGCGCTACAATTATTACAACGTTAGGACACACGCCACAATGTTTCCCATTCATCTTATTACTCAATAGTATCTATTCACGCATTGTATTTGTAGCATAGCTGAACCCCATGCTTCAAATTTTAGTTTTTCGCTAGGTACACAATTCCTCTCCGCAATTGAATAATAATAATAATAATAATAATAATAGCAATGTATTTCTTCAAACAAATGTTAGAGGAAACAGTCAAATGTGTACACAAAGAGAGACAGTACTCAACTAACAAGCAGATCACAAACTGTTGGCTAGGAAATGAACACAAAAGCAACATTGCAACGCAAAAATGCAAAGAGAAATCGTAATAAAAGCAGAGAGTGGAAGTTTAGATAGTTTTAGATAGTTTCAGATAAAAGGATCTCGTTGCAAGCGGGGGAATGACAATCACTGTAATAATATGCATCCAGGACTATTATCAGAGCACTGTAGCAGTGAAGAAGGAAGTCGGTACCTAGTTAAAGTGTAATGGGTTTGAAATAATCACACAAGTCTTCTTCACCAATTGTTTTTTAATGCCAATTAGAGCAGACGTTCTACTTACTTTGATTACGATTAAATCTATTGGGTCAACAGCCCTAACGTCAGAAGTTTTTTCATTCTAATAATAACATATCTTAAGAGAATAGATAGCCATACTCCATTTTCATTCGCCATTAACAAAATCTTCCAGGCTTAATTTGTAAAAATCTATAAACAAATTTCATTGATCTGTGATATAATGGCATGCACTTGGATTCTTTTTGTTTAATGTAGTTTTTGTACCAACTTGCATTAATTTTATCCAATAGTGGGATAATAGTAGATTAAAGACGGAAATAAGAAAGGTGCAGCATTTGATAGATATTGGATAACTGAAAGAAATTTCACTTCAATAGCTCTAACATATTTCCATGCCGAATTTTTATTTTAAATATGAAAGGAGTCTCTTAAATGTCTTAAATTCTATAAATGTATTGCTATATTTTCATTTTATGATTCTCCAAAATGACAAATTCCCTGCTTCAGAGTGATGTGGTAATTCATAAAGTTACCACATTCTAGATAACATTTTCGAAATTTTCCCATATGCAAAGATAATCAAAAGCAATCCTTTCGTCAATTTGAAACAAGACTTACGATCAACTCGTGTATTTATGTCTACCAAGTGGAGTAACCAAATAGATGGAATATTCAGAACAAATGATCAAGCAGCATCTCCTAGATTTTACAGATCTAAGAAGTAAGAACAATAAACTTGCATTCCAGTTGAATATTTTCTAAATATTCTTCATGATTCTAAGAATCTGGATATGTTTAAAATTTCAGTTTAAGAATCTTTTCCTACGTGAACGTAAAACTGTTAGTTGTTCCTGAACCTGTTTTACAAACAGCGAACAAGTCGTGTCCAGCGAAATTACTTTCAGGGCACTGCATGCTAGCTTTATGGAATGATGGATGCGCTAAGTTCAATTTTACCAACACGATTTCGGGTAATTTTCAGCGATCTATCACTGCCGATGACGGACAAACGCCGATGCCGCTACAAAATATCAAATAAGACTCGCTAAAGCAGAAAGAATGGATTTCAAATGCCAAAAGCGTAATCGATGGCGTAAGAATCGCTGAAAGCATCTTGATGGATTTATTGGTGCTACTCGAGTTTTTATCGCAAGTGTACCGCCCTTCGTGAGAACATGTTGGAATTAATTACAGGATTTTGTTTTGATGGATAGGCTGACGGAGATTTCTCTAATGGAAGAGGGTTAAAAGAAAGACGGCGTATGGGGGAGTGTGACTGATTCGATTTTTATTTAGTCAGTTCCTTATTACTTTGCATTTTCCTTTATAAGTTGTCCTTTCAAAAGAATTGAAGGGGATTAAGTTTGACAGATGACTAAATTAAAGTAGAGTTGAATGTGAATCTCTTACACAACAGTATTTTCCCAATTTACGCTTGCTTTATTTGCGCATACTGGTGCATTTGGCTATTACTTTACACATTTAGTAATGTAATTGTTTCTTTTTAATAAAATTCATGGGCTCCTAGTTTCAAAACTACCACGAAAGACTATCAGAAGCGTTTGGTCTAATTGTATAATAATTATTTGGAATTTGTAGCGTTTTTATTCCAAAATATTGTCATTCCTAACAACATTTTAATTATTTAATGCGAGGTCCTAGAACCTTATTTTTCTTTTTATTAATGAGTACATCGGCGCTGGCAGAATGGCATATCGAAATGGCTTTGATTTCTCAAATGAATTCTTACATTAATCTAAACATCGGCGCTGTAAAGATAATTCTGTCAATGAACAATAATATTTAATTCTTACTACGTCAATATTTTGGTTATTTCTTACCACATTTTTGAACTTGGTCATCATAAATTTTGACATATACGACGAATACTCATAGCCGTCTTTCAAATTTTACAAAACTGTTTGTATAATTGCAAATAATTGCCCAACTGTTCATTTTAGGTCTAGGGAAATGTAATATCATTTCATGAAGGTTTTAATATTTCATCTACAATGTAAATATACAGGCTGTTCTATTTAAAATTACCTAGGTATTATTGTTTGAAGTTTAACATATTCGATCGGTAAATACTAACACCCTGCACAAAAATGGAGGTACAAGTACATATTTATAGCTTACTCACTCGTAATGTAATTAATAAACACTTTTGTATACTGAATAAATAAGCCATAAAGTTCTCCGACGATTGTACTAAAATCTTCACAAAAATCAAGTAAGCTTTAAAACGGTAATGTTTAGACTTACCGAAATAGTTCGGTTTTACATCAAATTAATTCCTGAATTCAAATGTTTTATAAAAATTAGGACGGTCTATTTGAGAAAAGTATGTGCACGTTATTTCCGGTGAAATGGAAGTTGAATAGGCATGTCGATATTTTCTAAAAGTTAGCCCTCTCTAACAAAATAAGTCTGCAAATTTATACGGCTTACGTGAGCTTATCCTGTGACACCCTGTATTCACTAACCTTCAACACTTCAAATGTTTTAATGAGATTTATGATATGACTACGTTAGGACGAAAATTCCGGTTTGATTTGTAAAATAGTGCAGTAACTGAGAGCTGTTGTATATTCAGAAAAAAAAAAATGAACGATCCATTCCCCAAATTGAACGTATGCAGAAAAACGTTCTTAAAACGATTTATTTTCATGAATGCAATCGATTCTTCAAATTTGAATATCCACTACTGTACTTCTAGTTCAAAGTAGAGCTGTTATCCGGATTTTTATAATGTTGGACCCGGATAATTTACTATCCGTATATCCGGATTTTGATGTCATCCGGATCCGTTGTACGAAACCTCGAAGCTGTTATTCGAAACCTCCAATCTGTTATTCGAAAGCTCGGATCCGTTTTCCGAAACCTCGGATACGGTTCCGCTATCTGGAACCTCGGATACAGACCCATTGTCCAAATCTTTGGATCTGGACCTGTTATCCGCAATCTTGAATTGGGATTCTTTATCCGATCGAATCTATTATCCGATAACGCGGATCCAGCCCCATTCTCCGATAATTTTTTCAAATAAATAGTAAGTAGCATAAGGTTTCATAGTAAATTATGAAAACCTGGAATAGGTAGATCGATTATCAAACAATGTAACTATAATCATCACCAGATTTACTGAACACTTGTATAATGCAAAGTAACTTTAAATTGTCCGCATACAAATTCAATATTATTCTGAGTGCATGGATTTTAAAAACTCTTGCAGTTTTCTTCTCAATATAATTTTTTTCTCAATTTTTTTCCACATACATAAAGTCGATCTTCTCTTTATTAAAGACACCTTATATTGCAAGACAATAACGGATCTGGATAGCGGACCCGGATCCGAACATCGGGTAGTAGGTAGTAGTAGGATCCGCTTTTAGATCCGGATGACCGGATCTCAATTTTATCCGATACCAGCAGAGCACTAGTTCTAAGTAATAGCCTTAAAACTTCAATTGAAGACATATACAGGAACCATTTTCATTTATAGAAGCAATCATAGTGGTACTGACTGCATTTTCATGTATTTTAATCCTTATACTGTTCCTTTTTTATTATTTATTATTTATTTAATAAATGTATTTTGATGTTTATATTTTTAAAACTTATAATTAATAATTTTGTAAACTTGTATCGAATTAGACAGTTAATTTGTTAAAATTATCTTACGAGGATGGTATGAAAAGTACCGTGTTTGGAAGTAGATGGCACTCTGTGTCAGAATCTGCTTTACCGACTGTGAGTACTATTCTTTAGACGATGTCTGTCAATATTTCGGAGAGAATCATCGAGTAGCGTTGTTTTGAGAGCTGTTCAAAATGAACAAATTTATGTATTTGTGGGATCATGGAAAAAGAACGATACCAGTTAGTGATTAGATTATTTATTTTTTGGATGGAACAACGTGTGCAGAAATCAAAGAGAAGTTGGATGCAATTTATAAAGACCATGTAACTTCGATGACTATTATCAAATATTGGCTTAGTGAATTTAAGCGTGGCCGAATATCCGTCTTTGATGAGGAGCGGCCAGGTCGTTCCATTGGGGTGACTGTGAACGATATGATCAATAAAGATCATGACATCGTGTTAGCAAGCCACCGGGTGAAGATTAGGGAGGTTACGAATATGGTAAACATCTCAATTGAACGTGTGCAGAACATCTTTCACAAAAAATTGAGTATGAGAAGGCTATCGGCGAGATGGGTACCGCATCTGCTGATGATTGACCAAAAGCGGAATCGCGTGATAACTTCAAACCAATGTTTGGACATGTTTAAGCGCAATACGAATGAGTTTCTGATGCGTTATGTGACTACATGCCAGAAACCAAAGGTCAGTCGGTAAAATGGGTTTTTCCCAACGAACGTGTATCAAAGAAGGCGTAAAAGCTATGGCGACGATTTTCTTGAGATTCGAAAGGCGTAATCTTTATTGATTATTTAGAGAAGGAAAAGACAATCACGGTACAGTACTATGCTGATTTATTTTACCTCAATTTCCACAGTGAAATTAGTTACAGTATGAATTGGTGCCCCATCAACCATATCCGCCATATTTAGCCCGCTACGACTTTTCTTTTTCCCAATTTGGAAAAAATGGCTTGGTGGATAGCAGTTCATGTAAAGTGAAGAGGACATTGCCGTATACAGCTACAAGGAGATTATGTCGAGAAATAGATTGACTAAATGCAAAACAATTGCGTTGTCCCCTTTAATACGTGTATTTATCATGCAATCCTCGTATATACTGTAGTTGTACTGTTGAATAATGAATCAAGTCAAATTGTTGGAATTTTTAATTTTTGACTCAATGCGTAGTGTCATTTTCATTCATTAGATAGTAGTGTTCGCTTTGAATATATGGAAATGCAATTGTTGACAGAAATTGGGGAAAAACAATCCAAAGCCACAGGATCTGATCTCCCACCAACATATCTGCGTCACGTGGCTAGCAGTGTTAGGGAAAAGGTCATCGGTCACAGAAGCCACGTGGCTGTATGTTAATCACGAACGAGTTTGAAATGAATTAACGTGGCTTTACTATTCCTGAACAACAAACACCGTAAAAAGGGTGAGTACATGACATACGCCTATCACGCCCACTTTGATTCCGTCAGCTGTCGTCAAAGAGAGAACAGAGCTTACCTATACGGGAAAAATAAATTGGAAGGTAGACGACGTTCACTGAGTATATAGAAAAGGATTTATTTACTATTGGGTACTGCAGCGTTAGAATGTAATGGCTTGTATGTATGACATTTTATTTATTATTTATACTAAATAATCACTATAAACAGGAAACATCTTTTGTAATACAACTAAAAATACCCCTTTTACCAAAAAACTTTCTATGCAGGAGAATACTTAATTGCATATTGCCACTAATTACAATCAATACATTGTACCATGTTACTACCCTAGCACGTTTACGACATGCGTTGAGGGCAACGAGACAGTTGCATGGTACCGTTACAAAAATTAGTTATGCCAAATTGGAGGTCTAATTGTGCATTACGCCGTATTCATTTGTATACATTAGTACAAGCATACCATTTATAGTTACTTTACATCAATAGAAACGTTAGTTTAAAAGCTCTTTAAAGTGTAACAATTAGACAAGATTATATGGGGATAAAGCTTGTATTTTCTCTATTTTTGACTATCTTAAGAGCAGTCGCCCTCATTATATCTTTGAATAGGTACAATAAATATTTATGTAACTGCTTCTGTTAATGATTGCTCTCATAATTTTACAGAACAGTATGCACATGGGGGAAGGTACTGCACACATTTGAATATAACTAAATCTATGCCACTCGTGTTTGCTAGTTAGCAGGGTAAAGTTAATTTCTTGCAGATTATTTAAATGAATCGTTTATATTATTCTACTCTTACTAATTTAACATTAGTTCGTGGAATGTTAACTTTCGGCCTCAGACAATCAACAACAGGAATACGACAATTCAGAAAAAAGAAATAAGATTTTCACAAAAAAAAAAACATTCTAAAAGTGTTATATATAAAGAAAATTCTTACAGAAATTATTAACTCGGGCTCATATTAATATGCTTTGCCTACGAAATTTAAATTTCGATTCTTTAAACTGTTGGCGTTTCTTGCCCCTGGAAAGAAATCTCAAGTTGTTAAAAGTTGGACCAGACTAATACACACTAAGGTTATAGTGAAGATCGTATTACAACCACTATTTCAGAAAGTTTTATTTGCGTAATTTCAAAACCATAAAACATCAAGGAATTTTTTTTTCAACTATTACTAATTTCTCGACGCTGCGCTGACCGTAGCAGCGTACCGTTTAATTGTCTTAAAGATTGTAGGCAGAAACATCAACCCGTTTGCCCACGATGAACAAGTAGTATCAGCATGAAACCGACCAATAACGGCGAATCTGCTACTAGACTGCCACAGAGTTCTATCCCTAGTCTCTGAAACAAACAGTATCAACGCAATATGAAGTGCCAAAATGGAAATCCTGGCAATGAAGGAGCGGGCAGGCTAGCCAGGAGGAGTTCGAGAATGACTGTACATGGTCTAGAATCCTATATTCGACCGTCTGTGTTTGCGCTTTATGAAAGGATCAACACTATTATAATAATAATATTCTTGAAGGGCTAGAACGAAATTAATTCCTGTTGCACCGCTAAAGTCACTTCGACGTATCTGAACAAGCGTACAACATTAAGATACCTAAGACCGCCTAGAACAGACTTTCGCATGACTATTGAGATTCTGACTGGACATTGCCGGTTAAAGAGGCACTTCCAAAAGATGTATAGGCCAAGTTGAAAACGATAGGCAAGATGCATAAAGGGCCTATAGTGGCCTAAATGCTGCGAAATCTCCCTTCTCATTCTCTAAGCGGCACTTAGCGTTAACGATAAACGGCCAACCCTAACATATATTGTAGCCTGGGTGAATGAAATCCTTAAAATCATTTAGAGAAATTAAATTATGTAATCTTATTTTAGTAACAATAAATATGTTTAAATAGAAGTTACTTCATAAATTTATGAAACAACTCACATTTAGGTTATTATTATCGGTCTACAAAACAAACAGATAAGCAAAGGTATGCTAAAATAAACGAGAACTTTAGCGCTAGCTGCTGTAGAAGGTAATCATGTTAAGAAGTGAGATGTATTCAAAAGTAATTTAATTTGTGAATTTAGAGTTTAAAATTTGTTTGTAATTTAAATGTTCATTATCTCGAGATATTTGAAAGAAGGCGAGGCTTGTATACGTGGCGCCTAAATAGCGAGAACGCGGGAAAGGTTAATTTTTCTGTCATTTATTAATTAATTGTAAGACTTTATTTATGTTAATAATTTATTTATTAATCTGTCAAACGAGTATATCAAGTTGATACACCCGATTCTTCGGAAAATCTATACTTTATAAAAAAAAAACATGTATATGTTACCGTTACTTTGATAAATATGTTAGTATGTATAATAACCGGGTATTGTACATAATAACCAATAAAGGTAGTTAATGTAATAATATGTATGTAATTTACTATTCTAACCGGTTATTTTACATACAGCCCAACCTTCTTGGGTGAAGTGATAAATTACAATATTTAGAAGTACGGAATTTTTATCAGTGCTTCTGAAATAAAAAGTCAATGTTTTGTTCAATGAAAAAATGTTTTATTCTTACCATTTGTAGACAAACAACCTTCTGCTTGTTAGAACATGGCAAACTGCCATGGCATTTTGAATTACAGAGTAACCCATGCTTCTTGCAGCTACATCTTCCTGAAAGACATTTTCCCTTGCTGTTACATCTCTTGAAACCTTGACCACCTGTGATTGAAGATTTCCTGGCACACTTACGAAGAGTCACAATTACATCTGGAACTACCTCTTGTGAGATGAAATTCTTCTTACAAATGGCAAACTGGTTCCTAGAATACTTTTGAGCGAATCGTCCTTCCTTAGTGCCAATATCATACATCTTGCCATCAGCATCCATCTGGAGAATGACCTTGCCTCTTGAAAATTTCGTTTCGGACATTAGCCTCATCTTTTTTGCCTGGCACTTATGGCATTTTCCCTCTTCTTTTTAATAATGTTGATTTTGTCTGAAATCCCCCGAAATGTCCTCTACAGCACTATCTCCGTCCCCTGTTTGTCTTCTTCGCCACCATTCTCTGTTATTTGCCCTTCTTCGCCACCATTCTCTGTTATTTGCCCATCTTCGCAACCATTCTCTATTTGTCCATCTTCATCTCGTACTAAAGCACCTGAAGAAGAGTCAAGGTTTCCAGATCTTCTTCAGATTTCAGGTTTCTGATGGCATCAGTAGAAAGTGATGATGTTGTAAGATCGACTTTTGCTGGAACCTCAAACATATGGGCTGCAATTTATGCCTTCATGATGGCCTCTATTCTTCATGAATTGAACAAACCTCAGACCCTCAGACCAGTGTGGAGTTTGATTTGTTTCCGTCCAAGTCGTCAGCATGTTTTCAATGTCCTGATTTGCGCGCTCCATAGTGCCTTGCGACTGACTATGTCTCGGCACATTTCGCATACTTCTTGAATGCTGTGATTGCAGAATTCACGGCCATTATCACTTTGCAGTATGCTAGGGGCGCCCAAAATTGTGAAAATATCAAGCAGGTTATGTGCAACTTCCTCTGCTCTTTTACTTTTCAAAGGCCGCAACTGTACAAATTTCGTAACGTGATCCTGGTAAACGAGGATGAATTTGTAGTCATAGTCAGGCTGACTCTGCATGTCAATTAAATGAACCTGAGATCTTGAGTTCATCTCCTTCAAAATCATGGGACGCACTAGAAGTCCTTTTTTTGCCAATGTCAAGTACATTTTTACCTGTTCTTGAGTGATGTTTTTGTATTTGTTCTGCAGCTGCTTCAAAATTCATGTTCTTCCTCCATGTCCAATCGCCAAGTGTGTCTCGCGAATTATGTTGAAGATCTGCTCTGTACGCACACAATAACGGACTGATGATGACTCGTCACTCACCGGGTATATTAATTTTTCACTATCACCTAACTTCAGAATGTCCTACCGCTTCAATCGTTGATAATCCTCAGGTTTTTTTCCCACTGGTTTTAGATTTTGACACTCGCACATTCTCAATTAAGTTCTGGTAGCCTTCTTTACTCATCATCCCACTATTTTCCTTTTTGTTATTAAAAGCATTCAATAAACTTTCATTAAAACGAGCCTCCATTGTGTTAAAACGACCGGTATCCATATCAAGATAACACAAGGCATCTGCACTCAATCAACACTCGACCTCATGAAGACAAGCAGATGCCACGTGCAACTAAGACAGGTTGAAACTTGCACACAGACAGGTTCAAACCTGAATAATTGTGACATTTATCATACTAACCAGAGGGTGCTGGATATTATTCATAATAACACGTTAATGTGATTAATTCTTTAAAATATAAAATATTTATCACATTAATCAGAAGCGCTGTTGTGTTATTTATATACCCGTATTATCATACTACCTAGTTTATCAAGTAACGGTAACTATGTTTTGTCAGCCGTTAGTGAAAAGGAAGGAAAACGATGTTTACGTTTCGATAATATATTGTTATGATAATTATTCAAAGGTTTTCATTATTTATTTACTCACGTTTGAGAGCATTTACTGTTGACATTTTGGTTGCATTTAGTTACATTTGTTACAAGGCGGAGCACTGTTAATGACATCTTCCCTCCAATTTCCTCCAGATCTTTTATCTTTCCTTGTCTTACACATGTAGACAAGAAGTATTTTTTTTTTAAATCCAGTAAACTTTTGGTGGGAAAAATAAGATTCACTAACGGACAGTTCAATTATATTTCTTAATTTCAAAGTTATGTAATTGCATTGTATATGGATGAACATATACTATAGCTATTCACGTGCAATCATTAAATTATAACGGTATTCATGGTAACCATTCTGGCTTACTCTACCTGACAATTTAGACATAATCATCTCCATGGAAGCTAAAGGTACTTTTGGTGGATTTTGAAAACAGCAAGGATGTCATTTAATTTAATTCAGAGAGTAAATTGTAGATCTGAATTAAAAGAACAAAATGAGATGGGATAAACAAGTTTCGACAACAAGACTTATTTCAAAATTCCTCAACAAAATTTTAAAAGTTTCGAGTTAATGTGAAATTATTTCAACCATAAAGTTAGAAACATTACTAAGTAAATCAATTCGGGTCTTCCAACATCAAAATTATTAACCATGAAACAAGATTTGAACAAAAAAACATTCGAATTGAAATCGGATGCAGCTTCTAGCCAAGACTTTGAAGAACGGACATCGAAATACAACTTTTCACTGAAGAACTGCAGTGAGCAGGTACAAAATTCATTATTTGGTCAAATAAACAAATAAATGCAAATAAATTTAAAAAACTTAATAAATTTTATAAGTTGAAAAACATTCTAATTAAAATAAATTCATAATTAGCTATCGGACAACCGGTCTGTAAAGATAGATCGATTGGAACCCTTGGACCCATTAATTGGCCGGCGCGCTTTCCCGACTTGTCACCCACGGATTTTTTTATTGTGAAAAAAAATATCCTTATGGTACTATAACCCTAAAATGAAAAACAAAAAAGATACAATGAAATTTAGATTTACTAAATTGATGGAAACTATATTTTCTATGGTTTCCTTAATTGCGCTACCTGTACATGGTGTCTTTTAAGAACATTTATTCCGAAAGTACATAGATTCTACTAGGCAGCGTCAGGAAATGTTTCGCTATAACACTGCAGGGCTCTTTCGCACTTCCTACTGCATGCAAAATGTGCCTCAAGCATGTCACACTTCTCTGCATGTAATGAATATTAAATAAACAGCAACGGTAATTAAAACAACAGTAACAATAGTAACTATAAAAAGCAAATAGCAATTATTCTCACTAACAAGTTCTCTAATTTATCGCAATGCCGAACAATATTTACAAAAGGTCAAAAAAGCAACACTTGCTTGCTTTGATTCATATTTTAAATCTATCTTAAAATTTATCAAATCTCTTTTCTTTCTCACTTTGGGGCCTTGACGTTATAAGAGTAATTTATTTGAAATGTATCTATCGATTTCTGAACGAATTTACAGGGTGTTTAATAAAAAAAGCGAGTTACTTATAATACAATGCGCAATTTTTTTCGATTACACCATCTTATTGAGCGGAATAAACTACATATTTCTCATATCTCACCTCAATAGCTGCTCTATGTAATTAATTACGAAGTTATTACAGTTTCAATTGTGCAATGTAAATCTCATCGTATCTCTTTTGTTTTTCATTTTAGGGCTATAGTACTACAAAGATATTTTACGTAAAGTTGAATTTTCTATAGAATAATTGAAAAATATACAGGGCGTTTAGTTTAAAAAATATAAACAGTTCAAGTTGGTGCTGAAATGCGACGTGCAATTGGCTTTTCTCAACACCATTGCGATAAGCGGAAAATCACTACATCTTTGGTAATTTAATCAACACCATAGCTACAATAGTAACAAAGTTTAGCAATACCTGTATATATTAACGAAACGTAAACATAGTTTTCTTTCCCTTTCACTCACAGCTGCAAAACCACGAATTATGCATGTTCTGATTGTGCCTGAATGCAGCCACGGAAAAATTACTTAATTGGTTATAAAATGTATCTATAGCAGTACGGCTTTTTATTTTATTTTCGCATTGCAATACATACATGCACACATAAAAAAATAAAATAAATTATTACGGTTGTCAACTATAATTAGTTTCCCCTATTACAGCTATCACCTGCACAACTCTACGCTATTATGCAAGTTAATGGTATATGTAAGTAGATATGCCCCACACTATACATAATTTGGTGGTGTTATTGGAATAGAAAAGGGATTCCGATTAATTTAATTGATTATTCAAGGTACTAGGTAATTACCACCCCGTGACGCTTGGTTGACTTCCGTCGTTCCTTTACGCATAACCAATCGGGCGGGATTTGTTTGTATTTGGTTTTCGTTTATTATCTGACAGTTCGTGCAGACCAAGTTATCAACATTGCCTTCTAGATTCGTTTTTGTTTTTATGGCGACAACGTACTAAGGATTTTATTTATAGTGCGGGCTATGACGACATTTTCTAGTTAATTGCTTTTCCTCGCTTGAAACTAAAAACGACTTGGAAGCTGGTAGTAATCCTTTCTAGTTAGTAATTATTGTGTTCGTGAAGAATGCTGGAATGTCACTTATAGTTTTTTGCGGACAATGCCATCTGATGAAGTTTTAATGATAATTGGCGAGAGTCGCTTTGAGAGACTCTCAGCTAGACTTTATTTTGCTTTTGTTATGCGTTCTACTGTTTAACCACCAGTTATTGAATTTCGAATGCAAGTTTTACTACAAATAAAATTCTCAATTAATGTCTTCCTAGTGGTTAGCGATAACCCAATTAGAAGAAAAGCCCTAGAGTTCTGTGTCCAGCCAAATAGAAGCAATTAAATTCGACGGACACTGAATTCACTGTTAGATTAACTTCGTTGTATTCTGAAGGTTATTATTTACTAAAGAGATCCTTTTCACAACGTCCTGGTACAATAGTCTTTAATGATCAAAACACATCTTTCTGACTTTAGAAAACCATTTTAATAAATTGTAGTAAGACAAAGATGGTAGTTCCTTGACGGTTCTATTCAGGTATCGTAGGTGTAGCTAAAAAGCTATGATTAGTTAATGTACTTGTAAATATGTTAACACTTTTACTTTAAAATGCGGTAGCGGAATATGCGTGAGTGAAATGTTCTGAAAGACGCACTCGAAATGATCAATGTGCAACGGTTTTCATGCACAATTCGACCGAGACAAACTGCTTTAGCGGCAAAACTACTGAATATTATTAGATGAAACTTTCTGTGGGTCAAGTTGCCAACTTTAGGGACAAATTAAGTCAGCTGTTCGAAAGAAACAAAAGCAAACGCAACCTCTTTTGTTCATTTCAAAATGTCGGTTCCTCTCGAAACGTGTACGGTGAAAGAGCAACGTTCAGTGATAAGTTTTTTGTTGTCCGAAGGTGTGAAGCCGGCTAAAATTTACTCGAGAATGTTGAAATAGTATGGTGAAAAGCCGCGTGTATAAGCGGATTGAACAGCTTAAATCGGGTAGAACAAATGTCATCGATATTCATCGCTCCAAATGACCGGTTGAAGTGTCGACCGAAGCGTTACAAAATCGCATAAATGACCTTATTCTGGATGACAGGCGTATAAAAATCGTGACAATAGCTGATTTGTGTAATGTTAGTGTTGGAACTGTGTATTCAATCATTCATAACAAGCTGAATTATCGCAAAACGTGTTCGAGATGGGTTCCAAGACAGTTGACTCAAGTCCATTAAGACGCCCGAGTTCGCATTTGTTCTGAACTCAAACGAGGGTTTTTAACGGAAGGATGAAACGTGCATTCACCACTATGAACCTAAATCCAAACGACAATTTTTTTACTATTTAGAAGAGCAAGGTACTGTGAACAGTGAGTACTATTGTAACTTGCTTCAACATAAAGAGAAATCTGCGATAAGAAGAAAACGCAAGGGTACTCTCTCAAAAGGTGTGATTCTGCTGCACGCTAACGCCCGCCCCCGTATTGCACAGAAAACGCTAGAGATGATCGAAAATTTGGGTTGGGAGGTGTTGCCACATCCTCCTTACAGTCCTGATCACGCACCGTCCGATTTTCATCTGTTCGGCCCGTTTAAAGAGTCTTTACGCACCAAGTTCGAAGACAACGAAGCGATCAAACAAGCTGTGTACAAGTGGCTCGGACACCAAGGACAAGAATTCTTCAGCACCGGAATTAGAAAGCTCACAAAGCGATAGGAGAAGTGCCTAAATGTTTATGGAGACTACATTTAAAAGTAGTGTAAATTTCATTGTCATTGAATAAATTGTCTTTTTTTCTACAGCCATTTGTCATGTTAATTTTTTGTTTGTTAAATTGTCTGCATTCGCTCGAATATTTTCATTAAAAATGCTTGTCTTGTATCCATTTAGCAGATGCTTGTAAGTGGTGTATTGCGATTCTTGACAATATTGCAATTTTTTTTTTTAAGAAAAAACCAGCAAAAGCACAGAGCATACAAGAATCACATATTCGAATCCTGGAACACTGAAACACGTCACTCTTACCACAACACTTCACTAACACTGGATGCACGTTTCGATAGCTAAACTATCATTTTCAGCAGTAAAAGGGAACAAACAGTCTAGGATTATTTCAATCGAGTCAACACACCATCGTCACAAAATTCTTATTTGAAATTAACCGAAAATCCTCCGACAGTTTAGGATATAGACTAACGGTATCAAAACAACGACTAACAAATAATTTGGCATGTTGGCGATAGTACTCTTAAATTAAGTTTTGCCATAATAATTTGTCACTAAACATTCTTTAGATTCCAATTTTCATAATGGTGCTAATTATAAAAACATATAAAGATTACAAATGGAAAAACTAATTTTGCAGTACTGAATGTCAGTAATTCGTACTAGTATTCTTCTCAACTTAACGAACGATTCTTTTCCTTTCACTTCTTTTCAATCTGTTACATACATGACCCTTTGATATTTCTTCGAAGAATTAACACAATGCAATAAATCAAATTGCACGGCTGATACCATTATTTATATGCGTTTGGCTTGCACGCGAAACAATAATCCATTATTCTTAGATAAATCAATGTGGTAACACAATAGCAGACGAGTCGCTGTCAGGATTTCGATACGCTCGATCGAATTGAAACATACAAATATATAACCTCGCTTTTTTCCGTGTTCCAAATCCGTAATCTCTGCTTGCGGAAGACGACGCGCTCCAGTTCCGCTCGATTGCATGCTGGCGTTCGGATCGACATGACAACGGTACAGGCAAAGCGGGGTGACGAGGAGATGTGCAACCAGAATGGAGACAGGAAAAAAATCAGTCGGCCTATGACAAATTGTCTGCAATTACCATTATTGTGCACGGTTGACGACGATAGGCTTGCCTCGTAATAACGAATAGAAATAGACAATCCTATTTAGATTTGCACGAGAGATAGTGTAAATAGAGAGCAATAGAAAATATGTGGATAGATCTCTGTATCGAATTTAGTACTTGATTACAGTTAAAGATTTATATCATATCAGTTTCTTGCATCTGTAGTTCGCATTTCCAATATGTTGTGTAATCTTGAATGTAAGAAACATTCTACTGTTTAAATTTTAATATGCTGCATTTCTTTATCTTATATTTTACGCAAAAATGTGTGTATCAATTATATCTACATACTTAACAGGTAGTAATTTATCACCTTCTGTAAATAAAATCATGTTACAATAACATCACATATCTTAAAAGCAACTTGAGCCACTGTTTCACAAAATTTAACGCATCGCGTTGACCATAATCATTTTCTTACCATAACAGGATCTTAGATAGATTTTTGACGTTTTTAAAATGCCATGTGCTTTACATCATAATTTAAATTTTATGAGTTTTGTGAAACGTTGAGCGTAACATTTTTAAACTGGTTTCTTCATTTGATGTCGTTTCAGGACGTCTAGGTCTTCAATACTCCTTAACTTTTCCTTAACTGGGGAACATCGGCAACTCGAAAATTCAAATTTGGATGAAACCCTAGAGCCTTGGTATAAGAACAACAATTTTCACGGTAGAGCTCCCTTAAAAATTTACATGATTTTTAAATGTTTGTAAAGATCTGGGAAATTATAACAGATATAATTTTTTTTTTAGAACACAATTTGCAGTATGTTACATAGTCTCAAGGATGGGTACCCCCTATCATTTTTATTATAATTTCTTTTATTTATCAAAAATAGCGTCGCTTTTACGTAGAAAACGATGCTGTA
This sequence comes from Dynastes maya, assembly GCA_029619315.2. Classification (NCBI taxonomy): domain Eukaryota; kingdom Metazoa; phylum Arthropoda; class Insecta; order Coleoptera; family Scarabaeidae; genus Dynastes; species Dynastes maya. The sequence goes on along the minus strand of JAROYE020000004.1, from coordinate 42,216,799 downwards.
CAACAAATTTTGACAGTTAATAATAATAATAATTGTAGTAATAATAGTAATACGTATTAAATATTGAGAGCAAATAAACTTGCCTACTTTCTAATGAAAGTAGGAAAAAATCAAGAAGAACGAAAAAACATAATTATATATTTTTAAACACACCAGACAATATCAAGTTCAAAGGTAAATCCAAATTTGAAGTATTTTAGTGTGATGTGCCATTTCTAAGACCGGATTTATTTCGCAGCCGTACGTTGGCCGTGTTCAAGAAGAAGCCCTAACTGTAGAACTCTATATTGAAAGATATCTCACTGAACTGCTTCAGTTTTTAAATACACATCATGCCAATGATTGTATAATATTTTTAGCTGATTTAGCTTCAGGTCACTGTGAAAGAGTAACTAGAAACTGGTATAACACAAACAACATAAACTTTGTTCCTAAATTGGACAATCTTCCCAATATACCTAAGGCTAGACCAATAGAAGACCTTTGATCAATATTGGCCAGAAAAGTGTACGACAATAGATGGAACATTGCAAATAAAGACAAATTAAGGCATCGCATTTTTCAAAAAATTCGAGAAATCGACCGAGTTGTCCAGAGGATGATGGAACGAATCTGAAGAAAACTGAAGACCATTGAATATAATGGCCCACTATCAATAATTTGAAAATTAAGAATTTTTTCTTATATTTATTGTTAATTGTTGTAAAAGGTAAAACAGTTTTGAACAAGTTATCAATATCTAAAAATTTTCCGAAAACTTTGGGGCCATAATTACACATTTAATTTCTCAGAAATAACTTAATAAATAATGCCTTCAATAAAGTGAGATATTGTCTATTCTATCTGATATGTTAACTGAGCAAAACTTTCAGTACAATGACGTGTACGAGGTGCATTCAAGTTACAACACCTCGGATTTTTTTTCTCAAAACTGGAAGTAGATAGAAACATGCGGTTTATGTTAAAATAAGCGGACACTCTTTGTCAAAGCGTGACAGAGATGGCAGCACTGTACAGCACACAGAACTTTTAGCGGCAGCGGCGAGAGTGAGAACTGTTTCCGACACTTCAAATGATTGTGTAATCATTCGTTTTCTCCTTTTGCGTGGTGTGACACCGATAGAAATTCATCGCAAGTTGAGTGAGACATGTGGTGATGGTCTCATGGATGTGTCTAATGTGCGTTCGTGGGTGCGACAGTTCAAAGAAGGCAGAACGTCGTGCGACAACAAACCAAGACAATCTCGGCCTTACACAAGCCGGTCTGACGACATGATCGAGCGAGTGGAGAAAGTTGTTTTGGGGGATCGCCGAATGAGTGTGGAACAGATCGCCTCCAAAGTTGACATTTCCGTGAGATCTGCGCACACAATCCTGCATGACGACCTGAAAATGCGAAAAGTGTCCTCCAGGTGGGTGCCACGAATGCTGAGAGACGACCAGAAGAGTGCGCGCGTGGCATGTTGCCAGGCAATGTTGACGCGTGATGGCGGTATGAATGGGACTTTCTTTTAATCGATTGTGACAATGGATGAGACATGGATGCCGTTTTTCAATCCTGAAACGAAGCGCCAGTTTGCTCAATGGAAGCGCACAAATTCACCGCCACCAAAAAAAATTCGGGTAAGCGCCAATGCTGAAAGTGATGGTGGCTATGTTCTGGAAGAGCGATGGCGTAATTCTTACTCATTGCATTCCAAAGGGCACTACGGTGACAGGTGCATTCTATGAAGATGTTTTGAAGAAGAAGCTCTTTCCTGCATTGCGTGAAAAACGGCCGGAAAAGGCTGCATGTGTGTTCTTTCACCAAGACAATGCACCAGCGCATCGGGCGAACGCGACCTAGCAATTTCTTCGTGCAAACAACCTTGAAGTGATTTCTCATGCTCCCTACTCAACTGGCCTGGCTCCTAGCGACTTTTGGCTGTTTCCAACGATGAAAGACACTCCATGGCCGCACATTCACCACTCGTGCCGCTATTGCATCGGCGATTTTCCAGTGGTCAAAACAGACTCCTAAAGAAGCGTTCGCAGCGGGCATGGAATCGTGGCGTCGACGTTGTGAAAAATGTGTACGGCTGCATGTAGATTACGTCGAGAAGTGACACAAGTTTCATAATTTTCGTGTGATTATTTAGTAAGAAAAAGAATCGGAGGTGTTATAACTTGAATGCACCTCGTATTATAATAAAAAAAAGTTACTTTCTAGATAGTGTGTGTGGGATATGTTACCTACATATAGGAACAAAGCTAACTTTATCATAAAAAATTGTATAGAATTCTAAGAACGCATCGGATGTTCTATCGTTTAAGTGTGGAATACACTTTATTTATGTGTGAATATTACATAATGAATAACAAAGGACACGTGGAGGAATATACTGGAATTTATCCACGTATCATATTAATTTTTGAAGCACTAGCAGTTTGTATACTGCATCGTAAATATTCATTGCTGTCGTAAGTACTAGCAATGTGTAGCAATGTTATGTAATAAAATATTAAGTCTTCAGAACAATGCAAATACGGCTTCAATTTCTTTTCCGACTTTATTTATTTTTTAGCTTTCATAATATACAAGATTTTATTACGTAACGTTAGTCAATATATATTCTTACTAAATATGCAAATATAGTCATCGCTAACAAGAAGTGCACGACGCCGACGGTTTGTCGTGAAATTGGAAACCTTGATGCGCAGTAATTCGTGCAGTAAGAGTAAAAGCTGGTCTCACAACATGAACTAATACAATAAGATGCCTACAAATTCTTTTTAGAGCATGTAACAACTTACATAGGTACATACTCATATAAGAAGACAATTTTGTTATGTACCACCATTAAAATAAATAAGTAATGTCTTTGTTATGCATCTGCGGTTGGCAATTAATTTGCGAATATTTTTGCATTCATGTAAACAAACTGAAATTATTTTTTATTGCGTACATTCTACTGGTTTAAGTTTCACCTTGTAAATGTATGCACGAAATGACTAATATCTATGGTTAATGAAATATTTTCAACTCAAATAATCAAATTGAAAAAATTATCTGTTTAAGGGTCTATGGAGTTGATAAATATGCGGAAAGCTACTTTTCATTTCTAGTGATAAGACAGTAAACTACGTATTCCATAGCTTTTCACTTCACAGAGTAATAAATGGGGTTTAGTCAATGAATTGTGTACTTGAGTTACAAGAAATATGACCATAATTAAATTATACTATTCATGTATCTATATTAACACTAAACCACTCGATCAATGTGAAATTCCCTCTGGCTGATATTAGCTCTTTTTCGGAAGCCTCCTTTCATCCCCGAGCCTCCGATTTTCGAAGTGTGAGTACTAAATATTTTTTTTAACTCCAGACAACGACGAACTTGGTGGAGAGGAGAAGAAACTCCTCGTCCGTACAATTTCTCCATTTCGCGAATCTTGAAAATCAATGGAATATCCCCTACAACAAACAACAGTGTAAATTCAAATGTATTTCGAGCATAATTTCGTATATTAAATATCTTTCTTCTAGTAGTTAACGTTTACGTCAGTGAAATTTCATATTGGGCAGATGTCGTTCAAATTGTAAGTCATAGAATAGCATATTTAAGTCGTCCTGTCGCGTCACTATATCCATTCGATTATGTTACATTTAAAAATAACTTTATTCATCAAAAATTCATCGATAAATTATATTTGGAAGGGAATCATCAAAATTTGCTGTGGATAACACGATCGCCATCGCGATTAAAATAAAGGAGAAAAGGGACGCCAATTAATTTGATTACATTTTGTCAAGCTTTCATCGAATTAACTCGTATTTTGAATGCGCTCCTAATTTCAAGTATGAACATTTCGAATTGAAAAATAAATTCAAGATAGAAGTGAAGGTCGGTGATCAAGGATAAGCAGGTTTCCTGTTATTGTAATATAAACGTAGAGTTTATATTATATATCATCGTAAAAAAATTCAAGTTAGATTCAATTTGTAGTTTTCATTTCCTTTAAAATCTCATTTGTTGATCTTGAAATTCGTTTAAATTGCCGAGAAACTGTTTAAGAACACTTCCGAACCCCCAGTTTACACAATCATTTAATTGATTTTCGAAAATTAAAATTTTTGACAATTTACCATTTTTAAAACATTGCAGTATAATCTACCAATTTTTTTATTGATCGTTCTCGACTGGAGTAAGATTTGAACCAGTGTCTACTAAGAGTTGATTCTTCACTATCAATCCTATTACACCAAGCTATTCGTCGAGCTTTCGCTTATTTCCTGTTTCAATATGTTCAAAACGCAATTATTACAAAACGGGTATAAAAGCACTTTAACGTCGTTAATTTGAATGTATTAATGTGCAGAGGAAATATATCGAAAAATAAGTAACATACTAGCTGATTACCTGTTTTTCATTCCGTGTCCCATCAAGTTATTCTGAAAAAGGTTCTATTAAATTCTGTAGGATTAGGTAACAGGCATACCGCTTTAATAAATTTCATGAAAGCAAGTACGTAGCCTTTTATCTGTAGAGCGTCATTATTTAGTAGATTCAAGGGATTACTTAGATATATCCGTATGGTACCGTCATATTATAGAATAAAGGAAACGAGCTGGGAACTAAATCCGTTTTCTTGCTGCATTGCTGCGGGTAAAATAGCAATAGGGAGATTACGGGCTTAAGATTTAAGATATTTTAAGAAATAGCACTTTATGAGATTCTTAATTGTCTAGATCCGTGTTCTTTTTTAATACGGAGACTATTTTTTCGTCGAATAAATAATTCGACTAGTTACCTTAATCATATACAATTAATTATAATGTTAGTCATTAACACCTACAAATAAATAGTAAGAATAAAAGGAAATTGCTTATATCTTGATAAAGTAGCTCATCTTACAATCAATTAAAATATACAGGATGAGTAATCTTCCCGGGCTCGGAATATGCTTGTGTGAATAGAGGTTTTTGAAAACGTTTTTTTTCCTTGTTGTGACTTATGAGGTCTGATTATAGGCATGTTTTAAAATTATATCGAAGATGACTCACCCTGTACATTGTTTCACTCGATGCAATTCACGTTGTTTTATTTTGCATCATTCATTACTGCAAAGGAGTAATCTGAGTGTGAAGCTATTGAAACGAAAAACTTTGAATGTAATTGCTTGAATAACAATTGACGTCTTAACAAACGTTTCACAAGTATCAATAGATGCTTGCTAATATGCGCTAATAGTTAAAATTAGGATTAAAAAATGATACATATTATTACGATGTCTGCCAAAAATAAGTTCTTTGGTCACAACTATTGAATATTCGTCATATAACATAGTTTATAGATTACTGTTCTTCGGTTTGACATGAAACTATATCTAACAAATAACTTGACATAATGACAAATTGTACTAGAAGAACGGCCTGTAATATAAAATTGTTCAATTTATGCATTTTTATACAACATTGAGAAATCTATAAGATCTATTCTTACAACGGAGGTGCAAGTGAAGTGCATTCATGTACAATACAGAAAATTAAAGAAATAGAAGGGTATAAATGAAAAATATCGTTATTACTAATGTTAATTTGGAAATTTAGTTCAATATTACAAAGTCTCAATCAAGAATTTTTAACTCTTACACGCAGATAAATGGTTTCTTACATCAAGAAAATAGATTTCCTTGCAAAAATCAGTCTATACTCAAGAAAATATTTTTAATTCAAGACTATAAAAATCTATAAGAAAATAACTTTCTTGACATTTTATTTGGATTAAATAAATATTTTCTTAAGGTTAGAAAATCAAGAAAATCCAAGACAGAAAAATGTTTCTTCCAAGTAAATCATTTAGTTTTAAGTTAAGAAAATATTCATATTAAAAGTAGGAATGAAAAAAATGGTCCAGATCTCATAAAGTTCTATTGAGAAATTAGGCGACCGGTTTCATATTCAAAAAATACGTCATCGGGCCAGCTACAAAGATATCCAATAAAAGAAAAATTACAATAACAGGAAAAAAACCTAACGTTAATAATTAAAAATAGGAGCAAGTGAATGAACTAATGAAACAGTTTTTTTTTTTATATGTTACAGTAGAGTTAAATTATTTCTTTAATAATGTAATTAAATAGAGATTATTTGTATGTAGTTTAGTAACTAATGAATTAATATTTAAGTTTATTTGTCCCTTCTTCTATTATTATTTATTATATATTATAAAAAACTATAGTTAAATTAGTACACCTGGTAAATAGTAAAAAAAAAGAAAAATAATATTACATTAACTGGTATATCATTGCATGGATAAGTATGCCATCAACATTCCGGTTTCTATATTCGCTACTCTCTAGGACGGCATGACTATACCTCTTGCTACTATATGACGCTGGGAAATATTTTAATGCCGTTTTTGGAGATTAGAGCCATTGATTGAGACGCAAATAATAATGCTGGCAGGAGGGTGAAGCGTTAGCCCTTCTTTTCTTCTCATATTGTTTTTGCTGGGAGTAATTGCATCAATACCATGAGCTATTTATTAGCAACGTGGTTATTGTTTGTAGGCACTCTTTTCACTTTTTTACTTCTACATTAAGTTCACTTTTGCTTGAACATTATCCTGTAGATAACCTCTACCTTAGCCTTTTTAAAATCACAAGCAATGGGAATAATTTTTACTGCTTATGTACGGATATGTCGCACTGTCTTAAACAAGGCAAATGCCATTAATAATGTGGATATAAATAATATGCATTTCAAGAATTCTAAGTAAATAAATGCTTTATTTTAAGAAAATGAAACTATTGATTTATGAACAAAACTATTTACTATCCTTAACCTTCCTTGTGTTATAATGGCGATTTACTTATACTAAGAATCGCTTTCTTAAAATTTTCTGCAAGATTTTCTTGAATCAAGTTAGCAAATGTCTTAAACAATGAAATACAATTATTTCATTACAAGTACTTAGTAAGTAATACTTCTTATGCGGAGAAAAAAGACACTAAGAAAATACTTCTTTTGATTTAAAACAGTTATTGTATTGCGGATGATTGAAACAGTAATTGTCTTGAATTGAGGTGGACAAGTAAACGTTTCTCTGCGTGTATTTGTTAATTAATTCACTCATTTTCCAATTTTTTAGGTAATATCTTCAACGTATGCATTTTAAAATCTAATCAGTAACGTTATGAGGTGATTTTCAAAAACAAAATCTAAATCCTTAATGTTTTTGAAAAAACAGCAAATCGAACGAACACGAACACGATGCTGCACCTTTTTTGCATATGAATGTTAAAGTGATTATCCGTTATATACATGCATACGCTTGTAAGCATATTTAAGCTTTTGTTATTCATATTAAACGATTTGAACATCCTTTTCTGCTCGTTTTAGTTCTCGCACTAACCAAATAATCTGCTCTGGAATCTTAATTAATATTAAAACGTAATATTCAACATCAGGCGATACTTAACGAACCCACATATCTGACTATCTCGCATGCGCGTATGCAAATCAGTTTATTCGTGAAGGTGTGTGGATTTTTAGTTTGTCTGTCAATAGTGTTATAGTTAGGGTATTGTCAGTTCGTGTTTATTCGTCGAGAGAAGTCGGCACCTGCCTCGTAGACGCTAGATCAAAAATTAGAATTGTAAATCTGACATGATTCGTATTCACCAAACGTAACAAAAGCCAAAGAGGTCTAACGGGATCTTTTTTCAGCGGTCAGTTTTCCAGTAGTACAACTAAGGACAATGAGTAATAAAGTGGGCAAGGGCAATTAATACGTATTGTCAGTGTGGTCATTATAACCTTAAAGTAATACAAAACTACATTATTATAAACAAGCACTGAAGGGTTATTCTGTCGAGTATCAAAGTAAAGAAAAGAACAAATGTTCAAGATCATCTCTTGTTTTTTGCACATTTGAGCACGTTTCTGAAGTATTGCTAATATTTTCAATTTTATTAAAAGAAATGGTTTCCTTAAAATAACAGCTGAATGACAAAAGCCAACGCGAACAACCCGCGTTCTGTTAAGGGACGCTTCGATTTATTGGTACCATTATGAACTAAATCTCAGATAGGTCGAAGCAACTGCGCTTCGACCACAAATGGATCCAGAGTAATTTGCGTGCGTAAGGCAGTCTTGAGTGTGGAAAGGTGAGAAAAGTTTCCAGTCTAACATAAATACAAGTATTTTCTGTCAAATTCAGGTTAATTTCTCAACGTAGTCTCCTTGTAAGTCTGTACACTTTTCCCAACGATACTCCCATCTCATTAATCCAAATAGTAGTTGGCGCCTTGTTCTGCGAAATATGATGGCCTCCTCATGCGATGAAAGTCTCTGTCCTCCGAGCGAAATTTTAAACCTAGGAAAAAAGTCACTAGGGGCCAGATCTGGTGAATAGGATGGGAGGTCTATCAATTCGAACACCAATTCATGAATTTTTGCCATGGCGACCACTGAAGTGTGAGACAATGCGTTGTCTTGGTGGAATAAAACTTTCTCTTTCTTTAAATACGGCCGTTTTTCTGCAATTTCTGTCTTCATTTTGTCAAGTAACGATGCCCCCGTTATTGTTTTTCCTTTTTCAAGATAGCCGATTATGTGAGTTTCCCAAAAAACAGTCGCCTTTCCTAGCCGATGGGAACAGTCTTCGCCTTTTCCGGAGCCGCTTCACCCTTCGTAGTCCACTATTTCGACTGTGCCTTGGCTTCAGGAGGGTACTGATGTATTCCAAGTTTTATCTACATCGACGCCAAAATTCCGACTTATTTCGTTTGAACTGCTTCAACAGGGCTTTGGAAATGTTCATTCGAATGTGTTTTTAACCTTAATTCGACGATGTTATGGTAGTAGTCGCAGTTATTGGCCGTCTCGAACGTTGGTCGTCAACTAAGCTAGTACGTCCACGTTTAAATTCAGCTGCCCAAAATTTCACTGTGGCAAATAATGATGCAGAGTCCCCGTAAACAGTGTCCTTCTCGCGTAGGCTTGATATTCGATTTTTTTTTGCATTAAAAAAAAACTAACATCGACTAGCACAAACGACTGTTAAACAACAACAGGGCGTCAAAGGCTTTGTGACCTTCGCAGGCGCAATTATGCTACCAGACGAGTAATGCCATCTTCATTTTGAGGCGTGAAACTTTTCAGACTATGTACCAGTTTATTGTAAATTTATCTGATGGATATTAAAAGCGATAATTTTGGTAGTTAAAATGGTCAAGGCCTTCCTCACGATTTACCTTTTGCAGTCCCTTTACTGTCCCCCAGCTGCCCGGCTAATTGATGACAAAACGTTGATGAATCCTGATCGATTAAGGCATAAGTTGTCTTTTCCACCTACATTTCCCTCATTGCATCCATTACAGAATTAATTTCTTCAAAATCTTATATTGGATTGATGATTTGGGGGGTTGAAGATTACGCATTCTACTTAAACATTAGGTATGCAGTATGTTCTTACTCATCGGGACTCTACAGAATCTATCAAATTTCATAGCAACTTTCACATACTTTTTTTTTGGAATTGTACAGACAAGACAAACCAATTGCTAGCGAAATTTACATGCTAAAATGGCTTAACAGATTTGTATCGAGAAGTGCTTGCAATGCGTTCTAATTTACAATGAGCCGCTAAAATATTGAAATATTATAGAAGGCTTTTAATATACGCAAGTAAAAAGCTATTATACATTTAGAATAATAATCACAATTTCAACACTCAGTATGTTACATCCAATAACAAAATTTGCTCATTAACTATATGCATTAATAAGCGTTCTTGGAGGTTACCTTGAGATTTGAGTCATAAAGTATTTGCATTTATTGAGAGGATACTTTCACAAGATCTTTTCAAGTTTTGTTTTATATCCATTTTTATCGTTCAATGTTGTGTCTGCGCTCCATGACATTAAAGTGTCTACTTAATTTTTGCGCCGTCGGCTGTAACATTACATTCGCAACGCCTTAAATGGTTTCATTTCAAGGCAATTATTATCTGCGTTTTAAAAAGAAAAATATTAAAGTTGTTATTACTTGTTCTGCTGCTTTATTTCAGATTGAAATATTACTTTCAATTACTATAAATCACTTTTTACGACAAAATACCAATATTACTTGCGTGCTATGTTATTAGTTATTGTTTGCAATTAATTGATACGAGGAAAAAGTTAAATTTTCTTCGGTTTTGTCGCGAAGAAACAGTAGTTTCTAACAACCTATTTGCTGCAAAAGGTATCAAAGTTAGTGCTTTATTGACCCAGGAATAATGCACATACGTGTAAACTTAGTAATTTAATTTCAAGATTATACGAGGGCGGTTTAACGGAAGAGTGACTTTTCAAAGGTTGGCAACACCTTCGCTACAGTGATTATGTTGCTGGTTTCCGCCGTGTTTCTGATGTCTACAGTCAAAATTTATTTTTTATACTCATTTAGTGAAAACAATCTTCCTTGCTGTATAAATATGGAAAAAAGGAATTTCGAGTGTTAATTAAACATTATTTTTTACTTGGGAAAACAATTAAAGAAACCCAGGAAAAGTTACGTAAATGTTATCATGAATGCGCTCCGTCCCATGGAATGATTTATAAGTAGTTTCTGTTTTTAAAGGCGGCCATATGAGCACGAACGATGCACAACGTCCGGAACCATCATTTACTGAAACTACTCCAGAAATGGTTAATAGAATCCATGCTTTTGTCATTAGCGATCGTGTTTAATTGAGAAATAAAAGTATCTGCTGCAATAATATGAATTTATAAGTACGTGTATGTCTGTAGTAAATCTAAAGTATGTTTTTAGACGTTTTAAGGACAGGAGAATTTTTTATAGAGTAACATTTTACTGTAAAATGCATATTAAAAAAAATTTTCCTCTTTGTAATTTCATCCATGGACATCCTGTATACAGAGAAAAATTTTGGGACAGCAACCCCTTAAAATAAGAACAATTTATGCTAAGAATTACAATACGTTTATTAAATCTAACAAAATATGCAGTTGCTTTAACAAAAATGATGGTTGGATTTGTCACATATTTTATATATATACATGTTATTTTAAGTATGTATATATTTTTTTCGATGTAACGTACAAGTAGATTAAAAGTAGTCATATTGTTCAGAGTATTGGTTTCACAAAAAAGTACAGATGAAATTAGTTTTTGAAAATTGTTTGAAGATGGCTATACTTTCCTACTTATTGAATGTAATTGTTTAGGTATGCACGACGTTATTATGACATGAAACATCCAACAGTTAATTTCTATTGCAAATTTCTTTCTCCACGTCAATGATACATATAAAGTGTGCGTAACCGTTTGGATTTACATGGATGGATATGTAGAGGGTTAAGTATATACGTCTGCTTGTACTATTTGCAATTTGACTCATACTTTTTAGAATATGCCAAAAATAAACTCATCCGTTACGTCAGATCAATTCTTTTCAATGTAATTTCATATTACGCACCCATATGCTCGGCTTGCATATAATGGATTACGGATTGTGCTCTCTGACTAAGAATAATCGATGTCAATTATATATGTAGCAGCAGCGTCAGGATGCTAATATAGCAGTGTTAGAACTTAATACGTCATCAGCGTACACGAAGTGACAAAGCAATTTAGTGTAATACGCTCTATAGCGCTGCTGCAGTAAGTCCACTGTCTGCATGCTGCATACATAATGATTAATGAAAAATGCGATTATGCACTTCTTTCTTTCTAAGATTGACGAGTTAAGACTTGCTCAGGTGTTGAAATTTAATAGAGCTAAGAAAGATATTGGCCAATTTTCATACATATGGAAGTCTATTCGAAATTACCAACTTTGCAGTAGCAAAGCATTTATTTATAATTATCTTAAAAATATATATATAAAATAATAAAAAATCCCACTCAAGATAGATGGCGATTTTATTACCGTTGCTTTTCTGCACAGATTTACTGCCGAATATAGTAATACGCCTCAGACAAAAATACTGCGAAGTATTTTTACACTATTTTGTAATGTGTAAAATTACGTTTATTCGCAGTGAAATTTACAACGTAATTTTACAATCTGTGTACATATACTGCGTGTCCACCCAGTACGTGGGTGGAAGGTAATTCTTTCTCTGAGTAATTTAGAGAAAAAGTTTTCAAATAAAAAATATTCGATGACAAGTGCTGCACAACATAAAATTAAACTCAAATATACAGAGTGTTCAATTTCTACAATGCACCATACAAGTTTGGTTTTTAAATGGAAGATCCTGTATATTATATTCAATTTTATGTCTTTCTCCAAGATTCCCTATACCTATCTAAGTTTTTGAGTTAATTAACATAGTTTGAAATTTTTACGTAATGCTGCTGTTTCATTAACGCCCGATATCTTAAACGTCATACACGCTAGAGTGGTGATTCAAATGTTTTTTGTATTGAATCTGAAAGAGGAACTATTCTAGAATTGTGTTGTTCTTTAGTAAATCAAATATGAAGTCATGCAGATAAGTTTTTCGTATAAAAACATAGTGCGCTGTGACGAAATACTATGTTGTGTCTGCGCGCAAGTTAACGCTGCACAAATCGATTATATCGCCAACAGATCCCAACAAGTGTGTGCTGTGCTATGCTCTTTCATGTGATACATCTGATCGCAAATGCAAACGCTATCGCAATCGTGGTCGTGAACGCGTATATGTGTTCTCTGCTTAAGCGGAAATTGAACACTCTGTATACTTGGACATAATTTTATGTTGTGCTGAACTATTTTTTCTTTCAACACTTTTTCTGTAAATTGCTCGTGGAAGTAATTATCTGTATATATCTAATGCAAATATTACGTTGTGGCTTGTAATATTATTACGTAATAATACATCACTAGGGGACTGAATTTTAAATTGTACTGTTTTATTTGATATAGCGGTTGTGATCGATAGTTACAACTGCTTCATATGTTTACGATTACATTTATTTATTCTAAAATGAACAAAAATACACATATTCTGCATGGTTTACGTATTTTTATACTATGAAAGATCTAGAACTTTTGTTTTAAATATTATATTGCAATGCAATTAAAGAATAACTTAGTTTGTAAGTTCTATGCTAAATGTGCTATTTGACGGTGTTTGTAATAACTGGATTTTGAATAAAACGATATTATTATTAGTGTTGGGCATAATCGATATATTTCAATAATCGAATGAATCGAAATAATCGTTTAAAATAATCGAATGATCATTCGAAATTTACTAACGATTTCGATTATTTTCCACAATTATTTGACAGAATCCGAGTGACGAGTGAATTATTTCGAAGACAGATCTCGAATCGTAATCCGTTTGTGTGCTCCTGCGCAGTCGAAACGAATAATAGAATGATTTCTGAACCATAATCGAATGATCGATTATTCGGATATAATCGAATGATCGATTATTCGGATATAATCGAATGATCGATTATTCGGATATAATCGATATATCTCGATTATATCATTCATAATCGCCCAATACTAATTATTATTAGTAGTAGTAGTAGTATTAGTTTGTATTAGTGATGATGACTTAAGGAAGTTGTCACAAGGCTAGAAGAACAGGGCAACATTCACTTATTTAGGAAAGACGAAAACCGGAAATTAGAACGGAGATACAAGAAAGAATAATGTCGGGGAATAGGTGTGTTTATGCATTGAATAAAATAAATCGAAAACCATTCCTAGAGCGGCAAAAATAAGATTATATGAAACGGTAATTAGACCAATAATCATATGGAAGCGAGTCTTGGATATTAAGTAAAATAAAAAATACAAGTATGGGAAAGGAAAATTTTGAGGAGGATTTATGGGGGTAAAAATATAAACGGATAAGAAAAACAAATCAAGAAATTAGAGACCTGTATAAACAACCCACTATTACGGGCGTAGTCAAAGCACAAAGAATTGAATGGCGAAGACATATAGAAAGAATGCAGGAAGAACGGATACCAAAAATGACGATGGAAAGATATATCGGAGGAAGGAAAAGAAACGAGAGAACAGGAACACCTGGAAAAGGATTGTAACCCAAGCCATGGACCTGCTAGTCTCGGGGTGCTAATATATGCTATATATATATTGTTATGTTACAAATAACGATTAAAAGATTTGAATAGGGAGATAATCAGTTTTATGTTTATTTTAAGCTTTTCACTTACAAAAAAGAAAATGAAATTTATCTATTTAAATTACTTACAGTTATGTAGTGACGGGTGTTTGATATGTGTGTGTGTGTGTGATCCTAATGGGTCCTTCTTTCCTCTTCTTGGTAAAATCCTCTTATTTTGACCCCTTTGATCGTCCTCTCGAATGAAATTTCTTCGAATTACTTCTTAAAATTTTTTCGACTGATGAAATATTCTTGACAATCGTTGGTGATGATTTAAGGTTCACTTAAAACGCTTTTCAATACATTTGCACTGATAACTGACGAGATTTTAACTTTTATAATGCAATTTCTAAATATCAATTGAAAGATGTTTGCTTTCTGTCAGAATTGTTTTCGTTGCTAACTTTTATTTTTTCTCGTCATCCCTAGCATTGCCAATCTAACGACTTGATATTTAATGTTGATGTTTTGAAGATCGAACTTGGTGTCGCAGATGACGTAAGGGATTTTGACGGTTATTTCCAAATACCGTGTGTTTTTTGTGTGTGTACGTGTCATTTTTACAAATAGTGTTTTTAAAATGTAAATAACTTAAAATAACCTGGAATTTTGATTCTCCCCTGTAACATATCATTAATGGAGTTTTTTTTTTTAAGAATAAAAGATTAATAATATAAATAATTAAAGAACTCGAATATTAATCGAAAATAATTCAAGTTCCGCATAAAACCCTATTAAAATCTAATATCAGCGAGTTTTGATATAATATTAATTGGAATGAATTTAGCAACATATTAACATACACTTTTCACGTTGGAACATCCCACTACAATATATTAGTGATAAGCCTACAGATAATGTCATATATACATTGACTACGTGCACAGATAGCAATTTTAGTTCTACGAAAGGTCGAAGTAACTACCGTAACAACATTGTAATTAGTGTTGGGCATAATCGATATATATCAATAATCGAATGAATGGAAATAATCGTTTAAAATAATTGAATGATCATTCGAAATCATCATTCGAAATTTACTAACGATTTGGATTATTTTCCACGATTATTTGACAGAATCCGAATGACGAGTGAATTATTTCGAAACTCGAAACCTCGAAGTTTCGAAAACAGATCTCGAATCGTAATCCGTTTGTGTGCTCCTGCGCAGTCGAAACGAATAATGAATGATTTCTGAACCATAATCGAATGATCGATTATTCGGGTATAATTGATATATCTCGATTATATCGTTCATAATCGCCCAACACTAATTGTAATCACAATGAAAGCTTTGTGCTCAGCGTTCATTGTATGAAATATGAAATTTTACGAACTTTGCAGATTTAAATCAGGTACTCAAACACTGCTGCACTTGAATGTTGAAACACTTCACCTTTGCTAAAACTAGATTAGCATTAATATGGTGTTACCTTTAGCAATAAAGCGGAAGGTGCTCCTCTTGCAGCAACAGATCAAAATGCAAGGCGTATTAAAGTTAGGGAACTTTTTCAAATATTAAGCACCAGCCTGGGAATTGTTCATTTCATTTTTCTTACTTTTGGCTGCCATAATTGTGTACTGGTAAACAGAAAAAATTGTGTTCCGTTTTCACTACAGCATATTTGATATCCTACCAATAACAAAGTAATGTCTTTTTGTACCAAATTATTGTTGATAATTTAGATGTTATCACTATTTACTATGCAATAGTAACATGCAAATTTCCAAAGACAAAAAAAAATTGTTTTTAAACATTAACAATGAAAGTAGTGTTAACCGTAGTCCTACAACTACGTCAAACCTGATAAAAAATAAACATTTTCTCCGTTATGGTGATGGGACGGCGGGAAGGGAGTGACTTTTTTTCACTCCGAATGTTGATGTTTGTGCGTATTTCAATAGCGCTCTTAAAACGCAATACATTCGCACACATTAATATTTTTTATCTTCAGCAGTTGTGGAATAATTTAGAAAAAAACCAAAATCATCCCGATTTTCAGTGCCCCGTTTTACCCTCTTTAACGCTTTTTTAGCGGAAACGGACAACGGGGTTTTTCATAGTTCTATATGGTCTTCACTCTAGCCACGTTTCATTCAAATCGATGTCTCCGGGCTGGAACAGTTTCCTTGTTAAATTTTAAAGAACCTGGAATCAATATCCATGTTGAACAACGTCAAGAACAAACATCCCGGGAACCTTCACAAAAATCACCATTTCGTTATCATTAATTTATAATCATCTTGCGCATTTGTTTGTAAAACGGCCACACACTTAAAGATTCAACAGATATTTAATACATTTGGTTGTATATAGGTAATACAAATTAAAAATGCAGATTCTAGTCTATATATCTTAAAACGACTCAACCATCACCTAGACAGCACGTCTTTAATAAATTACCTTTTCCTCATTTCGAAGAAATTACCATCGCGTTTCTGAAATTCAAGCGTTATTATCAGCAATATTGAATCATAGCAATTTACTTCCATATAATAATACGCTTAATAGTACATGAAACGCTTATCGTTTCTAATCGCATGGTTGGCCTCATTATGGAACGTATTCTCCTCCGGTCGGTCGTTCTCGTAAATCCTTGCCTGCCTTACGGTTTCCTATTTATTGCACGCCAAAAAGGAAGGAAACCCGGTCGCATGGGTATATACCTAAAAAGATCTCTTCAATTTCGTCCTTTTTCTTCTTCCGTCTTCGTTTTCCGCTATCGTATCGCAATGCATTTCGCACCAAAATATATGCACTATATATACGGCGAGAGAAAAGACCACTGCTTGCGCGCTTGCGTTTCGTTTATTCGCACGCGGTCCCACAGGGTGGGGGTCTGGGCCCCCTAATCCGACCTACTAGGCGCGCAACTCACTATTACCCGTAGTTACGCGCAGAGATCAAGAGTACGTCCCGCGCTATCTGTCAAAAACACGTGAGATGCGATCGAAACAATCGCGATCGCAAAAGCACCGGTAAAATAACTGTCAGATTCGTCAATTCTTTTTTTCGCGATGATTGTGGCCTCTAGTGTCCCAAAGGATGTTATGGATATTATCGTACCGTTTTAAATTAGTGTCGCATCATCTTTAATCTCACAATTCGAAACTAGCCAAGCGAGAGAAATAACAATGGTGGATTTAAAGGGTGATCCTCAGCAAACGCCCAAAAAGTCCAAACATGGATTAACTATTTCTGCCGTGAAGAACTGGTTAATTCCGGAAAAGAAAACTCAAGAGACTCCTTCGTTTAGGCAAAGAATGCCGGAGTCATTTCTAAGGTCTTTAAGGAGGAGATCGTTACGAGTTAAAAGGACCAAGTCTTTGGTTTTACCAGAGAAAAGGAAGTCTGGTAAGTTTAGTAGAAGACGTGATATATAAATAAATATATATTTGATTGTAAGGTAATGTTAACCAATCAATACATCAGTACATATGTATTTTGCAACATTAAACTTGCTTGCGTTGGTTACTAAACGAAATGTCAGCAATTCTTCTCATGGAAAATTTTAGAAAAACCATAACTTGAGAGAGGAAATCGGTTAATCCTTTGAACTTTCGTAGACATTTGTTTGGTATGCTTCTCTTGATAATAATTTTGCTATACCTGCATGCAAAATTGTTGTCGACTAATTTGTTTGTCAATTTTACACATCAGTATTTATTTATACGCAAATCTTTCAATTTTGTCTTCTCTTGTTATTTTTTCAAATATTCCATATGGTATTTGGTATCGCTAAGAATTTTAAAATTGGGTGTCATAACATTTTTCTGGTTAAAGTTCATTGAAATTGCTATACTTTAATTCAACATACTAACCAAAATTAAGTAGAAGTCAAATATTTATATAATTTTTGAAGTATACTAGAGTTAGTATAGTTTTTAAATCGTCACAAGAAAATGAATCACGGAAAGGAGTCATAAAATAAACTACCGACATGTCCATTTTGGGATGATGCGGTTCCTTGAAAAGTGATAATTGCACAAACTGAAGTATAATGTATCCTGTTATCTTCTTATAAGTTAACTTTTGATATTACTCTTAAAATATACGAAAGCAAACTTTAAGGAAGTGGTTGTTGTTTTACGATTAATAGAAAAATGAATGTAAACATTTTTCATTTCAGCTGCAACGGCATTTTTTCATATTTTCAGAAATCTTTCCTATATGACATTATCAGAATCATATAATAATATTATAATAAATATTATGAGAAACGCTAGGTTTACTTTTAAATCAGGATCTTCAGTTGTAGTTTTATTGCGCAGAATTTATGCATCAAAACAAAATGTTGATTAACCGATAATTACATTTGATCGAAATAAAAAATATTGAATATACAGGGTGTTAACTAATTGGCGGAAAATGGACTCGTAGCGATATTGTCCGCATAATTGTGAGTTGAAATATGAAATTTTCGTAAATGTCTTTGTTTGGCCACAAGATACATTTTTGTAATTCAGAATTTTGGCAACGTTACATGACGAAAGTAAATTAAAACAAAGATAGTAAATAGTAACCATGAACGAACATTTTAAAGAATTATTATGACAAATTTTCAAAATGAAAACCATTAACTTCGATACAGCGTTGAAGTCTCCGAGAAATAGCATCTTTGACTGATTGTAACATTTCAGGAGTAATTAGCTGGACGGCTGCGTTAATTTTGTTCTTCACGTCTTGTTGATTTATTGCTGGTGTCGCATAAACTTTATCCTTTGGAATTCCCCAAACAAAGTAATCGACGGGATTAAGATCTGGAGACCTGGCAGGCCATGCAATGGGGCCATTATTGGCAATAATTCATTATGAGCAGGAGCTCCGCCATGCATGTAATACATGTTTGGTCTTAGCACTAAAGGTAAATTGCCTAACATTTCTTCTAAGACATTTATGTAGCCTTCAGTATTTAATCTATTTTGAATAAATATTGGACCAATAACCTGCAAATTTATAATTCCCGAGCCGAACATTAACAGAGAATTTACGTTGATGTCCAAATTCATGAATTGCATGAGGATTTTCGTCTGCCCAAAAAATGCGTACTGTGAATGTTAAAACAACCATATCTTATAAATGTACATTCATCTGTCCATAATATTTTTTTGTAAAAAATCTGGTTGTCTATTTATTAATGCCGTCATTCTATTGCAGTAATTTACTCTAGCAACGTTATCTTCGAGATATAACGTTTACACTTTTGTTGAATGGTATAGCCGCAGAAGATTCCCAGTAAGTACAGAATGTGCAGTGTTATTGGACATATTAAAAGTTCTACCAATTTCTCTCGTGCTAAATTGAGGGTCTTCGCACACAGCTTCTAAAATACGTCCTTCAACATCCACTGTGTGTCGAATCCTTGGTGCTTCTGCATTATTACGCATAGGTACAAATCTACCTGTTTCTCTTAACTGAGTATTCAGTCTTCTAATTGTATTGTTAGAAGGCATACGACGATTTGGATATCTCACTCGATATTCCTCTACGGCTGCATAAGCGTTTCCATTACAGGAGCCAAATACCATGTACACGTCGGCATATTCATTAAAAGTAAAATCCATTGTAATAGCAACACAAAACCAATAACCTAATTATAGCAAAAGTGAAGTACAATGGATGTAATGTTCTACTTTGACAGTTACAAAAATGACAACTAACAATCAAAAATAGTTATGTCAATTTTCTTAAATACATATTACATTGTTGTCAGATCTATTCTTTTATAATTTTCCCAAAAAAAAAATTCAAAATTCTTAATTAAGTAATGAAACGGTAACGAAGTTCTACCATTATTTACCAATGACTTCCTCAATGTCAATAATTGACATAAAATCCCAAACATTGAAAGATTTATCTACTTCTAATATTCGAAATTCTGAACTTTGATGAGCCGTTGTAACCAAACGAGAATTTTTATAAGATTTTTATATTAGGATTTTCAAGTCAAAATTATACGGACAATATCGCTACGAGCCCATTTTCCGCCAATTACCGAACACCCGGTATACCATTATTAAATAGTACAGAGTTTTATATGGATTTGAGGTATCTTATCTAGCCAATAAATATGAATAAAATTATCATTAATTTTATACGTGTAATCTTTAGAGCCAATCAAATATTTACATTACATTGAATTTGGGCATTAACATGGTAGATAACATAAATTAAAGTTTAGCGTGATGTCTGCTATTAATTTTGAAGTTGTTTATGTTCCACTAGTACTGGACTGCTATACATATATGTACATATTCAATAGCAGAAACAATAAATACCGTAGGCTACACGCGAAAAGTATTCGTAAATGACCATCAAACTTTATATGACTGTTATACAATGTGTAAAATTTCCTTAACAAACCGACCATATGCGGATATACCCGAATATACACGATTGCTATCATTACGTCATAATATCCTACAGTATCGGTTTTAAAAACGATTTTAGTATTGCTTTATTGTAGTTTTGTAACAAAGTGGTACAAAATAAACCTATATGGAAAACATCCTAGTAGGAATTTGTAGTAGGCTTGTATCGCAAAGCGACAATTTACCAGACGTAGACACATATGTATATATTGATGGAATTTATAAAGAAAACAAATGTTTTAACGGTAAATAAATTAGAGATATTAAATCAGAAATGTAAGTAAATATATCAGTCTATCTGTTGATACGTCATAGTAGGTACTCTTTATAAATGCATTTTACAATCTCAATACAAGAAATTAACATAAAGAATACATAACTCCGATTTTGTTTTTGTTTAACTAACTTATATTAAAGACGCATTTAACAAAATTTCATTTTCATTTTACATCTATGAGAGATAGCTGTCTTAATAGGGGGATTAGATATATGAAATTATAACGGAGTAATAATGTGACAAATATGAACACAGCGTCGTACTCGAATTAATCCTTAGTATTGTAATAATAAAGCCTGCATAAATATATTCACACTAAAATGATCTTCAAAGATAAATCTAAACTTTCGTTACGCCTTGTAGCCTGTGACTATAACTTTCGCTTTTTTTATACGATGAGGTACTAAAGTTAATGCTGCTTGATCCAATAAGCTCGTTGCTAAGCAACATAATCATAACAATTGCCAAATTGTCAAATATCAATTCTAAAAGCGTAAATTACTCTTGCTGTTTATTGTTATTATCCTGCATCATTCATACTTTTCGTTCTTTGTTCTCCGTATTATTTTTTTTCATGTTTACCTCTTCTATTAATCACTGTTATCTCTTCATTTCATTCAATTTTATTCAAATTAATTAGTTGTGACAGGTTCTTTTAAATATTTTATTTAACTTATGCATGAATAATACTGAAAGGATAGTAGTTTGGCGAAATCTAAGACCTTCTTCGTTTATGTAGACCTATTAAATTTATCTTTGAGAAAGAAACTGAAGAATTGGCAAAAAGAAAATGCCAAAGATTCGTGAATATTTAATATATCTCTACGTGCCTTTGGAAGTATTCCTCGTTATTCTTCATTATTATCAACAATCGAAGTTATTTTCACCGTCTTGGCTTAATTGATAGCACAATTTGTTAAATTATTACAATTTATTTATAAATAAACACTTACAATAAGATGACAAGATTAAATTTGTGTCTCCCTAGCATGTATTAAACGGAACACTGTAAGTCGTGTCGATTTATTTACACAAAAATATTTTGAATTTATATTTTGTACTCTTTTATCAGAAATATAAAAAAATAAAAATTTTGTTAATACAATTGAGTATCAAGGATGTTGATTTAATTTTGCATTAAAGAATCTTTCATACTAGGTAACTTGTAAAAAAATGCTCCTGTACCCTATTGTGAATGATAAATTAATTCACTATTTTTCACTGTTTCCAAATGTAAACATTTTTTGTAGTTGCTAAATCGAACGCTTCATTTACATAATTCGTTCAAACGCTCCAAATTGACCTTAGCATTGGACATTGACTCCACCTAAACTGTTTTTATAATTTAAATTTTCTATTTGCTTCTATCGTAAATGTCTATACCTAGAATTAAATTTAAGAAAAGTCCGCAACCATTTAACTGGTGGTACAATAACCTGGACCGAAATCGATTTTAAATTTAAACTAACGAACTGTTTATTTCCAATTACATAATCTTCTATCTTGCTTAGTGCTTACATTGCTGCACGTTTAGATCATTATATTTTAAGGCGTTCACTATACATACTCTACTAATACAAATTGGCAAACATGTAAAAAGCTCGGACGTAACATTATGGGAACGTCGCGCTTGTTGGCTGAATTTACGTCTTGTGGACAGTCGAAATTTGATTTTGTAAGTGTTGCGTCTTTGTTATGCACAAGTAATGTAAATTTTGAGAGATATTCTCAAGAAAGGTATTAAAACAAATTGAAATTTTTCATGTATTGTTTGTAATCTTAAACAAAAGGTTTGTACCTGATAAAGCAAACTCACACAACGCCATGACAAATTAAATTCGAGGCAACAATTGAATTGTGTAATTCACGACGACAAAACATTTTACAACAATCGTATTTGTTTCCGTTTGTCAAACAGACTGCGCTAATTAACGCTAAATTGAAATATATAACGCGTTTATAAATTACTTGACGTTAGTTGATGTCGTGTGATAAAATAATAATATTTAGCTTTATATTAATTAACTGAATTCAAGAATAATGTTCATACTTAATGCAACAACTAGGTTTGCTCTAGATTCAAATTAAAGACGATAAAATCAAAAAGCGAACGCGTTCCTTTTTCCACCGTTTACAGTATTGTAAAAGAATGTGATAGTTAATAAATAACTTCATTCTTCAATTCAACCTTCAATTGTTATATTGATTGCTAAGGCTGAGTCATATCTGTCGATTGATACTGTCACTTTCATTATTACCTAGTTCTTTTCGCCTATATATAGGTCTTAACATTGTGCTAATCTAAAAAATTAATTTCCGTTTAGCAAGATCTTAACAAACACTAATTAGGTAAAATACGCTATTTTAGCATCACGACAGCGATAATACGTGTACCAAGAACAACAGTGTTCCAATCTTTCTTTTTCTAGCCAGCAATTCCAGATAATCGACACTAAAAAATCTTTTTAAGGAGTGTTGAACGGTATTGGCAAAGTAAAGAAGTACAAGTGATTCGTTGCCATCGTTAGACATTGTAAACGATACCAGTGTGATCTATTTTAGTGTTCGTGCTAATTGTCATACTACTGACGTAAATCTTTTTTTATGTATACAACGTGTCCACCTAGTGCATGGGTGGAAGATCATTCCTTTCCTGAGTAATTTAGAGGAAAAAGTTTTCAAATAAAAAATATTCGAGTGCTGCGCATTATATTCCAATATATACGGGGTGTTCAATTTGCGGAGGACATGGTACAAGCCTGGTTTTTTAAATGAAGCACCTATACGAAGGTTGCCTTTTATATTTCGTTAGTTGACCATCGTAATCGTAACCATGTTTTGATTCGTGTTATTTCATTTTTTTTATAATAGAACACTGTATGTTTATCAAAAATCTGATAGAAAAACTGTTGCGGGATCTAATATTATTATAAAAATGGCAATATCTATGTTGTGAAAATGACAATGTCTATGCTGTTATCAATTAACTCAGATAATAAAGTTTATAATTATATGAAAAATATGCAATTTTAAAGTTAATAGCAATAAATACCCTATACACATCGTTTTTACGTGTTATTCAAAAGTAGCACCACCGTTAGAACACTTTATCCATATGTATCAATATCGATTAAGTAAAAAATCGTATAGTAATTTTCATGAAGAATGTTGTCGTTTAACCTAACTTTCTGTCAAATAATTTAAATGTGCCCTGAATTTGTATAGTAAATGTCTGAATCAGAAACCATGCAGATTAAATACTTGGCGGATTTTATGGTTTGCTTCCTTCAAAATCAAAAATTGCTGTTTTACATAACCCATTACGCATTTCCAAACCTATCCGTTCGTTATGGCTGATTTGGAATCGGGTTCTTTCAAAACGTTGGCTATTCCTAGCTGTTTTGGGCTCGAATCTAAATATCATCCCGTTTCGGTCCTCTAAACTTTGCAGCATGTATTACTCCATTTTACCATTTTGCTTTGAGTCTTTCTGTCTTCTGTCCAAATCATCTAAAGTGGTTCGCTTGTATAGCAAACAATAATATTCTCGGCATACTTCGCATCACACAAATTATTAATTCATTCGGAACAGCCATTTCGAAGACACGCAGGTCTTCATCCTCAACCCCGTACTCTTCAAGAAAAATATATACAAGTACCTACTTTTGCCTTTTAAGAATAAAAAGCAAGTTAAAATGAGGACAAAAAGGCGGAAAAAGTATTGTCACCACGAAACGCAAGACATGTGGCCATCCCACCCTAATAAAAATAAGAATCGAGTGAGACAACGGTATGTCCTTTCTATCCGTCAAATTTGTGTTCTTTCCCCCTCTATACCTCTGGACTAAAGACTAGACACATGCGGAATATATGAGAGGATCGACATCTCTTATTATAGCTGAACCGTAAATCAAATGACCTCTTTACCATAATAAATCGAAGACAGGAAAAGCGTGTAGGTCCCTTCTCTTTATTGATTAAGTTTGCATTCTTATTTATGTAAGTAATCTCATAGGCGTCCAGTTCAAGCGGCGAAATCATGTTTTTAATCAATTTTAGGTTTTCTAATTTAGTATTATGCCCGGTATCATTTATGTTTTGTGCTACACTTGACGCTTCTATCTTCCTGTACCTGTAACACCTGATGTGTTCATTGAATCTAGTACATGTTGCTCGTTTAGTTTGACCAATATAGGTTTTATCACAATCACCACATGCAATTTTGTAAATTCCCGACCTTTCTCTCACGCCTAGTTTATCCTTTGGATTGCCAAGAAGGTTTTGAATGTATTTCGCGAACTGAAACGTACGTTCATCTATTGTCCCTTAAGAATTGTGTACTAATGCCTTTCGATACTCTGTGGAAGGGAAATTTCTTATCGCGGGTTACTGTTGGGATTAAGGTCGTGGAATTTCTGACATAAAGCCTATGTTGGACTTTCTTAAGCATGCGATCAACCTCTATGGAAGAGTAATCGTTCTAAGGGAGGAGAACTTCACCAATCTGTTAATTGAGAAGCTAACTTGTATACAGTAGAAAACTTGTATATTTCTTAAATTTTACAAACCAAGTGATGCATGCTTTTCCTTCTGTTTCCCGAAAAAGGCGTTTTCACTTATTAACTTATATTTATCTCTTCTGTTGAGAACTCTCAATTTAGATCTATATGATAGTTAGTGTTGGTATAAGGATTGTTGTTACTACTTGTTGTCCTTAGTTCTTTCAGTACATTTTCCCGGACTTTATCATTTGTCATGTTCCTAGGTTTTTCCCAATTTTTTTAGATTTGGTTTCAGATGGATGGTTGTCCTGCACACAACAGTCGTGATGTGCGTGAATTTTTAAATGACAGTTTTTCCCATAACATTATCGGTCCAAATTATGCAATTAACTGGCCTGCCAGGGCCACCGACCTTTCACCTAACGACTTTTTTCTTTGGGGACATTTAAAATCAAAAACTTATTGTGGACAAACATTTTAGAATTTGGAACAATTAAAAAATCGAATTCAAGCCAAATGGAGCAACATATCTAGGTATTAACTGGCAAATGTTAGACGACAGTTTTATCACAGGCTAGGCCATTGTCTAGTAGTTAATGGGATTTGTCCGAATATTTGTTGTAATCTGTGTTTATTGTTTTGTTGTAATATTATGTGTTCCTATTGTTAAAATAAATAAAATTACCGTTTCTGTTATATTTTTCATGGTTTTATTATAAGTCGAATTTAATGACGAAGGTGGCAGAAAATCATAGCGCGCTTGTTTGGTTTTATAATGCCAAAGGTATCACTGATTTTTCTAGAAGTGACATTTTTAATTTTCCAGCGATATTGCTTATCGTAAATTAAAAACATCAAACAGGAATGACAAATGCAAGCACGTTTGATTTCATAATTCCATGGCATCAATGATTTTTCAGTTTCGGAATTCTAGAAACTAAAAAGCAATGGATGTATGGATGTAGAATTTTTTTCTCTACAAAAAACCTAAATACACTTTTCCTGTAAAATAATTAGGGAAGCAAATAATTGGACACTCCAGATCTACCATTATAATTGCTATACTGCGTCGGCCAAGTCACCACCCGGTATATGCATCATCTCAACTTTAATATACACACAATTTATTGTTGCAATATCAAAATGTTCATGCTAACGCGTATACTGTTTCTCCCTAATAAACAAAATTTCGATAATTACTAGCCGTAAATATAAGATCATTCTAAAGCTACTGTAATAAAGTTGTCATAAGTTCTCATGACTAGTCATGTTTAATTTCCCATAAACAAAAAAGGAAACACAAAAACTGGCATCCGTTGATTGAAACTAAAACGACAATACATTCGTTTATACCTGTCGGTCACACTACGTTTAGTTGATGATATAATTTTCCCCTGCCTATATAATTGCTTTTTATGTATCCGTAACACTCCTACGAAGAAGTAAACCAAGCACATTACAGTTTTCTATTGAATAGAAAAATTTTCCCCCTATAAATTCTCATACTCTATAGAAAATTAGAGCGACTATTTGCTGAAATTCTAACCGATTTACACTTAACGTTACAGAAAATAATGAAATCAAACGCCAGGAAATTATGTCTAAACACGTCAAATTTTTTTTTTTTATTTACGAATTAATTATATTACAACTAAAATTAGCAGCAATCATGTTGTGTTGTTAGCAATGAATGTAAATTATTTTATTTCTTAATTCTATCACATTGTGTATATTCTATGGTTCTTATCTGACAAGGGTTTTATTTATAAGTAACTACATAATTCATCTTGTATGTATATCCTTTCGTAAATCTATACTTACAGTGATAAAGTTTTTTTATTGGCTTTAAATTAGTCATAAGAGAATAGGCTACAAGATGTGTTTCTCTAAAACTGTTATCTTATTTTACCGTTTATTAGGTTTCTGCTTATATGATATTGATTGTATAATACGAATTCAGAAAACTATCAAGTCAAGGCAACTGCCAATTAAATAAGTAATAATGTAATTAAGTGACCTTGATATGTGAAATAGCAGCATAACATTCGGATTGAAATTGAAGTCATATAAGTTGGAAATGAATTATTAGGATGAGATGCAAAAAAAGTCTACCTTGAACATCCTAGTACATTTCATTCTATTTTCCTTGTTTACTTATAGTTTCTTTATTTGTTTTCTTATCTATATTTAAAATCTCTGAATTAAGAAGATAGCTAATTAATTTGCTTTTATGCAACCCAAAATACTCAATAAAAATAACGTATCGGTATCCCGTCTGTCTAGTTTTGGGCATCAGAGAACACCGTTTTGCTTTTAAAGCTTTCATACAGTTCCGAAAATATAATAACAACAATAATACGTACTTATTGGCAATAAAATGAGACAGTAAGCGCAACGAAACAATTTTATTTTGGGGTAATTGTTGTGTTGTACATCGACAATTCTTAACTCATATCTTCAACAAGGTACCCACTTTTCTAAAACTTGGAAACCATAATGTTTATATTGCGCATTTGAATGATAGGTATTTTTACTTTCTCATCTTTAATAAAACACAATGTGGAGTTGTTTTTTTTTTCCTTTCAACATAGATCCATAAAATATCATTTTGTTTGACCTAGCAGTTGGAATTATGAAACTAGAAAACAACTAGAAATTAGACAAGAAAGGTAAAACAAAAAAGGTAGCATTTTCCATTGGCCACTCAGACATAACTCGGAGCACGTTCCAGTAGAAAACTGTAGAGAGCAATAATACATCGAGTGTTGAGAATAATGTTGTCCTAATTCCATTTTAGCAAATTTTACAGGAAAGCCCGAACAAAGTTAGTACTCTGTTACAACCGAAAGGAGTTAGAGCAAATCTAAAATACCGATTTTATGGTTTTACATCACTATTATTGCCAAAATTTCAACAAAAGTTCGTAGAACTAAAGGTACTATAACCCCAAATTCAATCAAAAGTCGAGTTAGAACACTGTTATTCTCGGCAGTTGATATTTTTCAATCGGTGACGTCACAGTTGCACTTAGAACAATTTTTTCCACTCCTGCCAGAGGAGCAAGAGTCAAATTTAGGACAATATTGTTGAAAACAGCAATAACTAGGGAAACAACGAATAACCAGGTATATGATTTGGAAGCTGTTTCTGATTTATTAAGCTCCTCTTCTCTTTGGCGTTGACAAACTTTATGTGAAGAGCTTCAGAAATAAAATGAAGGTACCTAAACCTGAGAATTTTATTGAAGGTGTGATTCATAACATGCCTAATGAAGATGTAAGTTCTAATAAAACAATTACCTATCGCTTACAGTATATTGATGGAATCACCGCAGGTTAGTAAAGGAGGAAAGGAAGTAGTAGGTTCTTGGGGTTGTTACTGAAAGTAGACGCATGACGAGATGCCAGTTGAGGAACGTTAAAACAGTTGACAAGAAGTAAGCACAATTAACTTTGTTATTAAGAAGCTTCTGTACATACCGAACGCTATGGAGCTCGCGCCCATGACTTGGTGAGCCCATCTGATGCCTACAAAATAGATCGTGGTAAGGTGTACCCCAATCCGGATAAGTTCCGTCGACTTTCCATGACAAAAACTTTAGAAAACGGCGTAGAATCCTCTTGACTGGAAAATGTATAAAAAGGAAACCAAACAACACAAGCCTATTCTAATTTAGTGACAACAAAGTCACCAAAAAGTGTTTCTGGTAGTCGGATATCATTAAAGTGTCGTGAAATTCTCATGAGAAATCCCAGCATTTTTGAGGCCAAGTAGTTTCTATATGGTTGCAGAAGAATAATGTTGGATCAAAAGTTACGCCTAGATCTTTGTTTACACTTATTTTAGACAGGTTTTGTTTTTTAATTGATTCCTTCTAAAGGTAATGCAATAGGATTTGGCGGCATTGAGCAAAAGTTATTAGTCACTTACCAGCTAACCAGAAGAATAATATTAGACTGCAATTGATAAGAAGAAATAGTTTAGTAAGTTGTAGTAAAATTTTGTAGCGAAAATAAGATGTTTTAGTCGTTGTTTTCGTTGACATATTAACAAATTTATGGCGGAAATTTATTTTCTAGTAAAATATTTGATGTTGGCCCTGAGCAGAATATTTTGACGGTTTTCTATTTTTTCTTTTCTTAATATACGGTATTTTTCAAACTACACATACAGTAGATTTACCTAATTAAATTGATTCTTTTCTTCTAGAAAAATGTGCAGGTCTTCTTTTCACTGTTATGATTACAAAGCGATGCAAGACATAACCATGTTTATCTCTTTAAATTAATACCAATATTTAAATACACAACGTAACCACAAAATCTTAATTCTTATAAAACCGCATACAAACAAAGCACACCAAATATTAACAATACATAGCTTGTTAAATTCACTAATATGTCAAATGTTGTTGCTATCAATTTCGCTTATTCTTGCTGTTTTGCTTCACAATACACAAAGAGAAAAATTTTAATGGGAGCCAGACTTTTCTTGGAAAGGTTTTCAAGGGTCCGTCTCTTTGTTATGCCACGATTTAGATAGTTTATTCACGAAATCAACAAATGATCTACAATGAATCGTAAATATAGCTCCAGTGCCTAGTAATCTGCAAGTTTCTTTTTTCTTTTTAGTTAGTCTTGTTCTATTGTCAATATGTATCAATGTAGTTTTTATTTATAAACACTCTTGAAATTGCTAAATTTGTATGTTATTGTGGTCCTTCATTTGTGTATACGTAATTAGTGACTAATAAACTACTATAAATAAATGGAGTCGAGAAGAAGATTTGTTACCAGATTATAAACTTAGAATATATTATTTGTGTTTCTGTGTTCCTTTTTCTTTCCCTTTCGATTTTGAATTTGCAAGCTGCATGGTGATATTGTCTATCTCATCTTTTCTTCATATTTATATGCTTTTTGAAATAGTGGCCGCAAACTATCTGTTAGATAGATAGATAAATATTTATTTCAGACAGCTGCAAAGACCACAACAGAAGTGGGTTGAAACAAGTCAGGAAAAAATTAATAATAATAAGCAATGTAAAAGAAACATAAATTCCAAAACATTGAAACGTTTAATGTTTAAAAATTAATGATTTATTAAATGAAAACAGCATAAATTTACTAATAATAACAGAAACACTATACCAAGGTGACTTGTTTCTAGGAAATTTAATCTAGCACATAGAAAATAGAAACCCCTTATTGAAGCAAGCAGCAGACAAATGTAACTAAAAGAAAGAATGATCTAAATTCCATAAATTCTGCAATAGTGCAAGGCTCTATATTTGAATAATGTATATTTTTAATTGCTTTCTCCTTTTCAACCATCAATTTTTGATTACATGAGCCGCGCCAGAAGCCTACTATAATGCCTCCAACTAAGCAGACGTTACATATAAATAATCGCAGTACATACATATATATATAGGTATTTACGCTCGTCCGTTGTGTATAAGTATACACATGTGTACTTTCACACATTATGTACTATGGATATGCATTTCCCTTTATATTTCCGGCTGCAAAATGCAACTATGTACCTTTATATTCGAATAAATAGAAGCTTCTCCATTTTCTTTTCCGTCCAGTTCACCATCTCGTACAAAAAAAAACTTGGCAAAAAGGGAGGAGGCAAGCGTAAAACAAGAATGCCCATATAAAGGCGACAAGAACATCAGGATCAACAGTAGTAAACATCGTTCGGAGACTCAAAGCACAATGGCGGAACGGTGTAAACGTCAAGATGATCCTATAAGAAAAGATGAAAAACAGAAGAAAAAATATCCTAGCAATTGTGCGCTCCTTGGATCGGTGTGAGGTTGTAGCACTTAGGAAAAGGTTACCGGGTCGGTCGTGAATGTTCGAGACGTTGGAAAGCAAACAGGATTAAAGCGATACAATCGGTGAGAGTCCGGCCAATTACTTTGCTCCTCGCAAGTTCTTCTTGTAGTATGCACTGCATCACAGGCGATTTTTTCGCCTTTTGTTGTAGAGCGAGTCTTTATCACGCCTTGACCTTTTCTTCGGGCGTGATCTTTTTTGCTCTGAAGAAGTTGAGTGGAAGAATGGATTACCGGTACAACACGCAAAACATAATTCTCGCATTCAACATACTGCGTGCTTCCTGAGTTTAACACGTTTCCCCCGATAATGATAGTAATGTTCTGCATTTACATAAACTGCATATCGATTGCATTTAGATTTGAAACATCTCTATTTGATAATCCCTACACCCGCACCTCTTGTTTGTATAAGGAAAATCCCTTTTACTGACAAGTAGCATCTGCGTACTTAAATCAACAAACAAAATTGATCCTCGCCATCGAAGCAGTTGCTTCACTGTCAATATTTTACGGACAATGGATTTTCTACGTTACGATTTGTGCATTGTTTGACTAGGATAAAATTGGAAAATCAACACCTTTAGGGACCACATTTCAAGGGATCCTAATCAAATATTGCGCAATCCTTTTCGTTGAACTGAAATTCAGTGATTGGCTAAATAATGTGTGGATAACTCCTAGCGGTAGTTACATAAAACCAAATTAAGTTTAAATAAATTCTGTACTTGCTTTAATCAATTTTCACAGTCGCATTAAATTGAATTATTGTCTCTTCCCACGACTTTTTACTGCGCGGTTTTGTATTTAAGACGGCATTCAGCCTCAGACTGAGTACCAGCTACTGCTACTCGAAGACGTAAGATATAAAAGATATATCCGGCTTTAGTAACATATGGACTATTAAACATGTACGTCTTACAGGAAAAAAAACGAAAGTATGTGCGCTGGCGCTTGAAAATATAAATAATACAAATAATAAAACAACAAACATGTGAGACGAAAGCTTTTCTGCAGCTAGATTTTAAGTACACATATGGGCACAATATACTCCATTAGTGAAAAAACTTTCAGTATCTGTTTTATTTCTACGTTGGTTATTTTGTAAACGTTGGAAAAATTACAACTGCAAATGAAAGTAGAACAAGCAGTTAATAAAAAAAAAAACGGTGATCCTAAAATTTTTAATAAAATAATTCCGCTTCCATACCAAAATTTACGTTATATTGACCATTTTTTTTTTATTCATAGTTATCATTATAAAACGTGCTGAAACACTTACCGTTTTAAAAGTCTTCCTTGAAATCACAAACTGGGTAACATCTGTTAAATATTTGAATCATTAGATATGTTTCCACAGCTGTTTCAGTCAAGTGAGTACGACATGCGAAATAAATGTTTTTTAATGTCGAAAACGACCGTTCGACATCTAGCGATGTTATATTTGCATATTTAAAATAATCTTTGAAACAACTTAATGCATCTTCACACCCACCTTCACAAATTTGTCTTAATATAAGAAAATCGGAGTCTTTCCCTAAAACACTTTCAAATTTTCGTATTACACACCAATTTGTTTCGCCTTCTACAGCGCATAACTGTGCGTGAACATCATTCACAATTTGAACAGAATCCACTAGCGACATCGAAACATTTTGTAAATTTGTATTCCCTCCGCTAGTCCGAAGTAATTGTTGTGAATAGTTTGTAAATCTCTTTTAACCTGACTCTTGAAATATTTCCTGGCTTTTCTTGATTGCTGCAGCTTCTGTCGGATTGAATTTTAAAACTACCTTCTTTACTTGTTCAAAATATTTGTTGTAGTAAAACGGGGCCTGCAACCATGTTCCCCAACGTGTAACAATCGGCTGTGGTGATTCAGGTAAATTAGGACACAGTTTGTGAAATAATCGGGTACGTTTCGGGGACTAGAAACACTGTCTTTGTACTAGCAATCAATGCATTTACTAGTGGAAATCGTTTGTGCCGTAAGATTTAGAGTATGGATTTTACTACATGTAACGTGTAAAATCCAAGAAGTTACCACTGTATTCTTTAAGAGATCGGCCGAAAGAACGCATGTTTGCGGCACCATCACTCGTAAACATTAAAAGTTGCTTAGTTGAAACTAGTTGAAGTTTGTTCAATGAGTTCAACACCACCTTTAAAGTCTCATCGGCAGTACAATTTATAACTCTTTTGGAATCAAGTAAGAAGGAGGATGACGGTCGATGTGGTGGACCAGCTGAATTATCGCAAAACGTGTTCGAGATGGTTCGCATTTGTTCTGAACTCAAACGACGGTTTTCAATGGAAGGTAATGACTTTCTAGACCGTGTTATAACCTGCGATGAAACGTGGATTCACCATAATGAACTTGAATCCAAACGGCAAAGTCTTGAATGGAAACATCCAGATTTGCCCGCTAAGAAAAAATTCAAAACTCTCGCGTCTGCCGGTAAAGTGATGCTAACGGTCTCCTGGGACTCTCAATGCCCAATTTTTTGTTACTATTTGGAAGGACAACGTACTGTGAATAGTGAGTACTATTCTAACTTGCTTCAACATAAAGTGAAACCTGCGATAAGAAGAAAACACCAGGGTGCTCTCTTAAAAAGCATGACTCTGCTGTACTATAACGCCCTGAACAAAAGACGATAGCTAATTTCTCTTTTCACCATTAAATTTATCTTGAAATATGACATCGAGAATATCTTATCAATTTTTTTCTATAACGAACAGTTACTAAGTACTAACCATATAAAAGTATCCAAATTTGACCACCACCGAGGGAGGTACCATAATAAATCTGAACAAGTCATAGTAAGCAAGGCCTATTGGCCACCTAACAAGTTAATTTACTGAAGGCTGCTAAAGCACATAGTACAACGGCATTATGAACATATGGCAGGTGTTTTTGACATAATTTTCGAATTAGCAGTTTTCCTCGAAATATCTGCAAGTTACTGTAATAAGATGCATAACTTTTGTGCGTTAAAGGCTGTTTTGCCCGACGCATAATTACGCATGGCACGTGGGTATACTTTGTATTTTCGAATTCTGTATTTGTCGAAAGATCATATTAATTGTGTGTTCATGCAGATATCGTGTGTAGATGCCTATATCGCTCCTATACTATATAAACTTTGCCGTTGGTTTGAATAATATAGCTGTCTTAAGGAATACCTATTCAGTTTTCTTGCATTCGCCACCACACTAAAAATTAGAAATTTTACATTTTTCTACATGTTATAAAGCATTACCATAAATTAAAAATAATTGCCTCGGTCTCCCTTTCGAATGCATTCTACTTTTGGCATAGCTGTGCTGTAATTATGGACGTTTTTATTGCTGGATGTATCCTGAAACACGTAAATATAAAGAACCTTCACTAAATTGTGAAGTTTAATTAATCCAATAAATATTTTTTGCTTTGTCGTTTTGTACTACCATTTTGTATGCAGTTCCCTTTACAAAATTGATATTTTCTTTAAGGTTATAAGTAACTGTTGCGTAATTCGATATAAATTTTGAAACCTAATGATATAACGGTGGTATTTTGTCTTTTTCTCTTTTTAGCGAAATGAAAGTGAAACCACAACGATAACCGACAGAGATAAAGTTGCTTGTCACGAATTGGAGCGGAAAATTAAATCAAATCAAGACTATATAAGTTACGGACAAAAAACAGTCGTAAACGTGCACCCGCTATAAAAACGATTTTAAATTGAGTTATTTATAGATCTCGCTGAAATATCTTGAAGTAGAATTTGATTCTAACGTCCTTGATGAAAGGTCTTCCTAGAAAGGAAATATCGCTAAGTATCGATGTTATCTACTACGATATGTACAATATGACATCAGCGTGTTCACTACACGGGAAAATTACAATCAATTGATAGTGCACGCGACTGTGATAAGTATAAGGTAATTACGGCAAAATACTTATCAGGTTCATTTATACCTAGTAACTGATATATCAATCGCTAATAATTATATTTTTTTCTGTTTCTTTCAGTCATATCTTAAAAAATTTCACCAAATGTTTCCATGATAGAGACCTTTTGCTGGGGATTTTTTCTAGAAATCTGCCTTCTTGACAGTTATATCTTTTTTTTATTTAAGAGATTACAATTATACTACTAAAAGACCGATACGTTAATAAGTTTGCATAATGGACCTTTTCCTAATCTTATTGTAAAAGCCACTGCCAGAAAATGACCTGTAATTTAATGGCAAGAATTTGTTTGAAGAAATTTAAAAACCAGATCACTTTAAAACAAAGTCATTTTCCCTGACATTTTTGCAGTTGCTTTAGTACATGCTCAAATATGCAACTTTGTTACCTTACGATTTGACACCATTTAACGCCTAAGCAAAGTATTATTGACAAAGAATGTTAAGTAGAGAGTTTTATTTTGTGATTCTCTACTATTGCCAAAATTCATGTTTACGGCCCTATATATTTTTCTAAATATCAGACAGCTTTTTAAAGATAATTACTAGAAAAATGCTCATTTGAAATTTCTTTACGTGGATAACATACTTTCATAGTCCTGTAGCACTTGGCTTTGGATATATAAATTTGGTTTTACAACCTGTCACCGTGATATTGTAGTATTGGTCTTGTAGAGATAACATTAAAACTTGCCAAATCTCTAATGAAATGAAGCGGGTATATTACCTAAAAAGAAGACATTCCAGATGACCAGATAAATCCGTACAAAATAATAAGAGAGGGATGTACTAGATAAGATTCCTTTAATGTATGACGCATGTTACGGTACAAAATGCTGTACGTTTGGCAACAAGTTAAATTTAACTTAAGCTTTACTACAGATTCAATAGGTTGTATTTCCTCTTATGGTGCATACATATTTGAAGTTGTATGTTTTGTGTATAGAAACATAAGTGATTTTATTCACTCTTTCAGTCAGAATTAAGTATAACAAGCTACTGGTTTATTTACTGTCAGCAGTACATCTTAAATCCAAGAGTATCCAACTAGATTATCTGCTCTATAATGCATTACCGAATTAAAAATTTAACCAATACTTATTCAAGTTACCAGTAAAAATATAGTACATTTCAAAAGTAAACTCTCAATAACTTTGTTATCCTGAGATTTACAAAAAAAAACAATGTAATAGTTTTTTGTTTGAGATTATACGAGGGGTATTTTTTGAATAAGGTCCGTTTTTTAATAAGAAGAAAAAAACTATAAATATCATTAAAATATATTTTTTTCCATATTCTACATACTGTCACGTATAATTTAAGTAGATTGTATACGTAACTTAGCACTTACCTTGCGAGAGGGTTTTGGGGGATAGCTCTTACACAGCACATTTCAGTGGAACCTTCGAGACATTGCTAAAACTGTCATTTGAAATATAGTAATAGATTTCGTTAAATTGCAATTACTACTAGTTGGTTTTGCTGCAAGTTAGTGAGCTTGTTCGGAAATCCAGAGTATACGAAATTCGTTGCACGAAATGAGATATTTCGAAAATACTAAAGATTTGATTACCTCTTATTTGAAACTTTAATCGTTCTGTGGATGTAATGATATCATCAAGTCTGAAATTAATTTCCTTTTTTGTATGGTGCTTATTAACTGTGTTATAAAATAATGTTGGGCCAAGCTAATAAGAGCAAGATAACGAACGTTATCTAGTCCAGACAAAAGAAAACAAAACAATGAAAGGTGTTTATACTACCTCATCAATTAAAATTGAGATTAAGGAAATAGAGACAAAAAAACAGCGCCAACAAAAGAGGAAAGAAAACAAAAAGAAAAATTTATTCAAGTACTACGGATCTTATCCCCCGTGCCACCCGAAGATCAAAGCATTGCTCTTATGGAGATATCCCGCTAAATGCCTTAACAACGCCCCGAGTTCTAAAAATCGAAACTTCAGATAAACCAACAAGAGAGACTCTGCAAGACTTAATTCTTCGATCTGTGTACGACACAGACTGGAGGATATTGTAGAAAAATTTCTTGTCCTTGTTATTAGGTTGAACTATTGCATTTCGACTCTTTTATATGAAGCTTTGGTAAAGTATGACGAGTGTTAATCTTAGTGGCACGAAGCATGCAGAAAGTATGAAGGACAAGGGTGGTTCAAGAGTTACATTCGTACCGAATCATCATCTATAATCACCAATCCAAGACGTCACATTCTACTCAAAATAAAAATGTTTTTTCCCAAATTTCTTCATCTTGCGATTATGGAAATGCATTTGAGAGCTTCATTACGTATATAAACTCATAAAACGCATTTCTTACAATAATTAAGATGAGTTGATAACTAGAGATAAATTTAATACCATGACAGCTGTCTTGATAAACGAAAGTAAACTTTATAAAACGATATCATTATCAGCGATAACAGATTTTATTTGTTTAGTTTCTATAGCGGAATGTGTTTGTTTCCATCCAAAAAACTCAAACGAAAACGATTCCGACGTTTCTTAGCAACCGCCTCTTGGGGTAAGTGCGCTTAATATAACCTCTCATCCATCTCTATCAACGTCACTTTCTTTTGCTGGGCACGTCTTTACTATCTTAACACATGTATTGACATTCGATCATTGACTTACGTAAGCATACGGGGGCTTCGATATGTCGGACAGGTGCCACCTTCGTGACCTGCATGGATGCGCAGAGACCGGTATCCGGAGGCGGAAACCGTACTTTGACGCTTCCGGAAATCGCTTATTAAAGGTCCTTATGTGCGCGGCTGTGCGTTATCATTTGTGTTTGTATGTAGAGTACATTGACCAAGTAGAACTTATCAGTTGATTTTTTACGGCGAAACATTTTTGCGCCATTCATAAAATATACAAGACGTCGTTTACTGTGTAGACACTGGGGCTTATTGAAATATTCGATAAAGATGGCGATGAAATTTGCTCTCTGAAGTGACCAACGATAGTAAAAAATGTTTTCTCTTGGAAAGAGATTTCTTAGATATACATAATCCAGCATTAATTTATTTCTTAAGAGATTTCTTAATTATATCTAATCCGGCAGTAATTTACTTCATAAACATTCAAGCGAATAAAGCTTCTGCAAAATAAGAAATATTTTAAAGTAGAATTTCTGTATCTATTACTTCTTTTATTGCTCTAAAAATTACCTCGATTAAAGTGAAATATGAAATTTGTAGTTATAGATATCTTCCATTTTATACTTTTGTGGTTGATGTTTTAACCGAAGGAAACAACTGATAAATAGCATATTACCAACAAATAGAATTAGCAACAAATACCGTACGTGACTCAAAAATAAAAAAATATATATGATATCACTTCCTCACCGCAGTTAGAAACGCATCAATTTACATTTTATCAGACAATCTTTAAACAAAGTATTACATAGCAATTAACGGTTCCGCAACTACCTCTTAAACAAGTGCTTATGTAAGCTCTAGAAATTGTTAGTCTGCTTCTTGTGGTTCAAATATGTGGTAACATACAAGGTGTATCTTAAAGTATGCCACAAATTTTGAAAATACAAAGATCATAAAAAAATAATGCAATTATTCTCCAGCGGAAAAGCTCCAACAATTAAGATATGAATTTTTAAAGTTACTCTTAAGTATTGTTTCACTACCACTGGCATTGCGGCCCCCACGGCTTATTTATTTAAAAAAAATCGCAGAGCAATGCGTAAGTAGTGGTTTGTTTTGATAATTCACCGACGGCAGCCAAAATATATTAATTAATTAGTGTATTTGGCATGTAAGAATTAAAAATTGTCTGGTGAAATATTATGATACATTTGCAAATAAAAATAATAACTAGGTATTAAAAAATGAACGTTCCTGGCATCAAAGTCCTCGTGGTGTAGTGGTTATCACGCCCGTCCGGTAAGCGGGAGGTGTCAGGTTCGACTCCTTACCGAGACGAGGTTTTTTCAAGTATTTAATTACTTTGTTTACTTTTTACGGTTATTACATTACATACATAACAAATGCCGTTTTCATACAAAAAAATCGCAATAAAAACACTTCAACGCGTGCATATATTCGCTTTATTTACCAACCATTTTTATTGCATCAGTTTTTATTTTTTACCATAGGGTATTGATTTCTAAATGTCACTTCTATCGGGTGTGAGTCACACATACACTCTTTATTTATAATACATGGCCCATGCGACTGATCCGATTCTGTCGCGAAGACTGATTATGCCAGACCTAGTAATTATGTATAAGGCATAATCGGTCTTCCCTATAGAATCGGATCAGTCACATGAGCGGCGTATTATAAATAAAGAGTGTATGTGTGACTCACACCCGATAAAAATGACATTTCGAAATCAATACCCTATGGTAAAAAATAAACACTAGCGCAATAAAAATGTTTGGTAAATAAAGCGAATATATGCACACATTGAAGCGCTTTTATTGCCATTATTGTTTTTTTTTGTTTGAAAACGGCATTTGTTATGTATGTAATGTAATAACTAGAGTTGCTTAATTTGCGCCAACAGCCAGTGGCGGGCGCATAAAAGCTTACACAAAGTAAATGGTCAGAAATAAAATATAATGCCTGCTCAAACACTTACCGTCTTAAGAGTCTTCCGTCAAATCACAAAGTGAATAATGTCTGTTAAATATCTGCAACATTAGATATGTTTCCACAGTTGTTCCGGTAAACCGAGTGGGGCGTGAGGAAAAAGTGTGTTTATATACAGAAAACGAACGTTCTACATCTAGTGACGTTATATTTGCGTAATTGAAATAATCTTTGGAACAACTTAACGGTTCTGTTGACGCACCTTCACAAATTTGTCTTAATGTGCCAAAATAAGAATCTTTCGCTAAAACACAAACCTTTCTAGAACACAAACATTTTGTGCGTCTTCTACCGCGCATAGCTGTGCGTGAACATGTTGCACTATTTGCACAGATTCCACTAACGACACCGAAGGATTTTGTAATTTTTCTATTGCCTCCACTAGTCCGAAGTAATTGATCGGAATAGTTTTAAAATCCGTTTTAACCTGACTATCTTGAAATTTCGACTGGCTTTCCTTGATAGCCACAACTTCCTTTAGATCGAATTGTAAAACCACCTTCTCAATATTCTCAAAATATTTATGATAATAAAACGCGGCCTGTAACCATGTTCCCCAACGTGTAAGAATAGGTTCTGGTGGCTGAGGCATACGGGGGCACAGTCTGTGAAATTTGCGAATATGTTTTGGGGATTTGACAATCACTGCTTTTGTATGTGCTATTAAAGCGTCTACCTCAAGATAACATTTTCTAGTACTATCTGCCACATGACTGAAAGCATGCATTTTACACGTAATATGTAACAAGTTAGCACAATGCTTTTTAAGAGACCGGCCTACAGAAAACATGTTTGCGGCAGTATCACTCATAAACATCAACAGTTGGTGTGTTGAAAGTTCAAACTTTTCCAATGTATTTAACACTAACTTTGAAGTTACTTCGGCAGTACATTGTTGTACTCGTCTGGTAGCTAATAGAATTGAAGGTAACGATTGATGTGGTTCCATTATACGTACCATTGCATTAACCACCGAATGTTTTTACGATCTATTGTTTCGTTTACACATAACCACGGTTTTTTACCTTTGAACTCCGATTTAATTCTTTTTTCAACATGTTCACGAGCAGATGGCACAATTCTTTGTAACGATGCCCGACTTGCTAATTTGTAGTTCGAATATTTATTCCAAAAGAAGACATATGCTTCCTTGTCTAGTAAATTAAACGGTAGATTACATGCAATAAAGGTAACACATAAATTAAATTTAAATTTGTGTGTGCATTTTTTTTTAAGAATGCTGTTTACTATTTACGTGACGTGGACAATCCCTTTTGTACCAACACATTAAAGGGATATTACAAACTACACATTGAATTTTAACGCCATCATAATTTAGGTCAGGCATTTCTGCTATAAATGCTGTAACTTTGTCCAACATTGGTCGTTTTCGCAACGTAGGCAACATTTTTAAAACGTAGAACTACGAAACAGTATTTACGGCAGCGTACATGTATACACAATAGATCTGGTTGAGACTCGCAGGTATACTGAGGGTTGTATCGAACCTCCGCCACTGCCCGTTGGAGCTAGTGAGCCACTCTAATTATAATTCAAATTCAGAAATTCACTTATAAATTTAGTGACTTTATCAGCCAACGGCCGTTTATTTTCCTTGCGTACATTAGGCGTGCATACATATATTTATCTTTATAATTACCTGTAAAGCTATATTCACAACTTCCAACTTATGCTTACAATTAAGTAAGCTAATTAACGCTGTAATTTACGATTTTTTATCATTCACAGTGTAGTACGCACTAATTTCAATTAATCTGTACTGTTCGTGGCGTCCTCTATTAACTACATCGATCATTATAATTAGGGTTAGGAGGCACATGAAAACACCTAATCTCAGCCATCATCACTACGTAGTACGTTCCAACATTACTCAAAGGTCATATTACCAAACATAACCTTGTTGCCGGATCTCATTCGTGCAATTCCAAAACAACGCATGCGTCAACTCTACGTATACGTACTAATTGATTGTA
The DNA here is from genome assembly GCA_029619315.2 of Dynastes maya. NCBI lineage: Eukaryota > Metazoa > Arthropoda > Insecta > Coleoptera > Scarabaeidae > Dynastes > Dynastes maya. The sequence continues at coordinate 42,175,092 of JAROYE020000004.1, read as the reverse complement.
GAAGTTTGGAGAATGTAGAACTTCTCCGCTTCTGTCAAAATTATTAATTTCAAACATTGTGAACGGACGCATTTAAACACCTTTGTTGTACTTTGAACACTAATTGTAACTCTTAATTATAGCTACTAATCTTGAGGTTGTAAATGTACCTTAACGCTGAGAGAGGTTGAGGAGTAACTGTTGCAATGAATCAATAATTTCTTTCGCCGAGGTAGCTCGTGGCGATTCGTCTGCATACATACGTCGCGTCGTGGGCTGGGCAACCTTATTTTTAACCTGGCGCGAAGGGCTCTGTGCCAGGCTTAATTATGTGTGAATGACTAACATGTATGTGTATCAGTGACCTTGGTGGCCAATGTAAGGCTTCAAAAACGAAATTACATTTAATTAGGCGGAAACACACTGCGGTTGAATTTAGTTCAGTGACTTACGTTATCCTTAAACATTTGTGGCATTATTTAAGAAACGTCCTGTATATTTAAAAAAAAATTCGTACAGAAAATTATGATTCTGGATTATACACATAATGAAATTGCACATGTAGGTATATAAAACTAAAGGTCGAATAATTTCAACTTTATCATCCATCACATAAATAATCATGAACATTATATAGAAATATCCTTAAGCATATAAAAGGTGATCCAAATTAACCTCTAGGATTTGAATTGCGCGTCGTTTGCTTTCTGAAAACATTAAGAGTTCGAATTTTTACAGTTGGTACCCAAACATTTGGCAAATTCATCATGGCGCCATATGCCATGCAGCAACGTATTGAAATCATGCAAGTCTATTATGGAAATAAGCAATCAGTTATGATTACGAAAAGAAAACTAGTACCATTTTTTTGCCGCAATAATTGTGCCAGGTGAGGAAGGTGATCTAGGGCAAAAGTTTGAGGCAACTGCTTATTGACAAACCAATGTTACGGTATCAACACAGACATCGCTCAGATGAAAATATTGCTCGAGTAGGTGATAATATGCACGATGAACCTGGCATATCAATTCAACGCCGTTCACAATTGAATCTTTCGTACGGTACTACTCAACGAATTTTAACAAAAAGATCTGCATTGAAAAGCGTATAAAATTCAACCAACCCAAGAACGAACCACCAGAAACGACGTGTATTTGTGAGCTGAATTTCAATGAACAGAGAAACTAATTGATTTTTGCAAAAAAACGCATATGGAGCAATGAAGTTCATTTTTAATTAAATGGCTTTGTCAATCGATACAATTGCCGCATTTGGGCCAGAGAAAATTCACATGCTACAGTAGAAAAGCCAAGCAATCAACGGAGATGCACTATTTGGTGTACTCTATGGACTGGAGGAATCATTAGCTCATACTTTTTTGACGAAGAAGGTGGCAGCGCTGTTTACTGTCAATACTGTAAGCTATCGGGAGATGTTAAATGACTTTAAGTGAAACCAACAATTTGAACGTAAATGACATGTGAATCGAACTGCACATCAACACAGTTCGAACATAATTGAACTGAATCATCATAAGTATGTATGCTCATAGATCTTCCTTCATATACTTATAGGCAACAGCGCTTGCAAAAATACATGTAATTAGTAGAATTTGTTAAAAAGGTGGTATCGGATGGCAGTAGCGTAGCGGTAGCGGCGTGGGTAGGGGTAATTTCCAACTCGTAGTCGATCTCGACAGTACCGCGAGAGAGTTCAAAGCGACAGTACGTTGCACGCTGCACGCCAAATAAGTACGCGGAGATGGGACGTCCAAGGGTGCAACGTTCACTTCGAATGTGAATAAATATCTCTGGCATTTCCCTGGATTAGAATATAGAAGTCCGCATATTTATTGCACAATATGCAATAGCGGATTGCTAAGTCGCGATAGGTTTGAATGTAGAAAACATTGTAAAAATAAACGTCATGTGTTGAATTTAAGAAACAGTATTCCATACTGGCAATTTTTATATGATTTTATTTTTATGTTAAGTGTGTGCAACATCCCACAACATCTAGTATCTAATGAACACGTTTGTCTTTTTTGGGCTAAGTACGTTCCCTCATGGAAGCTGCCAACATCTATGCAATTACGATACAATTCGCCACGTGTGCAAGGTACAGTAACGGAATGTATAAAAGACGAGTTGAGAAATAAGAAAACCTGCCTATGTGTAGATGAAACAACTGATGCTCAGAAACACAGCGTCGTTCATGTTGTAGCGCGTCCTTTAAAACGTGATGGTCCACCAGCTTCATTGTTGTTATCCAGTAAAAGGAACAGAAACCGTTGTCAGGATAATAAAAGATTCGTTGAGAGAATTTTATATCACAGGAACCCAAGTCACAATGTTCGTTACTGACGGAGCCGCAACAATGCTGAGAGTTGGTAGGACATTCAAAATATGCTTTCCGACTCTTCTTCACATAACATGCCTCATACACGCATGTCACGTCTTGTCAGAAACCATTCCAAAGAAGTATGAGATGGTGGATAAGTTAATAGCATCTACCAAAAAAGTGTTCATCAAATCTCCCAAACACATCCGTGTATTCAAACAACTGTGTCCGAAATTACCACCACCACCTCAGCCTGTAATAACGCGATGGGGAACATGGCTCCAGGCAGTATCTTACTATCAGAAATATTTTTCACAAGTGAAAAATGTCATCTTGAAACTTGATTCAAATGATTCTGCAGCAGTTCGAGATAGTCAGTAACTTTTTTCCAATTCGGACGTTCAACAACAAATAGATGAAATTTCCATGGACTATTCTGAAGTTGCACAAGCTATTGAGCAATTAGAAAACAGTCACTTATTTGCACGAGACGCATTAAATTGCATAAACAATTTACAAGCCGCTTTAGAAAACCTGACGAACACTATAGGGGTGGATATTGCTCAAAAATTTGGTGCAATTATAACGAAAAATCCCGATTTACAAAAAGTTCGGTGTATAACTGAAAATCAAGGGTGCCCAGATGAAGGAAAGGAATATCTGACATTTGCAAATCTTACTTCACTGGATGTCGAACGATCATTTTCGAAGTATACGACAACGTATTCACAATACCGTCGACGGCTGAATGAATCGACAATGGAAGCGTTGCTGATGTTGCAATTTTACGCAGCTTACCAGGGCGGTTGTCAATTGCCACAGTGGACATCAAGACGACAGGAAATATTATTTTTCACTAATATTGTATATTACGTACCTACTTTTATGCGGTGCGCCACTGCTGGTACCACCTTTTTAACAAACTCTAGTAATTAGGTAAGCCCCGAAGGCTTGTATCTTCCATTGTTCGCAATCTTCCTCTATTTCTGCGCCGATATCTTCAATTATAATAATAAAGAGTAATTGCTTCCTCTTCATTAACTTTGCACTATAATGGAAACTGGCGTTTATTTTCAGTTTTTTTAGCGTCTCTTTGGGTGCCAGAATTTAGTATCCAGCCAATGTGCAACATATTTACGTCTTCGAACAGTTTCGTCTTTAATTGGTAGCTACGTGTGCGACGGGCCTAAGGGGCATTTTCAATGTGATAGAATATGTTTACCGGCCGGTCAGAAGCGACCCTAATGCTATAGTTGAATGCTGCATTGCGAGACTGCACACGCAGCATTTCTTTTATCGAAACGCGAGAGAATCATCAAAAAGAAGAATTATTCAAACTAATTAATTTATAAAAAGCACAGACAACTCTTGTGTCTACAAGGTTATTTATTTCAAATGAATAGAGTACTTATTCATTACGGCTGTGGATCATAGTTTATTAGTGCTAACGTTGTTTCTTTTTGTTTTTTAAATGCGACGGGTTAATTAGAAAGTAAATGCCCACACAAACATTGTACACACCCAATCAAGTAGTCTATTTTGTTTATTTATCAAACATAATCCCAAACGATAAAATTAAAATACATAATTATGATTTTTTAACGATGTTTTGAAAATACGTTTTTAAGCAGTTCTTCTTTATTACAAAGTTCAAAAATTATCTTTGTTATTATTATAATACCGCGGCTGTATTTCGTGTCTTCCAAATCCCTTTTCCAAATGTTCTGAACAAAAAAACAGCAAGCATTTTCTTTTTTCATTAAAAATTTCCTAAAATCAGCGAAGTTAAAGTAACAGGCTACTGGCTTACAAACACAATAGAAATGAAAAATTCGGAATTTCAGCATATTCAGAGTAACCCTTCCTCGGTAGAAATTTTTAAATTTCGCGGATACTTTAACTTGGTAGTTCCGGTAATAAAGGATATATTCCCTAATTTCTTGGCATACTACATGCGAATTGAATCTTTATTGCGGGTGCCAACTCAAATTGGCCGCGAATCTGAAATATTTCTGCTTGGGTTAATGCATTCCTTTGATATATTATGAATCGCAATGATATCTTATACATTAACATCAAGCAGAATATTTTGAATAAATTGAGAAAATTGTTCGACAACTTTCCAATCGTTATTGGAACATTACCTTGATAAACCGATTATTTAGATAACCTGTTCCAATATTGTATTTCGGAATCACTTCTCCCTGGAAATCATCTCGACAGATTTAAAACACGAGAGTCCATCCGGGAGCAATAAATCTCACATCGAAATGGGAACTCGCTTCGCCGTCTCCATTACCTTTTACCCTACGTCGAACATTGACTACGCGGCTTATATTACCGGTTTCAAGTGACTGCAGTCTTCCCTGTAAGGTATCTGCATTAAATCTTTTCTGTGTATCTATGATACTGAAAATTATATACATAAATCAGGGAACAATGCGATCTTCTCTATTTTAGCAGAACACAATACCTTCCCCAGGTAAAAGATGCATTGCCTATCCTTTATCTTCTACATTTCCCATATTAATTTAGAAATCGGTTTAATGTTAAATAAGTAGTAGAAGAATAATGATAAATCTAGCTAGTCTTAGCACAATAATTCACTGTTTGATTCAATAATCCCAAAAGGAAAGATAAACATGTTCTTTTATTCCTACAGTACATGGAAGAATTTCTTGAATAAATGCTATACCTAACATTTTATTTCAAATTATTTAGCTTAAACATATTCATCCAATCGGTAGCTGTTTATCAGACAAGTAGAAGTCTCGGGATTTTTTACATCTAATAGTAAATGGATATTATCTCTAAAACTGCCTGTAATTCTTCATTATTTATGATTAGAAACTCCCTTGCCCTGATGTAACTTCGGGTAACTCATCACGAACGTCCAATATTCTAGCCCACTTATGTGTAGTTTATTTGCTTACAGCATATTTCCCAAATACTAGAAATTATTTTACAAATAAGGTGCTTGTGCAGACAAGACAACTAAATTTATGTACGACGGCATTCCAGAAAAAGCACCCGTTAGAAGCAAAGTAGCGCAGATGTCAACAGTAACATCGTAGCTTTGCGGGAAAAAAGAGTTGAAGTTCTTCCGGTGCGTGGTGTGAGTTTTATGACTGTTTACAATGGCGCATAAGATAGAAAATCCCACGAAATGCGAAGTGCGATCCGTGATCCGTTTTTTGAATGCAGAAAACGTCCGTCCAAGCGAAATTCATCGCAGGATTACTGAAGTGTATGGTACGGGAACAATGGACGATTCATCTGTAAGGCGCTGGGTTGGAAATTTCAAAGAGGGAAGAGACAATGTGCACGATGAAGAGCGGTCAGGTCGCCCGTCCCTTATCACCGACAATCTAAAGAAACGTGTCGATGATTTCATCTGCGCAGATCGACGCGTAAAACTGAAAGAAATGAGTAAGCAATTTCCTGAAATTTCACAACCATTGCTCCATGAAATCGTGACGGACCATCTGAATTACAGAAAAAATTGCGCAAGATGGGTGCCCAAAATGCTTACCGACGAGCACAAAACCAACCCCATGGATATGGCGTTGACGTTTTTGACTAGTTGCGAGCAATAGGGCGATGCATTTCTTGACCAAATTGTTACTGGGGATGAAACCTGGGTGTGCCCTTTCACACCATCCACGATCTCCAACAAAGCCGCGCAAGTTTAAGCAGTCGTTTTCCACGAAAAAGGTTATGGCCTCAGTGTTCTGGGACCGAAAAGATCTGTTGTTGGTTGATTTCATGCCCCAAGGGATGACCATCAATGCGGACACATACTGTGAAACACTTCAGAAGATGCGTAGGGCCATCCAAAACAAGAGGCGGGGAATGCTGACAAGTGGTATTGTTCTTCTGCGTGACAATGCTCGTCCCCACACGGCTCGAAAGGCCACTGACCTTCTTCGGAAGTTCAAGTGTGACGTTTCTGACCACCCTGGGTATAGCCCCGACTTGGCTCCAAGTGACATTTGTTCAGTAAACTCAAGGATTTCTTATCAGGAGAACGTTTCCAAAGTGATGATGACTTAAAGGCAGGTGTGCAGCATTGGCTGGCTACTTTGGCGGTAGAGGTTTACGCGGAAGGCATAAACAAACTGGTTTCACGGCGGCGACTACATTGAAAAATGAGTAAATGTATTGCTTTCATTTAAATAAAATCATTATTTACTTTCCTTCATTTTTCTGTTAATTATATGTAAACGGGTACTAGTTTCTGGAATGCCCTCGTACAAGCTAAAGCAAAGCTCGAATTACTGTAGTTTCAAATGACACTAGAAAATTGAGAAGTTAATTAAATTATCATCCAGAGTAATTAGACTACGACTTTATGAAGCATAGTAAGTTACACAACTTTATTAGTAACACCATAGGTTCTTATACATAAATACACCAGTAAGTTGTTGAATTAGTAGTATTTGGCATTTTTTATACACAGCGTGTCAAACTTTAACTATTTCTTGTTTCAGCGGCCTAGTGAAAATAGTGTGTATCAAATAAATTCTACAAGATAGCCATCGAAATCGTTGCCAAGTTATTTCTAATTTTTTTTATAAAAGGAACATCGTACATATTTTCCAGAATGTGATAGAGAAGCTCTTCTAGATTTTTTTTATAAAAATGTCCCTACATCTAAAATATGTATTTGCTTAGTAAATTAAACATGAAATAATGCTGACAAGTTTTTCGTTGAAATACATACAGGTTGGCCCAGGCCGGGGTGCGAGATATATCGTACGTAGCGCAATCTGGCGTCATTGCATTTATCCTCGCCGGCCAGCCACGCCGCGCGCAACTGTCGTAGCTCTGAGAAGCCTATCTGACACACTCTTTGTTTGTCTGTACACTCATAAGTAACGCTGGCCACGAGCGGTACCGCGCATCGGCGTAGAATCAGTTCGGACCGAGAGGAACGGTAGTATTACTTCGTCTGCGGAGCAGTACGGACATTTTCGCTGCCGGTCATTTGCGCAATTGTTTATCTGTCCTAGAAAAATTATGATTTCGTCAGCAAAACGACCGCGGTCGGACAAACTTCGAAAATTTATTGCACAAATTCCAGACTTAATATATGAAGGTGCTAAAATTAAATGTGTAATCTGTAAAATCCCGTTAATGTGTTGGTCCAGACAACATCGTCTACGTCACGTAAATAGTGAAAAGCATGTCCCAAAAAGAAATGGCGCACGAGACAATGAAAAATTTATATTTAATGTATGCGTTACGTTTATCGCATGTAATATACCGTTTAATTTACTAGACAAGGAACCATTTATCTGCTTTTGGAATAACTATTCGGAGTGCAAATTACCAAGTCGAACATCGTTACGAAGAATTGTGCCATTTGCGCGCGAACATATTGAACAAAAAATAAAATCGGAGTTGAAAGACCAAAAATTGTGGTTATGTGTCGACGAAACAACAGATCGGAAGAAACATTCTGTTCTTAATGTAATGGCACGCAAATTGGAACCTCATCAATCGGCACCTTCAATTCTATTAGTCTCCAAACGAATACAACAGTGTACTGCCGAAGTAATTTCAAAGTTAGTGTTAAATACATTGGACAAGTTTGAACTTTCAACAAACCAACTCTTGATGTTAGTGAGTGATGGTGCTGCAAACATGTTTTCTGTAGGCCGGTCTCTTAAAAAGCATTCTGCTAATTTGTTACACATTACGTGTAAAATTCATGCTCTCAATCTTGTGGCGGATAGTATCAGAAAATGTTATCCTGAGGTAGACGCTTTAATAGCGCATATTTGTCAAATCACCGAAACGTATTCGCGAATTTCACAGACTGTGCCCCCGTATACCAGAGCCACCAGAACCTATTCTAACTCGTTGGGGAACATGGTTGCAGGCCGCGTTTTATTATCATAAATATTTTTACAATATTAAGAACGTGGTTTTACAATTCGATACAAAGGAAGCTGCCGCTATCCAGAAAAGCCAGTCGAAATTTCAAGATAGTCAGGTTAAAATGGATTTAAAAATGATTCACGACAATTACTTCGGGCTAGCAGATGCAATAGAAAAATTACAAATTCCTGCGGTGCCGTTAGAAGAATCTCTACAAATAGTGCAACATGTTCACGCACAGCTATGCGCGATTGAAGACGCAAAAAATGTTTCTGTTCTAGAAAAATTTGAAAGTGTTTTTGAGAAAAATTCTGATTTTGGCACATTAAGACACATTTGTGAAGGTGCGTCAACAGAATCGTTAAGTTATTTGAAAGATTATTTTACTTACGCAAATATTACGTCACTAGATGTAGAACGATCGTTCTCTGCATATAAACGCATTTTTTCCTCATGCCGTACTAGTTTTGCCGAAACAACAATTGAAACATATCTAATGTTGCAGATATTTAACAGACATTATTCACTTTGTGATTTCACGGTGGACTCTTAAAATGGTAAGTGTTTGAGCACGTGTTATTTAATTTTTATTTAAAAGATGAGCGAAATTATTTGCGGCAGCAAACATCTCTATTTGCAGAATAACTCTAGTGGAACGCGAGGCCTGGTCGACTCTACGCTACTGCGCGGTACCGCTCGTGGCCAGCTTTACTCATAAGGTTCTAACAAATGATCCTGGATTTCGAATACACTACAGCCTTGGACAAAATTATTAGGCACCCCCTATATTTCGTTATATTAGAAAACTGATGCCATCTATGCAATTATTTAATCATTCGGCGAAGTATAAATAGTATATCTAAATATTCCTCGGGGAATTAGCGAGTTATATCGCATGTTTGGAAGTTAATAGAGCTTATTGTGTTTCGCGCTGTTAGTGACGACAGTAATGTGAAGGTGTAAGAGCATTTGTGGGCCATTTTAAAGCAGAAGGTACGTACTCGAAAATGTACATCCAAACAAAAGTTAGAAAAAGCTGTAATAGAGGAATGGAATCAAATATCAGCTTCTACTTACGAGAAACTTATTGCTAGTTTACCGAAAAGGATAACCGCTGTAATAAACTCCCAAGAAGGATCAACATGATATTGAATTTTACTTTTTCTTAAATAAAATATTACATTTATATCATCCGTTTCATTTATTTACTGGTGAAAGTTGAGATATACCATATGCGAGGGTGCCTAATAATTTTGTCCAAGGCTGTATGTTAGGTTTACAACCACAGATCATTAAATGGTATTTTGCCGGAAATTCCTATCAAAGCACGGCCGATCTATGTGGAGTACGTAGATCGTCCTATTCCTTCGCATTCCACGATTGAAAGAGTCGTCAAAACGTTTGGGAAACATGGCTGCATGGTCGGGAATTGTAAATGCCAACAAATAGACGAACAGTCTAAAATCCCTCTAATGCATCTTGAGTGGGAGGAGGGAGAAGTGGAGGTTTGTTCGTTAGCGGCCCATGCGACTGATCCGATTCCGTCGGGAAGACCGATTATGCCAGGCCTACTTATCAGTAAGCCGGGCACAATCGCGTTTCGCAACAGAATCGGATCAGTGGCATGGGCCGAGGATTATAAATATTGTATGTGTGACAGAAGTGATATTTTGAAATCAATACCCCAGTGTAAAAAATAAAATCTGACGCAATAAAAGTGTTTGGTAAATAAAGCGAATATATCCACACGTTGAAGTGTTTTTATTGCCATCATTAATTTTTTCTTTTGTCCGAAAACGGCACTTGTTGTATATGTAATGTAATAACCGTAAAAAGTAAACAAAGTAGTTTCTTCAAAGATCTATTGTACTTAATACCTTCTTAACAGTGTGGATAGGATTATTGAAAAACTTGCACCATCAGGTATGTTTCCACATTTGTCTTGATGAAGGTTGTTCGCTGTGATGGAAATATGTTCTTATATTTCGAAAAAGACATCAACATCTGCGGGAGTAACACAGGCATAATTAAAATAATCCTTAGAGTTAGTTAATGAATCTGCAGGTGCACCACCACACATTTGTCTTAATCTCGTATAATCGGAATTTTTTTTTAAACACTGTCGAACTTTGCTACAACGCGACCGTTTTTGCGCCGTTTATACCGTGTAGCAATGTATTAACTTCGCCCACGATTTGCACTGACTCTACTAACAACAACTTCGTATTTTCCAATTTTTCTATTGCGTCTAGTAATCTTTATAATTGTTGCGAAAGCTTTTTAAATCGGTTTCAACAGAAGTATCTAGAAATCTTTTCTGGCTCTCCTTAATAGCTGTAGTTTCGTCAGGGTCGAATTGTAAAATCACAGATTCGACTTATTGGAAATGTTCAGAACAATAAAAAGCCGCTAGCAACCATGTTCCCCAACACGTAAGAATCGGCTGTGGTGGTTCGCGAATACCAGGACAAAGCCTGTGAAATGCTCGAATCCGTTTGGGAGATTTGAAATACACTATTTTTTGTATTTGCGATTAATGCATCCACCTCCGAGTAACATTCTCGAATAGTTTGTGCCACAAGATGAAATGCATGAACTTTAGACGTAGCATGTAAAAGTCCATCACACTTTTTTTTAAGAGAACGCCCTACACTACACATTGTCGTTGCTCCATCGCTCATAAACATCAACAGTTAACTAGTTGACACTTGAAATTGTCGAGCACGACGCCCGTAATTGCTTCGTCAGTACACTTTTTTAGTCTTTTGCTAGCTAATAAAATTGCAAATTTCGGTTTAACAGCATCTAGCACTCGTACCATAATATTCAAAATGATTTTTTTTACAATCTGTCGTCTCATCAAGACATAGCCACAGCTGTTCATCTTTTAATTCTGCTTTGACCCTACTTTCGATAACTTTACATATACTTGGTAGCTCTTTCCGTAACGCTGTCCGTGATGATAAGTTCCACTCGGGGTTGAACGTACGCTAAATCTGTCGAAACAGTTCTTTATCGAGTAAGCGAAGCGATAGACCACAAACAATGAACATCAAAAGTAATCCAACTTAAATTGAGTTTGAGGTGGCACGCCATTTTTTTTATTTTTGTGCTGTACACAATTTATATGTTTTTTACAGTCGCCTTTGTTCCAGCACATTAAAGGTTTTTTTGCAGACTTTACACTCTATAGTTCCATAGTTCAAATCCGGAAATTCCGGAAAGTGATAAATTTAGGGACTTTATTAGCTAACGGTCATTTATTTTCTTTGCGTACGTTAAACATACATACATATATTTATTTCTATAATTACGACTAGCGCTGCGGAGGGTTGATGAGAAACTGTTGCAATAAATCAATAATTTCATTCGCTGAGGTAGCCCGTGTTGATTCATCTATATACGCGTCGTGGGTGCGGGAACCTCACTTCGACCCTGGCGCGAAGCTCTCTGTGCCCGGCCCACTTATCAGGTATATACTATATTATTATCAGTAGAAATAATACTTAAATTAAGAAAATTGCTTACTCTGCATAGATCATTAAAGTATCTCTTTTGTGCATTGTATTATTATTATCATAAGAGCATAAATATCGACCAGAGTATTTTTTCTCTGAGAACTATTTATAGCTTATACAGCTTTATTACTTATTGTTAGGTATCTGATAGAAGCTTAAGTTAAAACAATTGAAGTCAGATACGACGGCCTTTTGATCTTGAATATTTGATCGTTTTTTACAATCGCTGCTGCATCAGGCAGAAATGTACACTACCGTTCATGGAAGTTCGGGCAAGCAAGAAAATGTACGGAAGTCAAAGAAAATAAGAGAAATATTAAATGGCCATGTATTTAATGTTTACTTACATGATTTTACATTATTTTCAAACACAAATTTATTAAAAAGAAAAAGTTGATGTAATACAAATAATTTAAATCCGATTTTCATCGAAAAATCCACCTTTGGCTTTAGGACTGCTGCCACTATTCTCGGCATCCGATTCACTAATTTTGCTAATGTTTCATTGGGCAAGCTTGTCCATACCTCCTGGGGAATGGTCCACAAATGTTCCTTCGGGCACTTTTTCCTAACACATCGGTCTAATTCTTCCCATAACAACTCTCGGGTTCAGATCGGGGGACTGTGGCGGCCATTCCATAATTTTTAGGGTTCTTTCATTTTCTTCATGCTGCGGGTAATCTGTGCACAATTTAGATTTATATTTTGGGGTTATTGTCCTGCATAAATTCAATTCCAGGACCAATTAATCGGACTCCTGACGGTATGGCATTTTCCTCCAGGATTTTCCGATATTCTTCTTTTTTCATTATGCCCTCAATTTTGAGCAAGTCCCCTGTTCCGATTAAGGAAAAACAACCCCAAACCATTACAGATCCGCCTCCATGCTTCACCGTAGGAACTATACACTCCCGTAACATTCTTTCCCCTCTTGATCTGCGTACAAAAACCTCAAACTTGGATTGGTCAGTCCACAAAACGTTTTTAAAATCGTCCACTGTCCAATCTCTATGAGCTTGCGCCCATTTCAGTCGTTTCAGCCTATTTCCTCTTCGGAGTAACGGTTTTCGACAAGCCACTCGCCCATGCAACCCAGCGTCTTTCAGCCGACGTTTCACAGTACTCACAGAAACTTTGGAATCTCGCTCATTATTGAATTCTGCAGCAATTTCTGATGCTGTTAGTCTTCTATTGCGCTTACTAATTATTTTTATTTGTAAATCTTCCGCAGGAGTCGTTTTTCTTGACGGTCCTGGCCGATTACGATCTTGCACGTCACCGATTACCCTAAACCGAACTATGGTATCATGTACTGTAGATTTTTTTATTTTTAATTTATCCGCAATCCGTCTTTCTGCGTACCCTTCCTGATGCAAGGTAATAATAGCAGATCGTTTTGAAACAACTAGAGGCTTTCCACGGGGCATTTTAAGCAGTCAAACCGAAATTATTTTATTTTTTACTTGCACAACCACAGATACATTCACAATAACAATCTCTTCAGAACTACTGCGTTTACAAATGTTATAATACTTTATAAAGGGTATACGAATATTTCCAGGTAACACGAGTGAATCAGCTAACCCTCCTAGGGATTATTATAAAGCTTTATTGTAACTGTAATTATTGGGGATTTCCAACATAATTTTATATTTTATGATAACGGTCTTATAATAGACAAATACTAATTGGAAATTGGTAAAAGGCTTCCAGAAAAGGTTAGTTTTAATAATTCCTCACAGAAATGTATATTACATAATTTTAAATTAAGTAAATAAAGAAATTGTACCAACTAACCTATTCGTAACGTGAATAAAATAAGTTACACTTACCTTCGCATGCTGTAATGAGTTCAGCAAAACCCAAGCATTTCTCCCCCAATTGCGAATTCCCCACTTCTCACCCGCTGACGCAAAATCAATCACCTATCAAGGCAAGCATTTTTTACTAAATATACGTAATAGATTACACTATATGTGTCTTTTAATTTGAACTACATAATAAAGTAATGGTAAGCTAATACTTTGGATGTTGTAAACTTTTACTAAACTGTGCCTTTATTCACTATGGTTTTTACCATTCAATGAGTGAACAAGACGTTATCTTCAAACTCTATTGATAACTTCATATTGCAGTTATCTATACAATATAATAATCACAACAATATTTCTTATATATTCCTTTACTATAAAAATATAGCTAACATTACAAACGCGTTATAAGTTATAAGTACTAAAATCTCCATTATTTGTTACTAGATTTTCTTAACAATATACTACTTACTATTTATTTTTCTTCGTGTAGACTTTTCTAAGTGGGTACTGCTGGTCTGTACTGCTTATGCGTTGGCATAACCATCCATTCTACTGTATATTCTATGTCTGTGCTGAATCGAAAATTTTAACTTACAAAGACTAAAACTACAATTAGTTATTTACCTTAGGATACCTGAAGCAATCGCTTTGCAAGCACGCGAAACGGAAAGTACTACCGTTGCTGCTTCAACGAGAATTGCGGCATCTGCTTTCAAAGTTAAAGTCGTTGACCCACAACTTTCATAATTATAATTTTGTTCAAAGCATCTATAGTAAGATCCGTGCATAAACAATTCACCTACCGGTTTTCGTCTGTCATACGATATTATGCTTTCCTACAAATTTCACAGTCTTCATCGCCTTTAAGGTTCTTCTACCGCATACCCGAGCGTTCCTTCATTGTTCAGTTATTTTTCATAGAAATCGAAATCTAGCAGATGTTGCCTGGCAAAACAACCAGAGCATAGCCGAATAACATCGATGATTATCTCCGGAATCTCGGACACCTTGCGAAAGATGTTAACACATCTGCTGCCTGCTTTTATGACCGTAAATTACACCGAGGTCCTTCCTTCTCTACCGGTGTTTATTGTTTTGCAAGTTAGATTTTCAAGCTGCTGTTAAAATGCCTATGCAGTTAACTAATTGGTATATGTATAATTCTTGATTAAAATTTGATATTTTGCTCTTTCATGCGACATCTCGAACTAAGAAACAATAATCTCTTACTACTAGAGTTCGGATTTTTATGCACAAAAATGTTACAAATACACCCATAAATATGTCACGTCAAAAATATGCGGAATTTATCCTTTTATCTTATAATTTATGCTTTCTATGCACTTTGTTTTCAATCCCTCTGCAAATCAAGAGGAAAAGTAATAGCACAACTATAAATAAAATAAACATACATTTTCAAATAAAAATAATAACTACATACACATCAATAGTAAATCAATAGTAAAATATAATAAATAAAACTAACTTGTACAAAATACCTATTCATTTTCAGTCAGATATATTTAATGCTTTATGTTATACCAATTAACAATTAAATGCTTTTCAAGATTTTCAACAGTAAATTTTTGTCTTCCATCAGTTGGTATATTTTTATACGACGAAAATATTCTTTCGATATGGACTGATTTAATTGCTGCATATTTTATGCAGCAATATAGTCGGGATTTAAATCTAAAGCATTATTAATCGGATTTAATGATAAAGCTTTTGCTATGGCAGTTCATGTTTGAAATCCAGAATTTTTTATCCTTACACTATTGAACTTATGTAATACGGTTTTACCAGTTTTTCCGGGAACAATTTTTAGTAAATCTTTACAGCGGTCTACAATGGAAATTGACTCCAATGAAGGTATTTGAACAATCTCTTATTATTTAATTGAACTACTTAAGAAACTATAAGTTGTAATATACGTCAAATGCTCCATAATCTACTGTCTTTCGAATAAACTTTCGGGCTTTTTTTCTTTGATTCAGCTGAATCTATAAAATCTAATACAATATTTTTTTATATGAGAAAAGTACTCCATTGGGTAATTACCGGTTCAGGAGGAGCGTATAATGTTCGGCAATTTTTCTTTATACATTTCGATGTGGAGTGGTGCTTTAATAAGTATTCTTTACGTTCATAATTAAAAAATTTGCTAATGGAGCTACGCAAATAATGAATAAGATTTTTGTAAAAAAAAAAACATTTATCCCTGCTTTGTTCATGTGTGGTTCTGCGTCGGTGATCAAAAGAAAAATTTTGTCAGTAGGCAGTATATTGAAACAAAAATGGAGCAAACGACGTCATTAAGCTTTCATTAACAAAATAATCTCTAAAGTATTCGTTTTCTCCAACTATTGTGTACTAATCGAAAAAGACGTTGGTAAGATATTTTGATGAACACCAATTGTAAACTTACAGTATACCGACCACCAACATCAGTTGTTTAATCAACCGATCTTTTATGTGGCTTTTTATAACTGCAATTACACTATTGCAAAACAAACACATACGAGGGGAACCCTAAAAATTTTCGGAAAAAGAAAAGAAACAGATTATTTTATAGAAGAAAACCATTTTATTGTTTCTCAAAATATTCGCCTTTAAGTTTTAAACACTTTTGCATTCGAAAATACCAGTTGTCGAAACATTTATTCCACTCTGAAGTGGGTATTTCAGAAACATGCCTTTTAAATGCTTCAACTGCGCTTTGTTTTTGACAAAAGGAAACACGAAGAAGTCATTAGGTGATAAGTCGGGCGAATACGGACAATGAGTCATTAATTCAATGTAATTCTCCTTCGATGTGCTGTGTGAGAGCTGGCGTTGTCTTGGTGAAGGGTGATGCGCCGAGGTCTGTTGTTTTTTCTGATTTCGGCGAACACTTCAGGCGAACAAATTGTTGTATACCAATCAGCGATGTTTTTCGATCCTCAGCAATTTAAGTGCTTCGTGAACGAACAACTTTTGTTGGTTTTGGTTCACTTTGGAACACCCAAACAGTCGATCGTTGCTTTATTTCTGGTTCGTACGAATATATCCAAGTTTCGTCACCTGTTACGATACTGTATACATTTGCAGAATCACCCCGATTGAATTCTTAAGCATTTTTCTGCACCAACTCACGAGTCATTTTGTAAGTTTCGGTCAAATTGTGTGGAATCCAACGACGGCAAAGTTTCTTCACTACTAAATGCTCATGTAAAATCGTTTGTATTTGACTTTTACCATTGCCCAAGAATGCCTCTATCTCTAGATATGTCACATGTCGATCCGCTTCAATCATTTCTCGCCCAGCATCGAAGTTTGCTGGAACAACAGTAGTTGATGAACTTTCACAAACCTTCACGAAATTCGTCACTGAGACATACGTCCACGCTCAAATTCTGCAAACCAGTCATAAACTGTAGTTTTGGATGGTGCTTCTTCACCAAAAGCAGAACGAAGTCGATCGATGCATTGTTGTTGAATTAAGCCACACATTTAGAATCGTAAAGAATCATAGCACGAAAATGTTCATGAGAAATTTCCATTTTTTCACTAAATTGATTTCCTTGAAACGCTATTAAAACAAATTTGCTCAGCCGATTGTTTTTCTGTCAGCGGTGTTTATCATACTAAATGTCAAGTTTTAAGAAAATCATATTGAAATATATGGCAAATGCCATATATGGTAATTTCCGGAAATTTTTAGGATTCCCCTCGTATTATTTTTCCTAATGTCTTTTCCAAAAAGTTTCTAAATACTATCTAAATTTATGATTTGCTACCTTAATAATATTTGCACCTACTTACTACAACGAATCCGATCGTATCTCACCGACAAGAATTACAACCCTAGTAATTGGGAAATTCGACGGTTCAAATATGCATTTCCCCAAACGTCTGAGAAAACAGTATATTCCGCTTAATATAACAAGAATACTTATAAGATTTTATGTTCAAAAAATTCTTTAAAAATACTTTATGCACAATTAAAAATATGTACTGGACCTTCATTTTACACAAAATATGTAGTTTTTTATACTGTTAGTTTCGTTATTTCAATGTAATTCGCACATATTCTAAATATAGTATTTATATTCTTAAGTTTTTTGCATAAAATCCTAACTCTACTTGTTACTTACAGATTCTCCATATCAACATTATTAATATTTAAAAAAATTTCCTTTCTAAAGTTTCTCCTGGTTATGCGTGAAATCCATTTAAGTAGTTATAAAAAAGTACAATACCGAATAATTCAGTAATTAAACAAGCTGTAGCTGTGTATATCGAAGCAAGTAATTTGTACCAACTAACATGAAAACATACGTTCATATATGTGCTTATGAGAAAAAATGTAAGGATGAATGTCATCTCAATTTTCTATCTAGACACTGATTTTATTACATAGCGTAAACAAACCCTAAAGACCTAAATATTTTGCCCCGAGATTTCCCATAATTTATCGCTTTCAATTTGCATAATCGCTCCCTGCTATGCATTTATATTACATGCGTGAGCATCTTTCTTTGTGAATTATTCATTTTGTAAGACGTCCGTCTTCGACATTTATTCCACGTAGGTAAAAGAGATTCTTTCATCTCTCCTGCCGCATTTTAATAATAGTAGAGGAGCTTGCCTTATTAGCTTTTAAAAATTGATCCATACAAATTGCCGAGTCATTAACGTTGTTTACTTTTTTTCGCCGGGATCGAATATACTTTAGAGCATGTTTTGTTTTACCAATCTTGAGCGGACAAGAAATATAGCTGTAATGGTGCTAGTACATATACTTATGTACATAAAAAGTTTTTGTTAATTACAGTCGTGTACATGGAGTTATTTTGAAACCACCTGCACTGAAAATGTTCTTGCCCAATGTTTTGATACAAATTGGACCAGGATGCGCAGAAAATTCAGGCAATTGTTCTGAGTGATGTTTTGCATGCTCTTGGAGTTTTCTGTTAAACTATTAATTTCGTTGAATTCCTTGTCGAATTTTGGTATAGAAATATAGCTTGTAATTGTTTATATATATATATATATGTATATAAATCAAGACTGTCAACATTGCCAACTTGTTTCAAACATAGGACCGTCTACAAAATCATAAAACGATTCAGGGATGCGGGGCCACTGCGGGCTGTCCTCGAAACGGCCCCCCAACCACCACAATAACTCTAGAGAACATGAACAAGTCACAATTAGTCGTAACCCGGAAGTTTCCATATGCAAAATGGCGCAAGAGTCTACTTCCTCAATGATACGATGAAAGCAAAACGGCTGCAGACATCTCGTCAGGTGTGTCATCTGGTCGCTTAGAGAAAGTGCTCTTTACCGATGAGATTTTTACCGTCGAACCGCTCCACAACCGCCAAAATCGTCGCCAATTGCTCAGGAAAGGCCAGCAGAAGACGGTTGCTGCAGAAACCGTTGTTGATAAACTCGTGTTTATCGACAGGAGCGTCAAGATCAATGCCAGCTATCAGCAGCGGGTTCTACGGGCCGTACTGGAACCATGAGGATCGGAAGAGCTGCTTCCCAGTTTATGGAGTGGTGTGGTTAATCTTGGAGCAGAAAAAACAGTTATGGGAACAATGTAGGCAGTCTTCATTCCTATCTTATACAGCCGACAGCAGTGATGTGTTTTCATGATTCATAGCCCACTAACTAAAACCATACAAACGGTTACAAGCCACAGCTGTAGATCAAAAATTCACAAGGAGTCCAAGGAAATTAATAGTTTTTACAGAAAACTCCAAAAAGGCACCAAAAGAGTCGCCCAAAATGCTCGAAGCTTTTGCGCACCTGTAGAATTTAGCGCAGTGATACAATACTATTTTTTCTATTGTTATAAATTGATTTATTTAATTTGATATTAATTTGTTGTTCCTTATTCATCTTTGCTGAAAATGTGAGGAGTACACAATAAGAAAAAGGCTTCAACTTTTCCACTAATTTTATTACAGGATATGCGTAACAGATAAAATGATAATGAATCTAATAACTAAGTGCAAATATCATATATGAGGAAATTCTTCTTTTGTTCCAATAAAAGCTAGACCGCTGACACTGGAGTCTCCGCTAAGGTGAATAAACACTATGCGGGTGATTGACATATATGTACATAATATAGCAAACAAGACGCTATATAGTGTAATTTTTCATTACACTATATAGCGTGTTCATGTAGCGCGTTACTGGATATTACTTCTTTGACAAATTTGGAGAATAATTTGCGTTTGAAATTTTGTATTAACAAAATTATATTTAAATATGTTGTGTTCGGCTTCCACTGCACACCGTGCAGGTTTGGTTTCCTAAATGGAATATTCTGCATATTGTTGCATTTTTTGGATACCTCCTCAATGCATGTCAAGTTCCTTTAGCATTCCCCTTACCTATTTGGTATAATTTTTGAGAGTTTTGCGAAATGCTGATGTTTGTTCAACGCCCGGTATCTTAAACATTTTGCATGCTTTTTTATATTATCCTTATTCTACAAAGTGGCCATCACAGTCGTTGTCAAGTTTGTTTTATGTTAATTCAATTTTTTAAATGAAATATCCAGTATTTTCCTAGAATCTGTTAGAGAAGGTCTTTTAGAAACTTTGTTTGTAAATATTTACTTACAGCTAAAATGGATCCTTCTTAAGAAATAGAGAGGTCCGAAAACACAGTTATATAGAATGTTCCGTTTAAAAAACCCAACTTTGTATCGTGTCCAGCGTAAACTGAGTTTTCTGTTATTATTATTAAGATAATAACCTTTCACTATTTATACATAAAAATATTAACTATGAATTGAATATTTAATTAGCATAATCCATAATGATGTAATATTAATTATAAACTTACAACTACATTTTTTGAAGCGAAATACTTTCACGTGTTCTCTTCTTTTACTGTAGGAGAAACCGTATCTAGTAGAGTCTCAAGTAGATTTGAAGCCATTATACAGAAATTGCCTAAACACACGAAATCTTCATACTTTAATCCTTTACAAATTTGTTTACCCATTTTTTGACGACAATTGCAGAACAATTGCCCCGGCCATATTCTCTTTTTCTGCGCCTGTTTTTCGAAGCTCAATTGCTTTCTTCTCTGCGGTAACGATAGTAAACGATCTGTTACTGCTACTACTACAATTACTCTTTGCTTTGGAGCCATCCTTGCCTCTTACTAAAAAACCAGAACATATGATTTTTCTAACATCTGTTACACAATTTCCAAAGAGATTCCATAATCAAGAGTGCGACGAACCCTTAACTGTCCGCACTAATTTAAATACTTCTAGGCTAAAAGAAAGGAGTATAAAATTATAACAATCATCTTTTCTAACAAATCTTTAAATTACCTTGCAATTTTATTGAATTTCTATTTTATCAGTTCAACTTTTAAACTGTAAATTTATTTTGGAAAACCCTGTATGTTATTTTTGAATACCAGTGTATGCTTTTCATTAATCAAACCGATTGAAGTTATGTAACGATATGTCTTAACGAACGTTTTACTTGTATGCGTTATGTACAAGGCCACAGTACGTCATAAGCAAAAAGTGCAACGTCATGGTCAAAAATTGTGTATAACCCTCTAAATTTACATTTTAACATACTCGCATGGTAAGTCGACGGTGAGACTGACCACAACAAGCTAAGTGGAGTCCGGGGAAATATCAGGTAGTCGGATTCACGCTGGCAACCGTGGAATAAATAAAATCGACGATAAATTCACATCGTGCTTGATACCTCAGCAGAAACAGTTCATAATCACCAAAACCGTAAACATCGTAGTTAAACAACACCCACGTGTATTAAGTTTTAAAATAATCCAAGTAATTTTTGACAGTTCTTAAAAATCACATTAATACTGTTGGCGACATCTATGAGCCGGATGGCGCCGACTAATTTGCTGAGATCGCAAGTAGTATTTAAATAACGTTCTATTTCCATCCTTGTCATAAGCATAAGATAAGTTAGTTAGATGAAATTTTAAGGAGAACTGCTTATTCACATCTTGGTAAATTTTGAAGTTTCCGAAATAGTCCAGAGGCAGCACGAGTTTATAGTGCAAAAGCCTATCTTAGTTTTTTATTTTTATCTACTTGGACATATTGCTTAATTTTGAAAAAATTATAATAATACTTAAACAGGCCATCGTGTAAATACAAGCTTTTCTTAACGCCCTTTATTAAATTAAGTACTATACGAAGCCACCCACCTTTCTTTAAACGTCCTGTGTATTTCATAGGTCAGTTGCTACTATATCAATTTAATAATATAAAATGTTCCTTCATAACTATAAAAACGTATGCGAGACAAAACTTAAGTTTGACATTTTTGTAATAAAGTTTAACCTGTTGCTGTTCTTTCAGATTCCTTCGTCAATAGTCAAGAATGGACTCTCTCTCGCTCCGTACCCGATTTGCGATTGGGCATAGTTGGCTCCCTGTCATCAGGAAAATCAGCGCTGGTACATCGCTACTTAACAGGGTCGTACATGCAAGAGGAGTCGCCAGAGGGCGGTCGGTTCAAAAAGGAAATACTAGTTGACAATCAAAGTTACCTGTTGCTAATACGAGATGAAGGTGGACCACCCGAATTACAAGTTAGTATTTATTAATGGCTTTTCAGTTGATGGAATCTTGGCTAATAGAGGTAGCAGATACTAGGAAAAAATTAACTATGTTTGTTTGGTTAATAGGAAGTACGCAAGAGCACATTTAAGTTATTCAAATTTGTGTAATTTACGAAGACCGTTACTAGTTATCAGTTATCAGTATTATGTGAACAACTGAAAATAGTACAAATTGACTGCCTCCTGTCGCAATTAATTATTAAACCTTAGATGCTTTCAATATTATCCTGCATGTAAGTTCACATTATATAATTAATTACAATATTTGCTTATCAATATTGGCGAAAAACAGCTGTGATTAAAATGTAATTAAAACCGCCACAAACACCAACTAAATAAACTATGGAGTGTATAGAAATCACAAAATAGAGAATATCGTAACAAACATTGCGATCTAGGCTATATTTACATATCATTCGTAGACATCCGGTAAGAGAAACCTAAATTGATATACAACTAACAAAATTGAACAAGGGAAATTCCTGGAGATTAGATAAATTCTATTCTTGAGCTATTAGCTACTTTGTAATTAATATAAAGACTCTTGTTTTACTTCCTGCATGTGATATTTAGCAATTATTTTGTGTACAAGTGACTGTTAACTTGTAGTCCGCGAGAATCCAAGAAGTGATCTGTGAAAGCAATAGTCAAACTCACAAAAGTTTTCCAAGGGTTATGTTTGTTACTATTTTCTTCGCATTGAATTAGTTTTGAGGTGTTTTTATAACTTTTTAGTAAAGTTGTTTATTTCAAATTAGTGTTTACCTTATTGCGCAGTGGTTCCCAACAAAAATTGTCTGCGTTTTGTGATATCTAATCAGAAAAATGCTAGAAACTCCTATTCTAGAATCTTTCCATTATGTTTATAGAATAGATAAATGCTTTAATAATCTAATAGATAACTGAAAGTTTGCTCAATATTGTTTCTTTACTACAAGTTAGCGAAAATCTCTATTTGATTCAACAGTTAGTGCAGATTAAAAAATAAAGTAATTAGCGTGCCACAGATCCAGTGTGATACGGTAGGAGTTGTACATTTACATCTTTTCAATTACTTACGTTTTGGCGATATTTTGTGTAAAATAATATGATTGCTCGTCCTGAAATTTTCTAGAGATCGTAATACTATTACCAAAATCTTTTTCAATTCAACTATATGAATAAAAAGATGATGAAAATTGCGATTTTTAAATGACCGCCAAAACATTCGTGATGTAATAATATTTCCTTACGCATTTATAATAGAAAACATAACATAGCACCCTGTGGAATATGGAAAATAAAATACATAAAAGTTATTCTAAATATTGTGCTATACCACTAGGCAAATAAATCACCTATTAAAATACCACCTGAAATATTCATATCATTGTCATTTGTGTTATAGGCTATGAGTTGTAATGAGTAATAAATGCTATTTGTTGCAAACAAGATTTGTTTGAGACGACCATTTTAATGTGAATACATATATGCAGGTTTATTATAATATACATTTTAATTTCAAATATGATGCTCTGTACATGCATTAATTACTACTCCGTTTTAATTCTACGTATGCAATTGTTGTACTTCTATACCTGTCTCTCATAGACCTTAAAATGAAAATAAAATGTTGTTAAATACGTTACCTTAAGGTACCCATTCACATACAGTTGGCCTCCAGTACTAGGACTGTAGGATCTTGATTGACAATGTCATCTGTTGCGCGCCACACATGATTCAGTTTAATTCTACGATGCGGATGGCAGTCTGGACTGAAAGTTTTTGTCGGCGATTGCACATTCTACCATACTCGTGCTAAAATCCAGTTTCAATTGTGCGTCAGATTCCTGCTTGAGTGAAAACAAGATGAAAGCAAGAAAACAAAAATTTACAAGGTTTTTGTAATTCTCTTATTACGAGAACCTGTAGCGAAAGCTTAATCGTCATTTAGGTGAGGGCGAGACTGGGTAACAGTGAGACATTTGAATTAATTTTGGTTCTACTGATATCCCGTCAGTGTGACTAACTATCTAGGTTGGCAGCACCTAAAGCAACTGGTTTGCCCATTTGTGAATGTCAATCCTTTTTCGTTTATAATTTGTTACGGTGTTCTTGTTAATTCGGACCAATCCTAAATTATTGGTGGCCGGTTTCAGGGTCTGTGAAATAACTGTGTGGCTATTGTGATTTAAGTGCAAATGTGGTCCAGAATATGCTTTTGGCGAGTATTTGCTGTGATTACATCACTTATATAAAACTGAAGCTTAGTATTGTAATAATGTTTTATATATATTTACAACGACGACAGCATCGGCTGTTAACCTCCGAACGAATAGAGTGTTCAGGTTAGCCACTCGTTGGCAATGAAATATCCCTCCTGCGGGTAAAAATGTAATTTTCCAAATCACCATTCCCCCCAGTCAACTGGCTTGGGACGTTGATGTTAAATATTAAAGTTAAGTCTAGACAACGACGATCGTAGGAGAACGTAGATAAAACTCCATCGTCTGGTCGATTTCTCCATTTGTAATTCGTCAAAATTCATGGAAAAATAAGCTAAAACAAACAACAGGATAAATTGAGAGGTATTTCAAACATTATTTCATCAATTAAATCTTTGTCCGAACGTTTTTAGGTAAATCGTTAGAGGAAATTTCAGGTTTAAACCTTGTCAGTCAGAATTTAAGTCATAGAGTCCTCTAAATACAACCACCTCGTTGCGTCACTGCATTCGTTCTCGTATGCTATTTCCATAAATAACATCATTTCATCGAAATGCATCATAAAAGTTTATATTTGGGTTTGAATTATCAAAATTTGCTGTGGAATAAAACAATCGCCATCTTTCGCGATTACAAATAAAAGAAAAATAAACGACGCGAAAAATTTGATCAATCTTGATTCATCCTTCGTTGAATTAATGTGTATCTTTTAAAGTGTTCGATAGAATCAAAGTGTAATTTCCAGGAAGAAAAGGTTAAAGTCTAGTACAGACAGCTTCCTGTAAAGGTTATCATAAACATAGCGCTTATATAACATAAGCTTCATTCGAATTCAAGGTTAGTTAAGAATTTTTATTCCAAAATGCGTTCATCTCGATTTATTAATTTCAAAATTCACAAGAAAATTGTCAAAAGAGTATTCAGGAATACTCCCGACCCCACTGAGAATTGTAAAATTTAGATTAAGTTAGAAAATTTAACATTTTTCCCAAAAATCCCCCGAGACAAATATTACATTATATGTAATCACTTGAAGTGCATAATTTATGTATCTTGACTGCCTAACACACAATTCCCTTAAAAAAATTAATTTCCTGCACCATATTGCATGGCTAGTTTTAAAAAGCCTCCCTGCCTTTTACGGCATGGATATAAAAGTCTGTGCATATGTTTTGACATATTATTTTCTTTTATAAACCATCTCAAAAGCACTTTAATAACCGGGGTGCTTATCAAATCCCTCTAGTGGCTTTGATCTCGCATATATAACTCAACTAATTCGAAAAAAAGAGGGAGTATCTATTATTCCGTCCCTTCGCTTCACCTTCACCTTGCCCCGTGTTGATAACGAATCACGTACGCATGTTGATTGACGAGACGAGACGACGACAATGACGAGACGCCGGCGGCAAAGGCGCCGTGACGGTGTCTCCACCATTACGATCCCCTTCGCCTATCCGCGATTGTTGAAACTGATATCAAAGCGCACGCAAGGAAAGAAAGGGGTAACCAGATTCCCAAACGCTGATACCACCTCGTAATAATCCTTAGTAACGTTTCCCATATGAACGTAAAATTCCAAATGCCTTCTTTACCAACCAGCTAATTCCCCGTAGAGCTAGTCGTAACTCCTCGACGGAATTATCATCCTTTTTCTCACTTTGTGTTTCAATTAATGTTATTGGTCTCACAACGCTACTTCCGAAAGACTAGACAATTGAAAAAGTTTTAAATTAATTTGGCCGGAGATTTGTCGGCTTGCCCATACTGCAATGCCACCGAATATCATTTTTTTCTTTTTTTTCAATTATCGCTCCAGCTTCTATTCTCTCGTTCCTTTTCAAATTGAAAGCAAAAATTCGGAGTATCTGAAAACGAATTGCCTTGATGTATGAGTTTTTTTAATATTCCGAATTGTTCTTTAAGTAGCGTAAAACATCAGACAGTCGGGACTTTTGTTTACGATATTCCGTCTTCTTGCTTCCTTTTGTTCATAATGTTATAGATGCTTATAACATCCCCGTTAAATTACATTTTTACACATTTCTGCTTGGGGCTATATTTTCCAGGCGAATGAAGCTTGTAATGCATAAGTAATTCCGCCCGCTTTCGTATTCTCTTGTTTGTGAGCGGAAAACACGAAGGTGGTCCCTGGGGTTTATTTAAAATTTACGATAGTTGAACTGAACATAAGAGAAACTTACACAATTAGTAATGGTATTCGTCTAATGGTAACATACCTTCAGATTATTACTTTTCGTAGTATTGTAGAAACAACAGTATGTAGGTAATGCCAGGGCGGTTTGCTCTAAAATTTATCAAAAAGGAAACTTAATGTTAGCAGAGGTTAAGGATATCATGTGGTACATCAATAAAATATAAATAAATCCAATATTAATAATAGTGATGTATATATTTGATGCGTTTGTACCGTAATTGTGGGCTTGTAATAGCTGCAGCGTTCCCCGAGGTCCTATTTCTGCAGACTTCCGTACTTTTCTTTTGGATTCTGGTTATGCACGTATTTACTGTAAGCATATCAATAGAAATATTTTTACGCCAACTAAGGATTTAGCATTTACATATATCCAATCTATTGCAGCGGGTTATTGGAGTGAAGTGGGTGCAGTTGCGCCCACTTATTATTTGACATAATTATAACTGAAATTTGGCTTTATATTTTCAACATTTGGATAGCCTTTGATTGTTATTCGAGCTCTGGCATTTCGATGATTTATATTATTTCTTTGTTCTTAAAAAAAGACTCAATTAAAATTAACTTATAGAGAATAAACAGTCACAAGTCATTTCCAAGAATTTAATAACAATTTTTGTCACAAACACACAAAATGATGCAAAAAATTATCCACATTGAAATCCAGTCATTAAAATTCACAATGTTGTTTGCAACAACATACAACATACGATCATCAAAAGGCCGACCATTAAAATATAAAAGTTGTTACGTTCTCCAGGTTTGAAGAACAAAGCCGCTAGTCGTCTGCTTCGGCGTATCTTCCTTGTAAAGAGGGAGAACCAATTGCTTATATTTAGATGTTTGTAATTTTTGTATATTTGCTCGCTTATTTAGTTGTTCTCTAAATTAAGCGCAGTACGTATGTAGGTATAAAAAATAGATTTATTAGATGAACAGCTCCCTTGTTACATGGAAAACAAAATAAAAACATACTATTTCTCATAAAAATGTACAAATACATAAATATTGTATATAATAATTTCATAATTCGGTTTCCTTAAATTTGTACATAATTCGCGTATGCATTTGTATGTATCGCAACGTTCAAATATGTTATACTAAGGCCAACACCAAACCAATCCTACCGGAGCCTGAGCGTCTGGTCGAGTGACAGCAGCAAATAGCCGATCACTGCAGCAAAAGAATGCTACACAACTCACGGCTACCTAGACGCTCTCGTTATTTCATGTATTTATTTGGTACACCACCTCCTAATATGTATCTATTGCTCCTGCTGCTGTCCCCTACAGAAGTGAAAAAGGTGGAAACCAAAAATTGTGTGATGAATAAACGCTATGTTATGCGTAATCGAAAGAACGACGGATGACAATAGTGGTCTTCTGTTTTCTTCCTCGGCGGCAACTGCATATCTAGCACTCGTTCCCAATACATACGCTAGCGGTAGCTCCATCGTACAGATATTTAAGTGACTTAAAGATATTTTTAATTTGCACCTTGACGAATTTTAAATATTTATGTACATTATAAGAAATGAAATCAATCTTTACATGAAATGCGTACACGTAAAAGTTTCAGTGAATATAAATATGAAATATATGAATTTATAGAAAATAAGACAAACGAAATATAGAATTTATACGGAAGTGAAACAAACGAATTGTTCGATTTACAAAATAAGGACAAAATGTTGAATTTACAAAATAAAGTAAAAACAAAACGTTGAATTGACAAAAAATAAAAAATTAAATGTTAAGTGTTCTTAACGGAAGTCTCTTATTAGCTAGCAAAAGACTAAAAAAGTGTACCGGAGAAGCAATTACGGGCGTAGAGCTCGATACGTTACAACAACTTCAAGTGTAAACTAATCAACTGTTGATGTTTATGAGCGACAGAGCAGCGACAATGTGTAGTATAGGCCGTTCTCTTAAAGAAAAGTGTGAGCGACTTTTACATGTTATGTGTAAAGTTCATACTTAAATCTTGTGGCACAAACTATTCGAGAATGTTACCCAAAGGTGGATGCATTAATAGCAAATACAAAAAAAGTATTTCTCAAATCTCCCAAATGGATTCGAACATTTCACAGGTTTTGTCCCGGTATTTGCGAACCACCACAGCCGATTCTTACGCGTTAGGGAACATGGTTGCAAGCGGCTTTTTATTATTCTGAATATTTCCAAGAAGATCTGTAATAATACAATTTAACCCTGACGAAGCTACAGCTATTAAGGAGAGCCAGAAAGGATTTCTAGATACTTCTGTTGAAACAGATTTAAAAAGTATTAGCAACGATTATAAACGATTACTAGACACAATAGAAACATTGTAAAATACTGGGTTGTCGTTGGTAGAATCAGTGCAAATCGTGGACGAAGTTAATACATTGCTACACGGTATAAACGACGCAAAAACGGTCGCGTTGTAGTAAAGTTCGTTGTTAAAAAAAAATTTCGATAATACGAAATTAAGACAAATGTGTGGTGGTGCATCTGCAGAATCATTAACTAACTCTAAGGATTATTTTAATTATGCCTGTGTTATTTCCGTAGATGTTGAACGGTCTTTCTCGAAATATAAGAACATTTTTTCATTATAGCGAATAACTTTCACCGAGACAAATGTGGAAACATACCTGGTGCCAGTTATCCCCAGTATTGTTTTGCATCTTCTAATCGTTGTCCTAACGTGGACAGCCAATACTTCTACTCTACGTATTAAGATGCACGTTGTAATGTTTGTCAAACTTACATTTTCAACCTTGAACATAAGGTTTGTCGAGAAATCAGATGGGCTCTGACGGGTTTATGCTCTTTGCGGAAATGAACCAACCTATTGTTAAAATTACAATTAAAGTAATGTGGAGTATATTTTCATTGTACTGTGTCCCCAGAGTATTGAATAAATTCACTTTTGAAATCAGCCGTTCATGTTGAATCCAGAAATTAAGAAATATACAATGTTCTATTAAAAAATATCTAAGACAAAAAAATAAAAAATTAAGTGGGCAAACGCAAATAAAAATCCATCTATCAAAAAATGTTTTCAAAATACATGTGATGTAAAATAAAGAAATTTATTTTACATTTTAGGAGCACTGGACTTAGACTTCTCACGTATTTTAATGTATAATAAATTGTTCCAAATCGTCCAATTTTATAAATATTTTAAATCTGTACAATACCTGTTAATATTTGTTTTTAGTGTACGCTATTCTGCGAAGTATTACAATTGATAAAAACCCCAAATTGCCAATAATAAATACTTAATATTTCTCAGTTGTAAGTAAATTTTTAGTCAACTAGATCATCTATAGATTACCGATATGTGTTTGTAATCAACCTCGGAAAATTTACTAGATTAACGTTTATGGAAACTTTTCCGAAACATCAGAGTTTGCAAACATTGTTTTTGAGTGTAATTTGTTCTAATCTTATCGAAATCTACTTAAAAAATGAAGTGATTTCATTCGCGTGTAACAAATTGTCATGTATATCGTTACGGCTTCCAAGAAAAGCTTTATGTGGTTATTTGGTTATTGGAAACTTTTTAATGGTATTAACTTCCAGCACAATTTAATAAATAGAAACTATCACAGTTGTGTTTGCTACACGCTTGCAACAAATGCACTTCGATTGTCTAAGCATCAACTACAGTTATAAAGTGAAAGCGTTCGAATAAATAATGTCTTCACTATTAGAAGCCTATACTATAAA
This sequence comes from Dynastes maya, assembly GCA_029619315.2. Lineage (NCBI taxonomy): Eukaryota > Metazoa > Arthropoda > Insecta > Coleoptera > Scarabaeidae > Dynastes > Dynastes maya. The sequence continues at coordinate 42,144,795 of JAROYE020000004.1, read as the reverse complement.
ATTACTTTCGAATTAGTGGATATTATTAATCAAGAGAAAATTACATATGTAGATTAAAACACGTTTAGCAATGTAACCAGCGAAAGATTAAATTATTATCTGTCAATACTTAATAGATACATTCCTTCTTTCATTTTTGGTTAGTATCGATTCCGTAAAGCACCCACTGCAAGAGCACTACTTGCATCCCAAGACTACGCTAGTGCATCGAACTTCTTTGACCTAATAATTGTAGAATATTCTGCAGGAGTACCAAATGACGAGTGTTTCCCCAAAGCACATTCATATCGACTGCAATGCTCTCATTTTGTTCCGAACCTATCCGGTCTATTGATCTTCAAATAATCATAAATTACACTGTACAACACGAACACAACATTGTTATAGTACCTTGTTCATACATTTTCGTATACAGGATTAAAACCTGAAATTGTAAGATTTCGTCTATTGTGTAAAGAGTAGGAAGCTAACATTTCCTGATAACATAGTATACATCATAGAATATATACAGGTTGATCGATAAATAGCGAACCAGGCTCTTACTTTATTATTTTAAATGGAACTCCCTGTATCTTACTATGTATTTCGTTTCCCCATCCAGAAGTAAACCAACGTAACACAGATTTCATATGTCTAGTTCTAACAGATTTCGATCCTTCCAAAAATCCTAAATATAAATACATTTTCGCGAAAATTTTTACATACCTACTTGCCTCTATTTAGATATTGCATTAGTACGCCTTCGAGATATACAGGATGTTCAGAATTGAACACCAAACTTTACCAAATTCAAACTCCAGAAATGTAATTTTTTTATATAGCACCGAATATTTTCCACTGAAAGTAAGAGATATTTAAACACGAATCCTGCATTCGGATATTGCATTCAAGTGGTTTCTAATGTTAGTATTGTTTGGTTACCATGACAACAATAAACAAAACATACTGACATTGCTGTTCTTAACTGTTGATTCAAAATTTTAAACCTAAGTAGCTAATTACGAAATGAAATATCTAAAAAAGTTGATACATATGATTTATATATGAAGTTAAGGATAACGCAGGCATTCTGGAGTACAACACTTAGTCTGCTAAGAAAGGCAGAAGAAAGCGTTAACTGTAGATAGCTAAATAAGTCGATAGCTATTAATTGCAATAAAAATTACAATGAAGATTATTACGTTTGTTCATAGTGTATTTCAACTGTTGCATGTTACTGTTTGTTTTTAATGTTTTTAGTTTGATCTTAAATTGATGCTGACGTAATCATTGACTACTAGCCTGTACGAGGGTAGATTGACAAGTTTCCGTAATCGCTGCTAGAGAGTTGCTTTTTTCCAAATACTTGATGTCGTTGTGTTGGCAACTCTTTCATATCAATTGACTGCAAATGCCAAATCGATCTGTCAAATAGTCTGGTTTCGGCAAGCATTGAAGTCAAGTACCTTTTTGTGTTTTCAATTATGGATAAAAACAATGTTCGAGCGGTCATCAAATTTTTCTATTTGAAAGGGGAAACCGCAACGGAAATCAAATCAAGGTTAGATGCCGTTCTTGGGGATTCATCACCTTCATTTTCCACCGTAAGTTTTTGGGTTTCGGAATTCAAGCGTGGCCGCACACATACATGTGTTGAACCACGTTCAGGACGTCCGAGAACGGCTACCATACCAGAAATTGCGGATAATCCATAACATGGTTTTGGCATATCGCCGAATAATAGTGCGTGAAATTGAGGAAGCTGTGGGCATCTCTTATGAACGAGTAGTTCATATTTTACGTAATGAATTGGGTTTAAAAAAGCTTTCTGCAAGATGGATGCTGCATTTGCTCAATTTGGAACAAAAACGCATTCGAGCTCGAACCTCAGCCGATTGTTTGGAAATGTTTACGAGGAATCAAGAGACAATTCGTGACCATTGATGAGGCCTGGATTCATCACTACACACGAGAAACAAATATAAAATCAAAACAGTGGATTGAACGCGGTGAATCGGTTCCGGAGAAGACAAAGACCATTCACTCGGCTGGAAAGGTGATGGGATCGGTTTTTTGGGACGCAAAAGGAATTTTGCTAATTGATTATCTTGAAAAAGGAAAAACTGTTACTGGCCAATAAAAACGCCCGGGAATGGCCACGAAAAAAGTGTTCTTTCACCCCGACAATGCGCCCGCTCATTCAGAAAAATTTACAGAATTGAAGTTCGAAATCCTTCCGCATCCGCCGTATTCGCCTGATTTGGCTCCGTCGTACTTCCACCTGTTCCCGAAACTCAAAATATTTCTGGGTGAAAGGAAATTTTGGTCGAATGAAGAACCGACAGAGGCTGTAAACGATTATTTTAGGAATCTCGAAGAAAGTCACTTCCGGGAGGGAATCGAGAAGCTAGAAAAACGTTGGACCAAGTGTGTTGGAGCTTCGAGGGAATTATATTGAAAAATAAAATATAACTTGAATCCGATTTATTTTGTTTTCATTGTCATTCCGGAAACTTTTCAATCTACCCTCGTAAATAAAGTTTTATTAAAATATTGTTTCTCTTGTTCTTGTTCTCTATGAAGATGCAGTCGTTTTACGTTTTCATTTATACATCAATAAAGTGAATGTTTCCAGTAGCATCAAATCTTAGCTTTAATTTGATAAATGTTTTAGGTTGTAGACATCGTCAGACAGGATAGCGCGGCTTATACATTCCACTAGCTAAAGTGCACCATTTCTTTCACTTTTTGCTAATACATTAATTATACCTATTACCTAACTCTTCTTTACTTAGACTCGAAAGTTTGAATCAATAGTCTAAGATCGTCAATGTTAGTATGTTTTGCTTATTGTCCAACCAAACGATATCAACAGAAACCACTTGGATGTAATACCGAAATGCAAGACTCGCCCTTAGATAACTGTAAATATCTGTTTCGCTTCCAGTATTAGACATATACCTCATTATACAAAAACTTTGGAGATATAAATGACCTTGACGGTGGACACAGAAAAATATACGGTGGTATTTAAAAAAATACGTTTCTGTTGTTTGAAAGTGGTAAAGTTTGGTAATCGATACTTAACAACTTCTATATTTCGGAGGCGTTCTAACACCGTGTCTAGATAAAGGCAAGTATGAAATGCTAGGGTGTATTTCCAAAATGCACACTTTTGGAAGGAAATAAATGTATCTCAATGTAGGCGATTGAGGACAAAATTATAAATATCTGGAAATTTGTTAGAAATGGATGATGAAACTCATATTATGTTGGTTATTTGGCTTTTTAAAATTTTTGCCTCCTACTGTTTACACAACAAGCGCAATTTTACAATTCCAGAAGGTTGGGACATCCTGTATATGCTAGTAGTTTTTCTTTATTATTCCCAAGATTTAGCATTTTTATTCTTTGTTTGTGGTAAATCTTCAATAGGTGTGTTCCCTTAGCACACCAAACAAAGATATTCTAAATCAACCGTTTGATTTGCAAAGCACGACTTTCATCTAGACTAGTGCTGTTATTTGGATCCGGATAATTTACTATCCGGATCCATTATCCAAAACCTCAGATCCGAGTCTGCTATTCGAAACCTCGGATCCGTATCCATTATCCGAAACCTCGGATCCGGATCCATTATCTGAAACCTCGGATCCGGATCCAGATCCATTATCCTAAGTATCTAATTTGGATCCATTAACCAAAACCTCGGATCTGGTTCCGTTATCCGATAACTCGGATCCGGATCCGCTATCCGATATCTTGAATTCGGATTCTTTATCCAATCGAATCCATTGTCCGTCAACGCAGATCTAGTCCCATATATCCCAATAACACAAATTCGATGTTTTCTTTATTAAACACTTTCTAGATTGCAAAATAATAACGAATCCGAATCCGAGGACAGGATAGTGGATTCAAATCCGAGAATCGGATAGCGGATTCAGATCCGAGATAGTGCATCTGTATAATTTTGGATCCGGATATCCGGATCTCAATCTTTTCGGATGCCTACAGCACTAATCTAGACCCATATTTCCCAAACTGGTCTATGTGAACCCCCAAGGATCGATTTTGTCTGTAAATGAAGATATATCAAGTTATGATCATCAACATTTAAGCGTTCCATAAATGATTTGATACACCTAGCACAGATTGTGTGTACATGGTACTAATGATAGACATAAAAATTACTTAATTGGTTTATGTACAAGTTTTTACAAGTTTTCGAACAAACAGCAACACATCGCGCGCGGGTGCGAGTGAATAACATAACATGTCCTTGTTGGGAAACAATTATACATAAGTAAAGCGTGACAAACGGTTGCACCCGCAGAGGCACCTGTACGGGGAGTGTATGTACGTATGTGGATGCAGAGTTCAGTAATGCGGTAGACATTGAGGAGTTGGGTTGTTCGGCTATTTATTAGATTCTCATTGTGTGTTTTTGAAAACATGGGACGTAAGCCTGGTGTACCTCTTGCATCGCATGTGAAGAAATAGTTTTCGCGTTTCCCTGGTTTGGAATTTACAGGTCCGCACATTCGTTGCAAATTTTGCATATTAAAAGTAAACGTCATGTATTGAATTTAAGAAACAATATTCCGTACTGGCAATTTTTGTATGACTTTATTTTCATGTTGAGCACGTGCAATATCTCACAACACCTAGTAGATAATGAAAACTTTCGTCTTGTTTGGGATAAATATGTTCCATCATGGAAGCTTCCAACAAAAAGACAATTGCGGTACAATTTACCACATATGCAAAGTACAGTAAAAGGCTGTATAAAAGACGAGTTGAGAAATCAAAATATTTGGCCCACTGTGGACAAAACTACCGATGCTCAGAAACACAGCGTGATTCATATTGTGGCGCGTCCTTTAAAACGTAATGGTCCAGGGGCTTCCTTGTTGTTAGCCAGTAAAAGGATTGAAAGAACTGATGCCGAAACTGTTGTAAACATAATAAAAAATATGTTAAGAGAATTTTGTATCAGGAGCCCAAATCACAATGTTAGTTTCTGACGGAGCCGCAACAATGTTGAAAGCTGGTAGGATGTTAAAAGTATGCTTTCCGACTCTTCTTCACATAACATACCTCATATATGCATGTTATCTCGTAGCAGAAACAATTCGAAGCAAGTATCTTAGGGTGAATGATTTAATATCATCTACCAAAAAAGTGTTTGTGAAATCTCCCAAACATATCCGCGTATTCAAGCAATTGTATCCGCAAATTCCGCTACCACCTTAGCCTGTACTGACGCGATGGGGAACATCGATCGAGGCAGTATCTTACTATCGCAAATATTATTCCCAAGTGAAAGATGTCATTTTCAAACTTAATTCCTCTAATTCTCAAGCGGTTCGCGAGAGTCGCAACTTTTTTCCGATTCGGACATTCAAAAAGAAATAGATGACATTTCCATAAACTATTCTGCAGTGACTCAAACTATTTCGCAGTTAGAAAATACTCACTTATCTATACAAGATTCGTTAAATAACATCAACAATTTAGCAGCCGCTCGAGAAAGCTTAACGGATCCTATAGGATTAGATGTCGCGCAAAAATTTCGTGCAGTTTTAAATAAAAATTCGGATTTAGAAAAGGTTCGATCTATATCTGGAATTCAAGACTGCACAGAAGAGATGCAGGAGTATTTGAATTTCGCAAATCTTACTTTATTAGATGCTGAACGATCATTTACAAAGTATACCAGAACGTTTTCAGACCGTCGTCGAGGCCTGACCGAATCGACAATGGAAACATTGCTTATGTTGCAGTACTACGCGACGTACTATGGCTGTCGCACATTACCGCAATGGTCTTCGATACGTCAATAAAAGGTAACAATCTATTCTTTTTTTATTAATACTGTGTCTGCTTTTGCGCGGTACGCCCCGGACGGTTCCACTAGTTTCTCGAACATTATAAATAGTACACGCACGCCGATCAACCGATAATTACCGAACGTCCACTCAATTCATAGTAAACACAGCTCCTTTCACGACGCTTCTGCGGGTACAACCGTTTGTCACGCTTTATACATAAGAGTGTTAGAGACAAACACTGACCATTCGTTTTCTGAATTTTGAGAAAAATGGTTTGCAAACATTTTAGAAACATGAAGGTACAAAAGTGAATCAAAATCACCTTGTTTCGGAGTGTCTAAAAAAGAAAAGTAAGTACGTATACACATTTATACATATTTTTGTAGTGGTTGAGTTATTATAGCATGACATAATGAAAAATGGTAATTAAAATTGGTTCATGATACAATAACGATTCATCTCTATAAATAAAAATGATGGACACTCTGATAATTCAACAGTTTAATTTGATATTCGCATATGTTTTCAATTTCGAATTTGATTTGCGCTATAGTATCATAATAATTCATCTTAGATGAAATTGAAATTAATTTGACTTGATTTAGAATAGAGAATAACAAAGTAGGTGATGACTTTTGATTATGTCTCAATATAATAATAATTCTATGTAATTTATGTGTTATCAACCCTGGTTCAATTTTAATTTATTGAATTATTATTATACTGTAGTATAAAGAAATGTTTCAAAATTGTCTGACTACATAAAAAGAATCAAATGCAAGATAGGTAAATCATAATTTGAATCAATTTTTTTTTTGTCGAGACAATTAAAATGTTTGAATTTTTTTTTATTTCAAATTAATGTATTTAAATTTTTCCCCAACAAAATGCTTGCAATTAAAAAGTAAAATGACATGCCATGAGTTTGCGTTTTAGGTGAAATTGATTTTTGATTCAGAATACTTCTTCCTGACACCATTTAAATTTAAAGTTAAATTACGCTTTGTTTCAATACTATTTCTATTTCCATTACCCAACTACGACAAATCCAAAAGAAAGTTATTATTACACATTTTTTATATAAAAAAAATTATCTTTAGCAATATTTTTCAAGGTAGGCACCAACATAAAACCATAACACCACATAATTTTTTTTGTCGACAGATATATGCTACTCAACACGGCTGAGGCAAAAAAAAATGAAGGCAGTATAATGTTGATTATTTGAAGGTCGGCTTCATTTCCTCCCTGTCGCACAAACCTCTGCTCATGTGCCTTTTGTACAACAGAGTTTTAAACAATGATGCTATGAAACCGTGCAAAATGAAGGATCACCTGACAAGGTGTGACGCTGACGAAACAAGTAGAGATTTGGCGTAGTTTAAGGCACTAAATGAAGAAAAAGAGCCACGCTGGACAATACGCCGATTTTATTAGCCGTTGAAGAACTGTTGTAAAAACTGTTCTACACATATGCATATGGTATACTCAAAAGAATTGCCTTGAGCGACAATACAGTTCAAAGACGTATTGATGAAATAGGTCACGATGTGGGAAGCTTATTGTGCAATTGTCTGGAAACAAACCATTTCGCTATTCAACTGAACAAGTCAACTTTACCTGATAATGAAACACTATTATTGGCATATGTTTGTTTTGTTATGGACCAAGAAATCCATGAAGAACTGCTCGTTGCGAGAACTTTGACAACAGTCTGAGTGCCAGATTGCATGAATCGCTTCAATTCGTCATAACGGCAGTCGAATTCTAAGTGATTTATGGAGTAGTGTGAAGAAAATGACATAGAATTTTCATTGATTACTCTTTCACTGTGAAATACGCTGGCTTCCGAAAGGCTTATCCTTGACAATGTTTCCAAAGGTTCAGAATGGGGTATCAGCACTATCAGCGGATATACCTCTTGCCTATCATGCATTATAGACTATTGCATTTTGATATCTTTTCCATCTTCATGCCTCGTGGAAAGGGGTTTTAGCGCGGTAACCGATCTCCTTACGAAAAAAAAGAAATCGGTTGCAAATCCCTGGCCGAGGAGATCTGAAGCTATGCCTCAATAAATTGAAGCCGAATATTGAACAATTGCTATCAAAACATTAGGTTCATCCCTCCCATTAACAGCATTATTTGCGAATTATCTATGTGTATTTTTAACTTGCTTAATTTTATATAAGAATTACTAGGTTTAGATTTGTTTCGTCAAAAATCCAAATATTCAATTTTGTGTTTATGCAATAAAGATCTGAATAAAAATTGAACATGTTTTTTTTTTACAATTACTCACCCTTCAAAAACCCTATTAAAGTGAGTAGTTGCGAGAAACGCATTGGACGTTTATGCCGGATTTCGCAAAGAACGCTTTCACAGACAAGGCGGAATCGGCTGACGCATTGTCTTGGTGGAGCATCCAGGATTTGCTCTTCCACAAACCGGGTCTTCGTCTTCTCACTCGTTCACGAAGGGTAGTTAGAACCTCGTGTTTCACAAGAAACTTGAGGTTAACTCGTTGCTCGATCTGAACACTACATTTTTCCGACACGACGCTAGCGTAAGGACTTGAACGGACGTACAACCGTGCTCATCGAGCTCAAGGTGGGGAAAGCATCTACAAGCACAAACCTGCCGTGGCATGCTCGCTGTTTACCGAGAGTAGCACCAGTCCGGTTATTTAATTGCCACACCTCGTAACAAGTAACTTGTATAACTTTCATAAGTTAAAGTTCGCCTTTAGATTGCCTTTTCAAAAACATCAAAATATACAGGGTATTCTATTTAAAATAAGAAAGTTGACGTTGCTTCCGGTGACACCGGAAATGCAACTGCCGATAACGGCAAATATTAGCTCACAAAAAATGTAAATCGATCTATTTTTTCTAAAAACGCTAGCTTCTGTCCTTCAAAAATTTGTATGGGGGGGGTTACTTTAGGACCTCACTGTATAATTTAATACAATGGACATCAAAAAGTGTTAATAGGCTACACCATGTTATTTATGGTACAGTGAATTACAGTTGAATATCTGACGTTGAATAATCATGTATAATTTCAATAATTCTTTTTATTATTCAAAATATTACACATACTAAGGATTGTTTTTCCCATGCATAAACCTGCTATATGTAACTTAATGTTATCTAGCTATAAAACACTACTGTTTATTACTGTTATCCGTATCTATGCTGTTACTTTTGTAAAATTTAGAGTAGACTGCTGCAGTATTTATACCGTAAGAGCGAGCGTACTATGATCAGCCAGCAAAATCGGCATTTTTCGGAAATGCGGGTGCAAAGTCATCTCTTACACCTGTACGTGAACGAATATGCCGTTTTTAATGTGAGCAAAGTGTTTTCGGAAATGCAAGAATGAAGTCGTGGCTTACACATGTACGCGAACGAATACGTCGTTTATAACGTGAGCAAAGTGCACAAATGAATTTGCATTCACGCAATCTTGTCAAGCAAATGACATTGCACAGTGACATTCAGCACAGCACGTTTAGTACGCTTGCTCGTACGGTATATTGCAGAGAGTGTCCTTATTTTATATAATTTTCATAATTGTTTAACGTATATTTGAAACTTTTAAATAAAAATTCTACCAACTGCTGCTCTTAGCTCCATACATTTCTGTTTCGGATTAGTATTATCTATTAGCAAAATTATAATTATTTGCAGTTACCTCTGCTAGCAATTTTCAAGCGTAATACTATTAATATCTTCAATCCACTGGTGTAGAAAAATGGAAATAGATCGGTCCGTTAGTAAATGTAATATTGGAAATCGTAAATTGGTTTGAGAACTTGGTCTATGAAGGTTGAAGTAGTTCTTACAGCGTTTTGCTTTTGTTTCATTACCGGCAAACTCCGACTAGCAATTACCTGCATCGCCAGAACGCCCCATTGAAATAATAAACTCGACTAATTTCAGTTGATTTCGCTCGAGAGATGTTCAGCACCGTTGGAATAGAAATCTTACGACACAGCGAGATTATAACTATTACACTTGGATGCAGCATTATACGTGTTTCTTTAAATTAGTGTGGGGAATTTAAATGTTAGGCTAAACAAATTTTAATGCAACAAACTATTTTATTGGTTATAAGTCATCATTAGTAACATATTTATCCTTCTTACAATCTCATTTGGGCCAAACTCCAGTTACCATGGACGAGAGATTCTGAAATTGGTTGTCTGATTCCGACCCAGGAAGATCCACTCGCACCTTGTTCAATTGCGCCAATAAGAGCTCTTCCAATGGATTCCATTCTAAAGGTTTTAACCTCTTTATGTATAGACCGAAATTTGTTATAACGCAAATAACTTACCCTGGTTGAATTCTGAGATCAGGAATGTTGCGGATACTTTGAACTAATTGATTTGTTACCAATCCAGCAAGAATTTCAGGATGGGCGCTGCCAAGATACAAGCTAATAACTCTAATGTTATTCCTTTCATATTGATTTCCAGCCAACAGTCCATGAAGACCACCAACGCTCAAGCCTGGTGTGTTACCGAGGGAAACAACCGAATTAACATTAATGACAACACCTTCAGTTCCCATTTTCTGTTGTGGCAAGTAAACATCGACTGCTAATTTTGTTGACCGCATTGCCGCGATCTGAAAAAAGCTTGTACTTTACGTTTTCCGCTAATATGAAATAAAAACATCTTACGGCAGCAATGTGCAGGCTCTTGTCAATATCGCCTTCATCCACAGTTCCAACATTGTTAATAACGATGTCGAGTTGGTCGAATAATTTGATGGTGGTTACATAGACACCTAAAGTATAGCATTTGTTTTTAAAACATCATTGCATACAAATTTTGGCGTACATACCTTCAAGTTCCTTTGGATTCAAGATGTCTGCTTGAATAAGGTAAACACGCATTTCACCGAATTCATCTTTGAGTTTCTGAACAGCGATTTTGCCAACTTCAGTGACAGGTTCAGCAATTACAACGGCCTGTAATTTATTAATTATAAATTAGTTGGTAATATGTATTGTTAAAAGGATCTATTTTCCAAGAAAATTGTAATTGTAAAATTGTATTACCTTAACTTGATGTTGCAACAATTGCTTAGCAAGCTCGATGGTAATGCCTCTGGCTGGTCCAACGAGTAAAGCAACTTTTCCCCTGATCTGGAACATTTTTGAATGAAGATGTGTCTTGCCTTCGTTAACTTGTGAAGTGTGTCTTCTCACATTTTACGGTAGCTTTTTATACTGCTACTGTGAACGATAAGTAATTAATTAAGTGTATTGGGGCAGTAATCGGTTTCTATTTTTTGCTATTGTTTTTGTCGTTAATGTGAAATGATGCAATTTTTATTGATATGTACTAATACTTACATTGTCATTGGGCTTTTGAACCGTATTATAGAATTCTTTTTATAAAAATTATCATGTTTGTTATATTTATACCGGCGTTGGTGTCTGCTAAAGATAATATAGGCTTTAATTGTTCGCCAAAGTTAAAAAATATATAAATGTTGCTGGGAAAGAAAGAGTAATTTTGAAAATTTTCAAGTATAATTTTGAAACAAAATATGCATATGGAATAAACTAAAGCAAAATAAGGGTTTATCAAAAAATTAATTAGAAGATTAAATAGGTTAATTGAATTTGGAAACTGTACTCTAGTATGCAGCGCCCATGTAGATTATTACGAAATTTAATCAACTGCACATAGTAGAGTGTATCATAATTCTTGTTTAGTGTCACACCTGCCTTGTTTATAATAGGTACGCATGGCGGGTCTATTTTCGTGAATATTGCGAAATATTTAGCAAATATTAATTTTCTGAAAGCAGTTGTTACGGACAACAACAAATTTACGACCTTCATGAACGCAGTAGCTATTTTTTTTTGCTACAGCATATTTTCTATTACTTATCAATACACCATTGTCATGCTAGAGAATAAGTAAACGTTTATGGATGTTTTACATATAAAGTAAGGTGTATCACCATCTCTTCACAGTAACACTATTTGCACAAAGGCTGTATCAATTAGAAAATGAAATACAATAAAAGTCAACATCCTTAGACTCTCCAAGCACCTTGCAAGATTCGCTTTTTCATAGCGTAATTCGTAATGGAAAACTTGAGTTCTTACTATATAGGGTAAGTCACCTCCGCGGGCTCAGAAGATTATACTTTTGTAAATGGTGATTTTTCAAAGCGGTCGTTTTTTTTGTAAAGCTTAATTGTGGGCATAATTTAAGATTATGTTGAATTCTACTCGATATCATAGGTCCGCAGCTACCCGTCATATTTTTTTTAATTCGGAGGCAATATGTAATAAGGTACTATTGTCATAAAACTAAAGGTTTCAGAGTTATTCGTGTTTCTTTGAAAAAGTCGACATTTGCAGAAACCGTTGTTTATTCGGAAATGATCATTAGACAGATGTGATTTTTGGTACATATGGATTAAGTATAAAACGACTGAATATACATGCATTTATTCGGTTCTGAATTCCTAATGAGATGCGCGTAATATTGCGTTGAGTTGGTGTGACATATTTTTGTTAAAAAGTCTTCCTTTTATGGAACATCTGTCTATTATTTGTTTTGAAGTTTTAGCTGGATTCTAGACAAAAATTACTGAAATGTTAGTTTTCTCGTTATAGCGATTTTTGAAACTGAACTACTATCAATATCTATTTTATTAGTGTGCCACGACAGAAAGAAGTAAATTATTGGAACAATTATAAAATACCATGACATTTAATGATTAAAATGATTGTGTTGCAGTCAAATTAATTTACCTATTCGTTATAATGCGATGAACTAGTTAATAATCTGCAAAGTGTCTATTTACCCTTTTTATAGCTGCACTGAGAGAAATGTATGTGGCAGTATCCACCTCATTTATGGTTCTCGCAACAAACATATACGTACTTCTTACTACAATAAACGTAATACAAAGTATTTTTTTATAGTTGAAGTTTTAGTAGATTTTACGAACACGCAATATGGCAATACATGACATATTGTAGTGAAAAAAAACAAAATATTTGCAGTTACTTACTGTGGTTACATACACTACAATATTGTTGTTGAACAAACATTAATGTTACACGCAGAGAAACGTGTACTTGTATCAAGGCTGTTCTCCTCAATTCAAAACAATTATTGTTTCAATTATCCATAATACAATTACTTTTTAAATCAAACGATATATTTTCTGGGGCGTTTCTTCCTCCGCTTAAGAGAAGTACATACTTGTAATTAAATAATTATGTTTTGTATCCACATTATTAATTGCACTTACCTTGTTTAAAACAGTATGATATCCGTACATAATGGCGTATATTATTCTCATGCTCGTAACAGAATAATGTTCAAACAAAAGTGAACTTAATATAGAAGCACACGATATTGATGGATTTGCTGAAATATTTCCCAGCGTCACCTATCGCCAAGATATGTAGTCATGCCGTCCTAGAGAGTGGCGGCAGACAGAAATATAGATGCCATACTTACCCATGCAATTATATAGCCTTAAACGAACAACTTTTCATATACATTTTCAAAAGAGATCGGTTAATGTAATACTTTTTTCTTTTTATTACTATTTACCACATGTACTAATTTAACTATAGTTTTTTTTATAAATAAGTTATTTTCTTGACTTAAAACTAAATGATTTACTTGGAAGAAACATTTTTCTTTCTTGGTTTTTCTTGATTTTCTAACCCTAAGAAAATATTTATTTAACAAATAAACTTTCAAGAAAAAATTAAAATTACGAGCAAGTGAATGAACTAATGAAAAGATTTTTTTATATGTTACAGCATAATCAAATTATTTCTTTAACATGGGTATGGGTGTATTGTGGTTTCCATCATTTAGGACGGCATGACTATAACTACTCGATGGCGCCAGGAAGTATTTCACTTGCTGTATTTGAGGATAAGTGGCATAAGCTTTTCTCTTTCCACGTTGATTTTTGGCAATAGTGATTCCATCAATAGCGTGGGCTATTTATTATTCGCATTATCCCGATTATTCTCTCTATGCGCTTTTTTGATGTGTACTTTTACATCCAGTTTTCTTTTGGTTGAACGTTATTCTGTTGCAAGAGAATAATTGACTGCAGTAGGTACGGATATGTGTCGTACTGTTTTGAACAAGGATAGTGCAATTAATAATGCGTGTAATAATGAGTGAACTTTGTAGTAATATTTTTTAACGACAATTTTATTTTTAAGTGTATGGTCATTAACCGACAATTTGGTAGTACTTTTTTACCATAATTTTTAGAGCTGTTTACAATCTTAGAGTATTATTTTTACTGTAAATATGGAGTATAAACAGCCACTTCAAGAAACTACAATAATAGGGTATTTTTTACTTACTTCAATGGTTGTCACTATAGTAACCGTCGATTCTGGTAGAATACACTACAATTGTGGTATAATTTATTATACATTTCTCTCCGTGTTTTCTTTTGTAATTTTTCTTTTATTGGATATCCTTGTAGCTGGCCTGATGTGTTTTTTGGACACGAAACCGGTCGCCTAACTTCTCAATAGAACTTTGTGAGATCTGGACCATTTTTTAATTCCTACCTTTAATATGAATATGTTCTTAACTTAACTAAATGATTTACTTCGAAGAAACATTTTTCTGTCTTATATTTTCTTGATTGCATAAATTGTAATAAATATAAGGAGAAATAAAAAATAATGTGGTAAACAGAAAAGGCAAAGTTATTTTAAGAAATGTTCGAATACACGACTTTGTACTTGGAAACACTTTAGAATTTGAAGAAAATAGTACGTCGATTTGTTGTAAATGCAATTTATTATGTCACCATATTCAATAATTGTTCCGGTGTTTCTGTCATGGCACACTGATAAAATAAATGTTGACGGTTGACAGTGGTTCAGTTTCAAAGATCGCTATAACGAGAAAATTTTAGAGATTTTAGACTAGTTATGTTGGTAATTCTTTATCTAGCATTTTGCCAAAAATTCAAGGCTAAAATAATATACAGGTGTCATTTAAAAAAAAATAACTTTTTAGCAAAAAAATGTTATACCAACTTAACGCAATATTGCGCACACCTCATTAGCAATTCGGAATCACATAATGGTATGGATTAGGAATAATGGATTCTGTAAATGTCGACTTAAAAATAAATACAAAAAGCTGAAACCTCTCCTTTTTTGACAGTAGTACTACATTTTGCCTAAGAATTTAGCGGAGATTCAAAAAATGCATTAATATCTAGCATGTTCCATTAAAAAAAAATACAACTTATGGGACATCTTGTAGGTTTCAATATAATTCTAAACCAATCCCACAATCAAACTACATAATAAGAAAAAAATCTCTATTTACAAAGGCAGAATCTTCCGAACCCGCGGAGATAACTCACCTTGTATGTTTAATAGAAATGCAAAAATATAAATTCCTGATTATAATTATAACCGCCGCTATCGAGAACGCTTTAATTTATTGCTTCTTTTATAATGATGGTAAGTTAAAGTACACAAATAACGACAAGTTATGAACACTTATTTTTTCGTAAAATCCTGAAATATTAGTATTTTGAATCACAAAAAATACAACCAAAAATTTGATTACAAAACTAATCTCGCCAACATACGTATTTTTTAATTTCACAAACTTTTGTGCTAAATTTTTACTACTCTTAAGATAGAAACCATTGGTGCCATTTACTTTCATCTCCTAGAGTAAGTTCAGTTTTTCTATACACATGAAGTATTTTTTCCTACACAGAAAAAGTGTTAGAATAACTTCTACAATTGCACTACACTATAAATAGTTATAGAATCCGTGACACGGACAATTTGTAACAATTAGTGAAACAATATTGTAAGAAACAAGAGTGAGGCAAAACTTGCAACGCTTACTAGAATAAACTTGCATATTTTCAAGCAATTGTCCAAGTGCTATCGTATTTATTGAAATACAAATGTAAGGAATTTTAGCAGTGACTACATTAGATTGCACAAATGGCAACAATTACTTCAATAATTAAAACATACTGTATTAGTAACTACCACAAATTATGCAGTGTTCTTATAATTATTATAGATAATAATGGCTGAAAGAACGAGTAAACGAAATAATAATCCATATTTTCTCATAGCCAATAGCTTTCGTCATTTACAAAGGGCATTGGTCGGCTATGAGTGCTTGCGTTCGGTAGAGTGTTCTAAAGTGTTCACCCATAGCATTCGCCAAAATTTGGAGGCGTAAGATAAACGCTACGAAAGACTTTTTGAACCTTATTCTGAGGAATTGTGAGCCCGAGGGCTCTGAAAACTCAGAACCCCGAAACTGATAGCTGAGCACACAAAGCATTACGGTACCTCTGCCAGTAACAATGAAAATTGACATGATTATATGTACATACTATTTAAGATAAAGTGTTGCTGTAATAACTTTTACTGTATAATTTGTGACAGCAACACTTTTTATCTTAAATCAAATTATAATTTTTGGTAGGGCAATTACATATTTTATTAGATTAAATAAACGTGTTGTAATTCTTAGTACAAATTGTTCTTATTTAAAAAATAGAAGGTTGCCTAAAATTTTTCTCTGTATACAAATGAAGACAATTCCTTTTCTCCCTGCAATAACAAAGGGTGACGACAAAATTACGTTATAATTATCAATTTCGATAAACGAATTCAGAAATCCGTTGTGAATATTTGTGGAACTTACCTATATGCACTTTTGTGGGATTAATCTCTAAAATTCCAAATAAAGTATGGAATTTTACGTTACCGTAAAGTAGATTTAATACAAATTCACTAAATTTTTGAGCACAAGTTTAATGGAATTTAAAACTATATGTTTTAAAATAGGATTGTAAAGAAATAGAAGATAGAAAAATACAGTTATATGCGGATAGCGCAAGCTGATTATGAATGAAAAAACACAAATCAAATGAATGCAATTAGTTCTTTTGCTTTGTTGACATTGCCAAAGCAATTTTCAAATAGAAAATATTAATTTTTGATTAAAAATTTGGTTGCAGTATATGGCTTTATTTTTATCACATCTCCCATATGCTATATGTTAGCATCATATTCTTTCTCATTTTCTATCTATTGCTGCGCACTTCATCCAGTGTAAGATGAAGAATATCATTAAAATATCAGTAAATCAGGCTTCTTTATGCATGAAATTGTGAAAAATAGCGTGTACAGATGAGTTAATTATTTGTTCAGTTTTTAGTAGGTTCCATAAGGCACCTGCAAATAATTTAATAAAAATCTAGTGAATAATTCCAGCTTTTGTATTAATGGATTAAATCGAGAATGAAAGCAAAGTATAGAAAGAAATAGCTTCTACTACTAAAGCTTCTGTGTCTTTAAACTTACAACATCGAAAGTCACGAGAAATCATTTCCCCATATTTCTATACAAAAGCGCACAGAGTTACCTCTTTTGAACAAGTAAACTTTTACCCGATTCGAAACTTCATCATAAAGTTTCCATTCGCTACCACCACCCCTATGCTAAATTCCGCCTAAATCAATCCTTATCCAGTGGCAATTAATTCTTTCTTCCTAGAATTTCGCATTTTTCTCATAATATGTCATCATTATCGAAAGTATATATTACATCCCTGTTGCACCCTTTCCTCATGCATCTCCTTTCAACTTTCCGTGTATGTATACACACGCATCCGTCGCTCAATGCACGATGTATTATCGATTGCACAAGGGTTTCTGCTATTCGGCTTCACATAAACAAGAAAGAGATGGCGTATAGCTACCGACGGCGGGAAATACTGGCATCGAGACGCCGTAGATGCTCGCGCGGTCTTCACGAGTTCAGTACTGGTCGAAGGTCCTTAAAGGGTTGCACGCTCATCTAGTTATCCGCTAATTACGAATTTCGCAAAAGGAAACTTCGATGACCCTAATTTCTTCCATAAGGCTTGGTAAGTACAATTACATAATTAAATGTCGTATATAAATTTATTTTTAAAATCCAATGACATAATTAAAAAAAAAAACCATTAAGATTTCATCTTAAAAAACTAAATACAAAGCTGCTTTCACCATGATATAGGTTCTATTGAAATAGTGGATATCTTTCTATGTAACTTTTTGAACATCATTCCTATTAAACGTTTTTCTTTCATAATTACTATTTTTCAACCTCACAAAATTTTCTGCACCTCTCGAAAAGGTAGAAAAAATGTTAATGAACTTTTTTGAAAATTTAATGACATTTCGGTACATTAATGTATTGTTACGCGAGGGTCGTTTTCTTGTACAAATTGGGTTTCGGGGATAACCATAATAACGATTATATGAAACTAAAGAACCAGGATAAAATATACCTAAATCAATTTCTTTGTTCTCAAAGACTTTTTAATCGATTACTTTTAAGAATCGATAACTGGAAAGCATTTTCTTTTAAACGTGTGGTATTTAATTATTATTTATTATTTGTGCTACGAAGTAGGAGCAAAATATTGAAAATTGATTGGATAGTGAATTGTCAAATTATCTTACATTGTAAGCAAAGCTGGTGAAATCTATCCTTGTGATATCATGTAGCTAAGTCTACCTATAAAAAGAAACGATTACTAAGGGTGATTTTTGTCCATAAAACAGGGTTTTAACAGGGTTAATCTAGGAACTAAATGTATTGCACTCGAAATAATATATAATAAAGGTGATTATAAACTTTATAACGATTTTAATAAGCTTTATTACAATTATGTTGCCTTTTAATATCTGATACATGCTATTTGTAATCTACTTTTATACCTCTTATTAAAAAGTCTGGCTGTTCCCTAAATATTAAAAGGTATAATAAATTATATTAAAAGATCTTATGTTTCTGATAGCTGGTGGTATCTATTTTGTTTTATTCTTGAATCGAATATTAGGGAACTCCTATCACTTAACCGTATTTAATATTCTTCTTTCAAGCCATGCGTGAGCAATATAGTGGATTGTATTAAATTTATGAATCGCAAAAATTAGTAGTAACTGACTTCTGTAAGACTTACTATAGTGCCGTCGCAGTGCTGCATCTTAGAAGACCCTCTTCGTACGGTAACTTGTATGGATGAACACTAGCGCAAAAGAACGACGTGTCACGACGTCAAAAACGGACTGCACGCATACTGGCGCAATGAACCTTCAGAAGTTTTTGTAAGAAAATAATTTTTGTAAAACTTTACTTTCAAAACTGAGCAACTATATTATTGATAGATAATGAAATTGAAAATTCCTTTATGCAAGAATTTCACTCAATAATAATTTTTGCTATAAACAAATCCGGTTGTATTGCATTACGTTCTTAATACAATCTGTTACATCTATAAATAACGTAAAAACATTTAAAAAATACTGCATAGAAATGCTAACAGTCGGGATAGAAGTTTCGCATGTTAAAATAAATTCCATTAGAGTTGCAAACACAAGTGTTTTTCAGATTTAAATTTTGTGACCTCGTTGGACCCGGCTAACATTTCATTCGTTCCGACTTCCAATTTCAAAGCCATTGTTCCGTTGAAGTTTCAATGTAATTGTAATTACAGAAACACCACTACTAACTTTTGAAGAAGTTTCGTGAAGGAGGGGATGCAGCACCAAATAGGACCACAACCGCTAGCTTGAGATCGTTAACCTGCTTTATTTTCTAAATGAAATAAAGATTTTACGTCTTTCCTGTTTGCTATTTCAGTTGAAACTAAGCGCTCATTTAACTTGATGTATACATAATTTTATTCAACATTGTGATTACTGAACGAACTTTTTAGCTTAGTAATACATTAACTACTGTCTTGCCAAAGTTGCAAAAATTGATCAAGATATTGTTTACTAATTATATAGTTTATTTAAATAAAACAAAGAATTTTCATTGACGTCAAACTACACTTATTCACAACGGCATTCTTCAATTTGAATAGGATAAGTTCTGCTTTTACAAATATTCGTATATTTGCTCACATCCTAAAATTTTGATTAATAATAATTTTGTGACAATAAATCCTTTCTCTTAAACAGACCCAAATTAGAAGTACCGTTACAAAATGAATGCTTTTTTTCGATTGTAGTAGGTAGCATCGAACCGAAGAACTCATAAGTTACACTTATAGGTACCTAGTAAGTTAAGGAAGGAATTTGATAATTTTAGAAAGTCTGGCTCTGTAGGAACTAAAGAAAATGAAGTAAAATTAAATCATAATTCTAAAAAATGGATTAACTATTGTCGCCTGTGGATATCCAGGTAATTTACATACACGTTGGTCCAGATACGAACGGGAGATTGCCTCTGTGAAACAGCAACAACGGCAACAGCGTGTTCGAGTTTCACTGAGTCTGAGGGATCCTATCCAGTCGTAGTATATCATAAAGCGAGCAGCGATACGCACGCATATTATAAATGCGCATGTCCGCTCAATCACGTAATATTATTCAACGCCTTCCGACAAAATGTGTTAATACAGAATTACTGCGTGATTTTTCTGTATTCTTAGATTATGTAACAAATTAAATTTTCTTATATTCACTTTGTTGTTGCTATGCGATGTAGGAGAACGAAAATGTAATTCTAAGTAGGAAAATAAACAACAATTCTTACAAAATTAAACTAAAGAAAAATAACTTCGATAATTATACAAAATAACTTGAAATTCTAACGATGTTACTTTATTAAGAAGAAAAATCTCCTGCCAATTTTGAACTTTGTACTCCAAAATATGTTTCACAGTACTTCTATTAACACCGATTTCGTCTCCAACTTGCCGGCTAAAGCATGGTTCGCCCATTTCAACCAACGTACAAACCCTCACTTCTCTTTCCTCCACGATCACTTGTTAGAACCTTGCGAGCGCATAGATAGACAAAGAATGCGTTAGATAGGGAACTGAGAGCTACGGTAGTTGCACGCGGCGAGGCTGGCCGGCGGGGATAAATGAAAGTATGCCAGATCGCGCTACGTACAATATATCTCGCGCCCCGATGAAACCTGGACCAACGTGTATAAGTCTTTACTTACACTGAAATAATAGTAGTTTGTACAAACGTATAAGTAAATTTATTTAGGTACAAAAAGAAACCTGGACAATTCACACTAAATCCGTACGAAAATGAGCCTTGTCTATACTGCTAGTACTACCTCGTCGCTTGCCAGTCGTCCGACTTGACTTTTGTCCTGTCGCATATGATTACTAGAGTAACCAAAACTTGCGGACTCGCATGGGCGTCGGTGTTATGGGTTAATATAAGAATACGAAAAATTCATAAATAAACTTACTTGCTAATTATTCAACAAATTAGAGGCATCAGGATGTGAACTACAGTAAACTTGCGTCATTGCATATGTTTCCACAGTTACTTCTTTAAGCCTTGTGCGTCGACAAGAAAAAATATTCTTATACATAGAAAACGATCTCTCCACATCTAAGGAAGTTACATTTGCATGTAGAAAGTGTTTTTCAAAATCACTTAAAAGTTCACTATTCTTACACTTATTATAAACGGCCTCTAAAGTATTAAAATCGGGATTTTTCCTTAAAACATCTGCCAACTTTTGACTAGCGCATAATCCTGGCGTATCATTTAATGTATGTAATTTATTTTTTACACTCTCCACTATGTCTAATGATTCCTGCAATGACAATTCAGTACATTGTAGTTTTCTGAAGGCATCTAGTAATACTGTATAATTGGTACATATTGTTGTTAAATCTTCTAAAAGTTGAGGAATTTGAAATTCTCTTTGACTTTCTCTAATTACTTTGGATTCATTCCGATTAAATCGCATTATAACTGATTGAATTTGTTGAAAATGGATCAAATAGTAAGAAGCTGCTGTTAGCCAAATACCCCATCGCGTTAAAATTGGTTCAGGAGGTTCTGGAATACCTGGACAAAATTTACGAAATTCTTTTAAACGTTTAGGAGATTTACGAAACACTGCTTTAGTACTTCCAATCATCCGATCAACGTTTCCGTAATGTTGTCCAACAACTTCACCAACTAAATGCAAAGCATGCAGCACGCAGGTTATATGTATTAAATTAGGAAATATATGTTTTAAGGATCGCCCAACACTTAACATCGTTGCTGCACTATCTGTCACAATCATCACAACTTGATCTTGGGCAATTTAAAATTTTTTCAAAGCGTTCATTATCACTTTTTGAATTTTGTTCCGCCGTACATTGTTGAACACGTTTGCAAGCTAACAAATATCGAGATGCTGTGTTTCTCGCTAGATAAAACGCGAGCTATTACATTCACAATACTGTTTTTCTTTATATCGGTCGTCTCATCCACGGTAATCCATATTTTTTTGGAACACAAATCACGTTTACACACATTTTCTAGCATCTCTTGCATTCGCGGCAAATGATTCTGTAATTGTGTTTGTGAGGGTAATGGGTACTTTGGAACGTATTGTCGCCAAAACGTTTTAAAAGCTGCTTTTCTCACCAACGACAACGGAAGATTACAAGAGGTAAACATAATTAATAAATGTATGAGGAATAGTGTATAAGGTATTTCAGTTCTTGCATTTCTCATATGCTTAATACCATTGACATGGCTCTGGCAATCAGTTCTGTCCAATGCAGCCAAACGAACATTGCATATTAAGCAAAAAATGCACTACCGTCATATTTTAAATGGGGAAAAAGTGACACATACTTATGTACATTAGTAGCAAATCTATTACGAGGCATTGTTTTCTTAGGTATGTAAATATTAGTTCTATATGAAACGATACACTAATTATGTACTTGGTATAATACAACACACAAAAAACACCAGCTATATTTTCAAAAGTGACACGTAAGTACATAACCTTGACCGTTCGACTAATCTCTGCAACAGCTCAACCGGAACTAAAACGAAATCTCTCTCAGCGCGGTTTAACATGATTTATATTCAAGGTCGACACTACATGCCTGCTTCTCTACCGGTTTAGTTTATTTATGAATTTTTCGTATTCTTATATTAACCCGTAATACCGACGCCTATGCGAGTCCGCAAGTTTAGGTCACTCTAATGATTACACTATGTGATCCAATCAAGACAACAACGTCACCGCTCATATATACATAACAAGTAAAGGAGACTGTGCATCTACTACAAAACTTTTTGCCATTGCCTTGAGAGCCAGAGAAATAAAAAATAAAAAAAATGCATTTTCTTTCATTCTGAATACATTATGTATCTCTGTGTAAGTTTACCAGCTCTGAACATAGACTTCAATGCTTTGATGCGTCTTTTGTTTTAAACTGAACAGGTATTGTGGCAACATAAAAATAAAATAAATGCTTAAAATACATAAGCTGTACCTACTATACCTTTAGCATATCATGAGCGTGTCTTTTACCTGCTTAACGCCCAATCGCCAAGCAACACAAAATACGTTTTCTGATTAAGTTGAGTAAGCTGCGTTTTAAAATTGTTCGAACCGATTATTTTAGTTGTTCGAGCATTTTCTTCAGACCCGACGCAGTGCATTTGTACACGACCTCGAACAGTTAAATTTTGACAGTGCGGTAAACGGCATCAATTCAGGTTCGATTTACATTTTTTTATCTTTTTTTCTTGTTAGTTAAACGCGTGTTAATCTGCAAAAGCTGTCAAATTGAATTGTCCCAAGTAACTCTTGTATTCAAATGGAAAATAATTGTAATTAGGATACAAACTGCAAACAGTTTCGATTTATATTTTTTAGCATGTTTTTTTTTTTCATTTAATAAACAATATTAATTTTATAATTTTTTGAGGCTTTCCTGGTGTAATTGTTGTGTTTGATGGAAAAGTACTAATAAAGAAAAATTTACATAGTGATTTTTAGGCCCGTTTGTAACGATGCAATAATCTGAACAAGTTTCTGCAAAGAATTTTGCACAAAAAATGCACAACCGTTTCCAACGCAGCAAGATTTTACTATAAAAATTGCACAATATATTGCTTCAGGACATGCACGCAACTATTTTTGTTAGTAATATTGGGATTTCAAGTTTGATTCAGGGCTAATATGTTGGTATCACTCGTCGTTTTTTTATTAAATCTTTAAAATGATTCAAAATGAAAATTTATCTGCACTGCAACTATTATAATAAAACTGTGAATATTACTGAATTAAAATTCAAGTCATATCCTACCTTGATAATTTCACTGTCGCATATAATTTTTTTCGTGTTTTTATATATTTAAATATACATACAAAACCACAAATAAATTATTTGAAACGTTATAATGAACACTTTATCTACTCTAACAATCGAATCCGGTCAACAAATGTAAAACATTTTCTGCGCCGATTGACGCACAGAATTTTCAAGGAAAAATAGAGCAGGTTTTAAATTATTTTGTATTAATTATTGCACAATAAATTGCAGCCTACTTATACACTTGCTGCGCTGCAATTTTCTGTCCTTGAAAAATTCTACACAATAATGTGTAAATTATTGCATCGTTGCAGGAAGGCCTTAGTCACCTATAACTATACAAATTTACTACAGTCAGGTATCCAAACATGTTATGTTTTATTCTTTTAGATTTGGCTGCAATTAACGATTTGATTCGATTAAAAAAGAATCAAACCATTGAAGGCGAACGTTTAAAGGTAAAAGATGCATGGTATATGCATCTGTTAGCATTATTTTTGGTTATGATTCGAAATCAAATTGAGTTCGACAGCACTACTTGTAGGTTTATACACTCCCCAAAGTCGTCACTACACTTAAAAAAATAAGCGATTATGGTAAATCCAAAAAGAAATACATTTTTTTCGTAGATTTCTAGAGAAACAAAATACTTAGTGAACATTTTACAGTTCTTTAACATAAAACCCGCTCCAACTAAGGTAAACATATCAACAATAAATAAGAACGTACAAATTTCATATCTGAACTATTAATTACATTTGAAACAACTTTTACTTATGCTATTTGTATGTTACTGTTTAATAACTCCTAACAGAATTTTCACACTGTACATTTAATTAACATTTTAATTATCGTAAAACTCTTTTCAAAATAAGACTTTTCGTATTTCTTTATGAAACTGAAAAATACAAAGTTTATAATCTTATACATCTGCAAAATTATTCTTGTTTAATTAAAATACCTTCTACGATATAAAAAAATGATTCCAAATGTTAACATGTTGTGTTCTTTCACACGATATTTCGACCTGCTTTTGGTCGTGGGTTATGATAAATGAAAGCAGATTACTTTTTTTCATTTATAATGGATGTCTAGAAAACCTATTATTGTAGTCCCGTTCGCCCCAACTTGTTTTTTTTTTCGTCCCTACACCCGAAATCGACACCTTATATACTTAACCGTATCAAGTTTAGTATACATATCTATGTATTCCACTCTCATTAGTCACGTTAGGTTAAGGTTTGTAATAAGGCTTCTGGGCTAATGCAAATTATAATCCGAGGTTTTACATTATTGCGCAAATCTAAATGTGAATTTATGTCAACAGGTTGCAACGATATTATCGTCGCTTTATAATTTCGCATACTTTAAAGGTATGTGAAAAGGTTACATCAGATGTAAAATATATTAAATATATTTCCTTACACTCCTTTCTTCGCGTAATAGAGGAATCTATTTGTCTTCCTTGTAAAACAAAAACTATGGAAAGTGACACTCATACTCGCAGCCATTTCAACGTAGAAAATACTCTGCAGTAACGTTAGATTGAAGTTGTGAAAGCGCAGTTTTACTTACTCTAAAAGGCAATTAAGCGAAAACGGTTTCTGTTTGCTTTTTTCTTTGCCAGAATCTTTCCTCTAAGTAAAAGAGCAAGCACTCGACGATGAAAGTGCAGTCGCGAGTTTTGATATGCTTAAAAGCTAGAAAAGGAAAGAATATTTACAAGCATGTACGTATAACGTTCGCTAGTACATTATACTTATACACTTATATCGTGGATAGACGAAGAAAAACTTGTAAGATGATATCATATAGATTGCCTTGCTTCACGGTCTTGTACAATTGCAATTCCGCAGGCGTAACGCCGACACATTAGCAACCTAATATTTCCTATTTTATTATCTTTGTCTCGTGCCAAGAGGAAATTAGTCGGCGAAAAATGTCTTTCCTCTTCCTGCGTGAGCGTAAAATTACTCCAAGCATATCTTATTTATTTTATGGTGTTACGCATAATACATACCAAAATATTTATACTGTTAATACGACTAAAAAATTATTAATAACGTTTTTTTGAAAATAATTAATATACTTATTAACTAATAAATGGGCTAAGATCGATTTTCAAAAGATATATCAATTTTCATGGCGCGATTGATTAAATCGGAAACGGATATCAACTTTTTTTTTACAAATGGAACATCCCTGTATATTACGAATTCTTTGTGTAGTCCTTTTAGGTGCAAGTTAAATGGTATAGGATATGATAGGTCAAGGAAAAAATTTTGACAGATTCCAATCAGTTTTGATAATATATAAATAGCCATTTATAATCATAAATACTTGTCAAAGTTTTATGCATGCGAAATCCAGTCCAAACACGGACATAGTCTACTAGAAAAAATATTTTTTTTTTTAAGTAGCACCTGATTTGCATGGCCAATACCAACGAAGGTATTGATGTTAAAATAGAAGTTTCCATCCGTCAGAATTTTCAAAAAGAAGGTTCATTTCTGGAGGTTAGTACATACTAGATCCATGACATGGGATTTCAGTTAACCTACATTTAGAAGGTCTATACAAAGATTATACAAAATATGTTTGGAAAAGAGATCGTTGTCAATAATGTCCACCAAAATTTCAAAAAAGTATTTTCATTACTTTCAGAGCTACATTTAATAAACTGTTGTTATGAATGACTTTGTACACCAGAACTATTGAATACATTTTTGATGACTTCAATAGTACACGTAGATTTCATAATTGTTTAGTTGCATAGTGCGGTCGCGGAGTCCTTCTGCTCAGCTAAAAAGCCGGGCAGTAAAAGGCAAAGCTCTGACATTTTTGACGGTTTATGTTTATGTTAATGACGTAATTCGACCTTGCATTTGAAGTAGCTTACGAGCATGCCGTTGCACAAACCCCACAAACTATTGAACTTACGTAACAAGTACATTAACAAGGTACACTTGCGCTCAAAATAGTTGGTTCTGGTTCTTTGAAAAATTAATTGATAGAATGAAATAAAAGTTTACAAATGTACACAAGATTTAATGATTTGTTATAAAAGGTGAAAAATAAAATATAATTTTACGTCTTTGCCAGATTTAACAGTCTTTAAATCCGACGGACTTTGATGGTTCGTCAGAAATTGAAATTCAATATGGAAATTAAAACAGAAAGGTGACAATTTTTGGAGAATCGAAAAATACATTTATTAATCTTTTCTGTACATTGAATGTGTTGGTTTAGTCAGTTAAGTGTAAGATTTTAAATCAGTTATCCATTGCAAAAATGCCTTCAGAATTTTCATCGATTCTGCTGCACTTTTTTCCGAAAAATCTCTACGTTTTTAAAATCAGCGAAAACTTTGTATGAAAGATGAGTAATGTGAACAAGAAAAACTTTGCAAAAACTATAATAGAAAGCGATTCGGTAGGAAAATTTAGTGTTTCACTAGAAAAAATCAGGGCGTAATTTCGAAACTAGTAAGAAATATGTAACATTTTCAAAAAGAAAAATTGCTTTGAAATACACTGAATGAGAAATGAATAAAAACAAAGCGGAAGCAATTTAGTAAACACGAATTTTTACCTCTAAGCATTCTTCACTCTACCGCAAAAGGAATAAAGGCCCATAAAGAAATATATTTCGAAAAACCGAATGCCGACCAAAAGTGGTAGTTTTGGTCACCATTTTGTTAGAGGATACAATGCATATTGAAACTGAAAGAATGTATATAAACGCTAAAAATTCAGACAGTCAATTTACATATATTCTGGTCCGCCTAGCTACACTGAAAAACCAATGTGACCGTTTTTCAATTTAGAAGTTGCAGTTATAAAAGCATTTGCATTACTTCCACAAAATCAAAATAAACTCGTATTAGGTATGTTGTACCTGCGTAAAATAATACCAAGTGCTAGGTCGATTATTTCAGATATTGCCACAGGAATATTTTGCTATTAGCTTCTTGGATTATGGTACGAATCTCTTGATTAAAACACACTTTTATTTTTAATACAATATGTAGAAATATCTTTTTCTATTAAATTTGACCATTATTATGCTGGCTTGTTCAGTGCGGTGTCACGTGGCATCAAGCCTTGAAAACGAATTTATCACCTAGCAAAATCTTATCTTATTCTTCTTGTGACAAAAACAATTAACTATCTCCAAATTCCATAAACTTTAGGGATACAAAATATGCTTCAAAGTGCTATAGTCTTCCCAGTTAAATTTTTGTTAGATCGTTAACTGCATAGAAAAAGATTTATCCTGTCAAATAGCATCTAATTACTTTATTTAATTTGTTCTCATGATGAAGTTATAATTTCACACTCTACAGTAATTTAAATGTCTTAATTCTCATTTACTGCTTTATAATTACTTTGCCGTTATCATTCCCGTATTCAATTAAATTCTAGGGAATACTGTCACCGTATTTACGAAAACAGAGCTACCTACTGAAATCCCATTAAAGGACTTGATTAAAGCATCTCTCACGAAAGTAAATATTACCATAGCAAATGTTTAGTTTGAGGCAATTTATCTGCAATGTAATTAGCGTTGGTCCATTAGGTACCTCCAACTCATCTTATTGCTCGAACGAAACCCACACAACTCTGGGATCAAATTCCGCGAAGCAATCTATAGAATAACGGCTGATAATTAAGATAAACCCATTAATCGAATTCTTATAAATAAAAAGAAATGTTACCCCCAAGACGCCCAAGACATACTTCATCATTCATTACAATTTATAAGCGGAAAAGCCTTTTCCTTTTAACAAAGAAGCTATTTGATATATTCACATAGGATAAGGATGTACGTTTAACTGTTGTATGATCTACAATGTTTTTTTTTTCATACGTCATCGAAATGTTCGCCTAAAGCCGTCTTTTTTATCTTTTCTTTTTGTTCTAGTTCACCGCCTGGGTCGATGCCGTCATCTTCGTCTTTAGTTTAGAAAACGAGAACTCTTTCAACGCCATCTACAACTATTATACCAAGATGTCGCATTACCGGAATTCCGCTGAAATTCCCGTTATACTAGTTGGAACGCAAGGTAAGTGCGGTATATTTCGTCTAAGTTCCCTTCGACGGTGGTGGTTGGTATTATTATTGACAAAATAATTTACTTAGAATGCAATAACCTTTAAACGTCTGTATTAGAAGAATTCATTAGTGTGATGTTGAAGCATAAATGAGTCTATGCTTTACCTGCATAATACACTTTCATAACATTATTTTATAGATATCAAGAACGTACACTGATAACTGTATAAATACTTCAAAGGGATTAATTAAGTTTGTCTCAAGAAAGCATTTTATTTTAAAACAGATTAGATATAACTAAGAAGAGTTAGTTCTTTTGAAATCTTTTCCGCGTCTTGAACATACCTTTTCCTATGTTAAACATACCCTCTATCACATATTGCACTGAGATCAATTTTTGGTAACTAGCTGACCAGGCTTGCGCAGTATATTAATAAGGTATGCAGTATTTTGTCTTCATCTTTATCCTGCTCACTCGTCATTCCTACATTACTATTGCGTCTGCTTTTTTTATTCTTCTATGTCAGAATTAAAAATATATATAATATAATAAATTTAAAAATACACACGAACAAAGTGCCTAGTAATAATAACCAAAAATTAACTCCCGGCAAAAACAATATGAGCAGAGAAAACAGCACTAACACACGGACATGTTTCTGACTACCCGACGTCATCAGCTTGGTTTCGAGCGCTATTCTCCGCTACTGCGTTCACCTATCAGTTTATGCCGCTAATCTCCAAAAACATCATTGAAATATTTCTTAGCGCTACCTGGTGCCAAAAAATATAATCATGCCCCCTAGAAAATAGCGAACACAAACCGGAATGTAGATACCCACCATCTATTCAGCAGCTCATGGGCTGCTCGACGCAAGGTGACGTTGCGCCTGAGCGCTGTGGAATCTACACACGTATACTACCGTTCATGGAAGTTCGGGCAAGCAAAAAAATGTACGGAAGTCAAAGAAAATAAGAGAAATATTAAAAGGCCATGTATTTAATACATGGTTTTAGACGTCGCAATTTGTGCCACCCGTTAATGTTCAAGAAATCTACCAGATGGCGTTATTCCTAACTGTACGAGTTTTTCTCAATTACCACTAAAAATTCAAATGTAACAATATGTTTTTCTTACATATGTTGTGCTTGAAGAGTTTTGATAGACTAAAGTAGTGGCGAAAACTGTATAGCGTTATATTTTTCCTTTTTCGAGATAATAACGAAAACAGCCCATTATCAGTAATAATTTCCGTATCAATTACAAATATCTACTTAATAATATCGAAACCTATCTTAATTGGCCATGAAACAAAGAGATAATAACTTTTACTCTTTTACACACAAAATTGTATCGGTATTAGTTGAATATGACTATTTGTTTTTGATCACTTTTCAAATAAAGGTAACAAAACCTAGTATAATTTGAATACAAGAGCAGAATTTTAGCATGCTATGGAAACAATTATTTATTTGACAATTGCGACAAGTACATAGAATTTTACTGCGCACTGGCCTTTAAAGATTACTGCTTAGCCGTTGAATGATAAAAAATGTCGTTTTCTAATGCGGAGGCGTATGATATGCTTGCAGTGTATTTTCAATGTTTTGAAAACGTTTGCATTGTTAAACATGAATATGCCATTAAGTATCCAGAAAGAAAGCATTTCAGCCGAGAAGTTTGGCGACACGATTACGCGTGGTATGTTCAACCTCGTGGAAATCATACTACAGCACGTGCAGCTATGTAGAACTGAAGCTAATGTGATAAATGTCCTTGCATATATTGAAGTTCTTCCTCACACAGGCACTAGAGAAATGTTGTAGGTATAAGTAAGTCATCGATTCATCGCAGCCTAATAGACAATACGTCAGACCCATACAGATTTTGACCATAGACTCAATAATTGTAATTGGTTAAAAGATATCTATAATAAAGATGCTGCCTTCCTGCACTGCGTGTTGTGGACTGATGAAGGTACTTTTGCTAATGATGGACCGATAAGTTTGCACAATATGCATTACTGGTCCAGAGAAAATCTTTATTGGATGAGAGAGTTGATCATCAACATAGGTGGAGTATAAATGTTTAGTGTGGCATTTCAGGTAATAAAGTTATTGCACGATTTATTTTTGAAGGCAATTTAAACAGCGAAACATACTTAAACATTTTACGTAACGAATTACCAATACTTTTAGAAGATGTTTCGTTGGAAACTCGAAAAACACGGTGGTTTCAGCATGACGGCTGCCCAGCTCATTATTTACGAATCGTGCGTGACTGTCTTCATAATACGTTTCCATATCAGTGGATTGGTGGAGGTTGGTTTTTGACTGTTATTTATGGGGAAGGATAAAAGATCTGGTTTACCAAACACGTCCTACAATGAAAGCTGATTTAAGCAATTCATAAAGATATTGCCAGTCTACTAAAAGTGGAAATCGAAGCAGCCGTTATTAGCACTCGTCGTAGGCTAAATCTGCGTATAAATAACAGTTAAAACATTTAAAATAAACTTAAGTTATTGTTTATTTTAATTTCAAGTAACACCATATTAGGTACTGTTGGTACTGTCTTGGTTTTGCATTGTTGTCATTTATTTGTTTATTTTGTAACTGCTACATTTTGTTATTGTTATCATTCCTTTGTTTCATGGCCAACTAAAATAAGTTTCGATATTATTAAGTAGGTATTTGTAACTAATAGGGAAATTATTGCTGATAATGGACTGTTTTCGTTATTATCTGGAAAAAGGAAAAATATATCACTACGCGGTTTTCGCCACTACTTTAGTATGTCAAAACTCTTCCAACATAACATAAGGAAACCATATTGTTGCATTTGAATTTTTAGAGATAATTGAGAAAAACTCGTACAGTTGGGAAAACGCCATCTGGTACGTTTCTTGAACATTAAAGGGTGGCACAAATTATGACGTCTAAAACAGCGCTGAATGCCCTTTCGAACAAGTCCACACTTCTTTAATTCGGGTAAAAACTGCAGAAGTTATAGCAAGTTTGGTTTTACTTGATTCGGCAACGCCTACTACACTTATTATTCACAATATGACAAAACGTCTTTAACTAAAGTGTTCCGTAATTAACTAAGCTTTTTAATAAAGCGTTTAAAATCATAGTTAATCCTGGAACTTTTACCTGCTAATTTAAAATTTATTGTTGACCCTAGCAACCGCGCCCCTTAGTGGAAAAGTTTGGAATTTAAAAATATTTTCATTAAGTTTCCCTTTGCCACTTTAGTTATGAACATTTTTTCCCGTCACTATAGCTATTGTAGTTTCCAAGATATCGCCGGTTCCCACCCTTAGTGGGACATGCTGTATATAGTATTTATATAATTGAAATTCGAATTATAAATCTAAACTTCAAATTCGTTCACTTACGTTTGTGCTAGTGTACATTATTCGATGCTGTGGATCAATTTAAAAGTTTGATGGTTCATTATGTAGGGTACATAGTTAATTATAAAATACTGCAAAGCGGGCATACAAAATTTTTCCATGAAATTACAAACGAATTCTTAAAGAATAAAAAAATAGTAAATTGTGTAATTTCCATAAATTTCTCATGGATATCTGACAAAACAAACCAGTGATACTGCAATAGGTTCACAATAAGTGAGATATTCTGTGGCACTATAAACAGCCTTTGCTTTAACCTAATTTTCGAAGAGATCGTAAAAAACTTTGGAAACTATATTAATTGAAAACAAATGATAATCAAAAAATTTTAAAAAGTAATTTCATACACAGACGTAAATTCAATATATTACATATTATGTGCAGAATGTGTATTTCATTCTGTAGAGGTCTCATCGTTCATCCTTAGTGAATTCTATGTTGAATACTGGAAACGTATTATCGTTGACGAACAACATCAATACAACTCCGGAACATTGATCATCTTTTGTTTCCTGATGCGAAATTCGTGTTAATAGGTGGATTCTAACTGGTCCGCTTGTGCGCTTACAACTGCATCGATTCTCCGTGAAACTAGTTGCTGTTTCCATTTGCATTACAAAATAGTCTGCGAGCATTATGAAACTAAGATATATAGCTTCACATAAAACAATAATCGTTTAATTTATTACACCTTTCGGATCGAAAAACTTTTTCGCTAGGAAACCGAGCATTCACTTTCCGTCCATATTTTACCTAAGATAATGTAATTTTTATCGTGTTATATAGTATTAGCTGGATTCCGATAGTTCGCTCATGCAAACAGCCTCAAATGTATCATTTCCTTTATAGATGCGATCAGTGAGAGCAGTCCCCGTGTGATAGACGACACCCGCGCACGAAAGCTGGCCAATGATCTGAAAAGGTGTTCCTACTACGAAACATGTGCCACATACGGCCTCAACGTGGAACGGGTCTTTCAAGACGGTGAGTCACCTAAAGCATATAGAAGCCCATTTAAGATGAAATTTCACATTTTCAAGATAAAACATAGCATACATGCATTGTAAAATGCGGCAATATTTCTCCGGTATTATGTAAATTGTTTCACAAAGTTTTAAAACAAGTAGGCTCTTATTCGCGCTTGTTCTGTTTCTATGCAGAGTTCTTGGGTTGTACGACAGTGAGTGTAGGTATATTATACACATTTGAATCCTATATATCTTTCTTTTGTAAAAAAGGGAAGGTATTCAATTTTCGAAACAAATATACGAGGGTGTATCAAATATAAACGGGACTCTTTTTTAAAAAAATTCTAACTTTATTTAAATAAGCTTACAAGTATATATTATTTTTCTACATACTCTCCTACACTCTACTCTTCTACATACTCTATTTGTCTACATTCTTTTTTCCTATCGGATTGGAAGCTTTTTTATTTATCATCGTAAAAACTCTTCGGACGTTCGTGTACCCATTGGAGCACAAACGCTTCCACCGCTTCGTTGTCGTCGAAACGCTAGCCCCCAATCGCTTCTTTGAAGGGTCCAAAAAGATGGAGGTCACAAGGTGATAAGTCTGGACTATAGGGTGGATGTTCCAGCGTTTCCCATCCTAATGTATGCACTTTTTGCATCGTGGCACATGAGGCCTGGCGTTGTCATACAGAAGAATGATACTTCTGGCCGATTTCTTCTTCCTTTTCCTTCGAAATGACAATTTCGCGGCATCCAGTACTTCGCAATAATATTGCGCATTAATTGTGCGTCGATCGTGGAGAAAATCAACGTGAAAAGCACCGTGCCGATCAAACAAAGCTGGCCTCGGTCGCACTTGTCCTTGGGCGGCGACCTTTGCTCTCGTTCTCGACCTTTTCACGACCACCAGAAAATTGTTTGTGCCATGCAAACACACGGGTTCTGTGTAATCACTGCAAAATTTGGGTTGGGTTCACCCCCTCCTTGACCAAAAACTTGATGATAATCTGCTGCACCACGCACTTCTTTCTCGCTCATGATTTCTTTTGATATTAAAGGGACCCGAGAGAGTTGCAGTCGGTTCTCCCCTCTCCCAAACGGTACAGGCTACTCGCGCATCAACCCCTTCCAGGTCTAGAAGCCCTCCGGAATTTTTAAAAAAATCAGCCCCGTGTATATTTGATACACCCTCGTATTTTATTTTTAGTCTCCTGAAATTCAACTGATATTCATCTATATTTTTTCTTAAAAGCTCTTCAAAATGAATAATTGTTTCGACAATTCGTTTTATCGTTTGATTACAATATTTTGAAATTTGAAAACGCGTGTCATAAGGAAACCAAATCTGGAGAAAAGACGATATAAAGAAGCACTCTGTACTATTCCTTATTACCTCAAACTGGTAACGATGAATCCATGTTTAATTCGCTCCTTCAAAGCGATGTACACATTTTTCTACATTTTGTTATACAGTATCACCAATGGCATTCATGTTGTGAGTAACTTTCTTATGTGTAAGCGAGGATGCAAAATATTATGAATGCGGTATTTCTGATGCCTTCAGCCTTTGATATTTCGAGAATCTTCTATCATTTTTTATCCATCATTTTATCGCAGATTTTTTTAATAATTTCTGGAGTCACTAGGCAATTCAGGATGTTCAAAATCACTTCAAAACTTACTAAACCAGTTGCAGACTTTTTTATGATTTCAACATTTTTAAACAATGTAACATTCGCTCCTAAGTGAAAATAATTATAAATAAATATTTTATACAAAATATATTAACCTAGCACACTAACAAAAATTAACAAAGTATCAAATATCCCCAAATCCCTCACCATTAGAGCAACGCAACTGCGCTGAAAGCCAGTGGCGGACGCATAAAAGTTTACACAAAATAAATTAAATGTGATATGTGCTCAAACACTTACCTTACTTGTTTCGGCAAAGTGAGTGCGGCGTGAAAAAAATATTATATTTGCGTAAGTAAAATAATATTTCAAATAACTTAACGGTTCTGTTGACGCACCTTCACAAATTTGTCTTAATGTGCCAAAATCAAAGTATTTATCTAAAACACTTTCAAACCTTTCTAAAACACAAACATTTCTTGCATCTTCTATCGCGCATAGCTGTGCGTGAACATGTTGTACTGTTTGCAAAGATTAACTTGACTATCCTGAAATTTCAAGCGGCTTACCTTGACAGCCGCAGCTTCCTTTGGGTCGAATTCTAAAATCACGTTCTTTATATTCTCAAAATATTTAAGATAATAAAATGCAGCCTCTAACCATGTTCCCCAACGAGTAAGAATAGGTTGTGGTGGTTAAGGAATACCGGGGCATAGTCTATGAAATTCCCGAATACGTTTTGGGGATTTTACAAACACAGCTTTTGTATGTGCTATTAGAGCGTCTACCTCGGGATAACATTTTCTGATACTATCTGCTACGAGACTGAGAGTATGAATTTTACATGTAATATGCAACAAGTTAGCACAATGTTTTTTAAAAGATCGACCTACAGCAAGCATGTTTGCGGCACCATCACTCATAAACATCAACAGTTCATTTGTTGAAAGTTCAAACTTTTCCAATGTATTTAACACCAACATTGAAATTATTTCGGCAGTGCATTGTTGTATTCGTCTGGAAGCTAATAAAACTGAGGGTGACGGTCGATGTGGTTCCATTGTGCGTACCATTACATTAACCACAGAATGTTTTTTACGATCTGCTGTTTCGTCCACAGATAACCACAATTTTTTATCTTGCAACTCCGATTTAATTCTTTTCTCGACATGCTCACGAGCAGATGGCACAACTCTCTGTAATGTTCTCTTACTTGGTAACTTAAAGTCCGAATATTCATTCCAAAACGAGACGTATGCTTTCTTCCTTAGTAAATGAAATGGTAAATTACATGCAATAAACACATAAATTAAATTGTCATAATCTCGTGTGGAATTTTTTTTTGAAACATGCCCTGCACTATTTACGTGCCGTAGACAATCACTTTTCGACCAACACATTAAATCTATTTTACACACTACACATTGAATTTTAGCGCCATCACACTTTAAATTAGGCATTTCTGCAATAAATTCTCTTATTGTGTCCAACTTTGGTCGTTTTCGCGACGTAGGAAACATTTTCAAAACAAACGTAGAACTACGATATAGTATACCACAGCGTAGATGCATACACAACAGATCGGCTTTCGAATCGCAGTTATACTGACGCTTATACCGAATTGTCCCGGCCCTGTTTATTTTGTGTGCAGTTTGCGTTGCTCTACTCATCATTGACGTTTGGATTTTCATCTGGCAAATTATGTTGAGCTTCTACATGACTAGTCGTAGCTTCAATATTTTTTTCGTAGAATGGCCGAATGCGGCTTTTGATGTAAGGTAAAAGATAATTTAATTTTTCCTTAATGGTATTAATGTAGTCAAAATCAAATTTAAACATTTCAAATCTATATCAAAAAGGTTTTTGTAGAAAACCATGTTCTTCAGAACTGTATTGCATAAATTCTATTTTTAACTAGATCACTGTTTGTCCCATTGAGGTTGTCTTTGTTTAAGAGAAATGCAATAATAATTTAAAAGTTGTTCGCTTCATTTCAGCAACTTTCCACAAACAGACATTTTTGGGATAAATTATTATTCTTATCGGTATTGCGTGACAATATTTTACCCGAGAAAGTGTTAGTCCGTATTAAATTTAGTTTACTTACTATTATTGTTCACACTTTTTTCAATTAAATTATACGAAAATAAGTGTTAAAAAAGGCGAGGTAACTTCATTTCAACAAGAAGAAAGAAATTATCCAAAAGTGGCTTATTCAGTAAAGTAGGCGATGAAAGCTACACCGTATAGTATATACAAATTTTATCTTGAAAGGTAAAAGGCGTTTTATTTCACGTTCGCGATAATTGTTCTTTCGCAAGAAGAGGTTGGAAATCCGATTACAACTACTATATTGCATTGTATACAAGGTGTCTCACCGGGAACTGCATCGATTGATATATGAACGAGTATACATTGAAAAATTCTGAAAACTTGGTAATATACTATAGCCATGTCCTATTAAACTATAATATTTTTTTAAAAATCTGGCCCATCCAATTATACCGGAAATATCTGTCAACTTTATTATTTTAAATGGAACGCCCTATATATTATTACGTTTTTAAATTATCCATTCAATTCTAAGGTTTGTTTGATAAAACGACTATGTTGCTATTTTTGTCCATGTATGAAATATTTGCATTTTTTGAAAATTTTTGACCGATGGACGAGTGCATGTGAGCTATTATAACTGCGAAAGTGTTTAACTTGGAAATTTGAAAATTTGCAGAACTATTGACCGTTTAGGGTAGTATTACAATCCGAACCAATTTTTCGAAAACATTATACAGTGTGTCCGACAATTACGTTTTTTCAAATGGAAATGTTTCAAAACTCAATTTTTTTTTAATACGACTACCTATTTTCACCTGTCTTATCAAATTGCTCTTGCAAAAATACAAAAAAAATGTCATTCATTACACATCTAAAATTGATACTTTTCAAGTATCTTTTATAAAAAAGTACCCACCAATGTACGGTGTAAGAATGTAGCTTACCTAGTTTGAGTTTGAGTTTCGACAGATTTTCCATTTGAAATTTTATTCGTAATTGTCGGACACGCTGTATAATGTTTTCGAAAAATTAATTCGGATTGTAATAGGTACTACCCTATACGGTCAATAGTTCTGCAAAATTTCAATTTTCCAAGTTAAATACTTTCACAGTTATAATAGCTCACATGCACTCCATCTGTTAAAAAATGAAAATATTTAAAATATGGTTAGAAATAGCAGAAAAAAAAATGAAGGAATAATTCAAAAATTTAATAATATATAGGATGTTCCATTTAAAATAACAAAGTTGACAAATATTTCCGATATAACCGAATGTGTCAAATCATTAAAAATATTTTAGTTTAATAGTACATGTAGACTATAGGATATAAACAAGTTTTCAGAAATGTCCAATGTATACTCTTTCATATATCGATCAGTGCAGTACCCGGTGAGACGCCCTGTATAATTAACGACGATACATATTGCTCATACATGTTATACCATATTTTTCGAATTAGCAGCCCATATATGAAAAAACTCACAAGACACACGTGTAGGTAAAATTAGCATATTATATCTTATTTATATGGCAAGTATAGAAAGGTTTATATTGCAATTGCTAACAATGTAACGTAAATTCTTCATCTGAGCAAGATTGTAATTACATACAAAACATTAGAGCAAAATTGGTTTTTATTAACATAATAACTTAACGGCTACGACTAATTGTTAAATTATAAATTATTTCTATTTGTGGATGTTAAATAATTGATTCTACGTAGCTGCACTTTTCTGATCAATTCTAACTCCTACGGAGATATAAATGAATGGCCTCGAAGAAAGGTATAACTGGTAATGGGTAGAAATAACTACCATAAGGGTTGTAAATTCTTCACTTCTCAATTCTTTTTAGAGTTGAATGTCCTAACTCCGTATACTTGAACACCAGCAGAAATGGATGAAACTAAGAAACACTGATAATGAGTAAAAAGTGTTAGAATTGTTGCCAGATTTTTATGTATTTCATTGTTACAAACATCGAACGTAGCAGTCATTAGCGCCCCGCATAATGCGTTCAGCCAACTACCTATGTCCACACAACGTCAAAATCCTACTAACCTCTTATTGCCTCCAACTCCTTTATAGCCTATTGTCTCTGTCGCAGTATTGTTAAGAGATTAATACAACTCCATTCAACGATGATCTTGGGGGAACGGCTAAATAACTTGTCTGCTGTCCATTTTCTTCACATCCTAAATCTTTAATTTTAGTGGAATAGTTTCATTGCAATTGTATCTTTAGCATAATTTTTAAATTACATATCGTTCGTTAAGTAATCGTCTTGTTTGTCAGTAAGCGTTACCTTTTAAAGGTTGCTCGTAATATCAAATTTCTAAGATCATAGAGTTGCACTTTAAAAATGGGGAACCTTCATGGCTATTTTTAGAATAACGAAAGTTGAAATTTAATATCAAATTGTAATTCGAAAGATATATCTTAATTGGCCGTGATCTAACAATCGCCATCGCGAGCAAAGGAATCGAGGGACGCTTAAAATTTTCTTGGTTTAAAGGGTGATCCAATTTGAACTTTAGCATGTGCTTGCTCAATAAAGCACAAAGTATTTGAAAAAATTGAATGTTGTTGCTACCAGTTTAAAGTACACACACGACGCCGCTGACAAACTACCAGTCTTTAGCATTTTCGCATAAATGCTGTTGTATTCCAACAGCCACACGTCTGATGTTTTCTTTTAGTTCTGGTATCGTAGCAGGTTTGTTGACCTCCTGAACCTTTCCTTCAAATGGTTACAGAAAAAAAGTTAATTGATGTGTGGCAAATGGATGCCCCTCTGAGAGATACCACGACCTGGTTTGGAGTAAAATCAAAGTTTCATGTGCTGTATGACATATGACTCCGCCTGTTGATGCTACATGCCATTCAAGTTCGAATCGTTGGTTTCATTTAAAAAAGTCGCTCAGCATCTTCCGATAACGTACATTAACAATAGCCTCAAGAAAGTATGGGCCAATGGTTCCTTCGGCCTATAGTGCACATCAAACAATGAATGTTTGTGAATTCATTGACTTTTCTATAGCTACATGTGGGTTTTAACTAGTCCATTTTAACTGTCGATTAACAAAGCTTTTTTAACAAAAAAGTTGTTTGCAAAAATCAACATTAGCTTCTCTGTTATCCAAAATCCACAAATATATGTCGTTTCTGGTGGTCTGTTTCTTTAAATTCTTGGGCCACTTGAATGTTATACGCCTTTAAATGCAGATCTTTTGTTAAAATTTTTTGAGTAGTGTCAGTGAAGGCTATGAATGACGTGCGCATTCACACTATCACTTACTCGAGCAATATTTTCATCTGATTAATTTCTACGTTTTGCGCTAGATCACTTACGTCCAAAAAATGTCCAGTTTTCTTTTTGTAATCGTAACTGATCGCTTATTTTTATAGGTTGTATAATTTTTAGACGTTGCTGCGCAGTATATGGCGCCATGATGAATTTGCTAAATGTTTCGGTACAAACTGTAAAAATGCAAACTTCTAATGTTCACAGAACACAATTCAAATGCTAAAGTTCAATTTGGATCACTCCTTACAAAACGAACTTAAAAAGTAATTTCACTACCACTAAATGGTGGGGGCTCCGTTCAAGATTTTCATCTGCTAAGCGGCGAATATTCTTCATTAAACTTGTTATAAGCACAAACTAAACCATTTTGAATTCCTTCGCTTTTATTAGAGTGCTAAAATAGCAAACGTATAGTTAATAAAATGTTGCAAGACGGATTTAACCTCATCCAATTGAATAGGAAAACATTTTAGGCAAGCACCGGAATGTAGTAATAGCGTCCATTTATACGTAAATACGCACCATAGATACTATACCTGTACTCACTCCCACCTTCGCGTCGTCCAAAACAGGTTGCTCCATTCTTGATGCCCACGTGCAATCTGTTGCATCCAGACATCAACAAGGCCGTGTTCTTCCTCCCGTGGTACTTCATCTGGCCGCACTCGATACCTTCTATGCATAAATTTCGTGCTGCCGGCGCGTTCTTACTAAACTTCCCGTCCTCAAACTGGTCGTGTCTTGCATTTTTTTCAAAGCGTCACGCGTAGGTAATAAGACGTACCGGCAGCAGCAGTCCGCTTCGGAACCTACGGCTTCAACGGCGCGTTCGAAACCGTTCCGCGACGTTCCCACGCTTGACCAGTTCGCGATCATTCTTCTTAGTTCGCAGTTGTTGATTCATGTTCCTACCTGTTGTTAATTCTATTTAATATATCACCGTCGAAAATAAATGTATTATAATAATAGTGTTCCTTTCGAACCCAAGATGGATTGCAAGTGTTTTAATTTTAAAGGCATAAAGAAGAGGTTGAGCAAGAGCAAAATATTTAGGAAATTTAGACGTAAGTTATTCATGATTCTTTTTTTTTTTTGGGTAACATTAAACGTTTTTGATCACACCATTAAAAAATAAGTATAAGACGGCAGATAAACAAAATAAATTGATTCAGATGGCATGGTAATTAAAGCAATTAATTTTCAAATATTCATAGTAGAAAGAGCGAAACTATGAAAGCCTAAAGAATTCGAAGTATACTTAGCTTTCTCTTTCTCTTCTATTGTACATATTTACCAATCGTAACCAAAACATGACTGCATAATCGTTGGATATGTCTGTACTATGTACTATGTGAATTAAATTGATTTCTCATTTTTACCGACATAAAGAAGTACTAGAACTTATGCGTTCCAAATGATTTGTGGTTATATGATTAATTTAAGTTATAGTAAACAAAAGAAGATCTATAAAATTACATTCACTATTCAATGTCCTATTATTTTGGTTTTGACTTGAACAACATATTTTAGTTTGTGAAACGCGTTGGAAAGAAAATATGTACTAAAAATCCTAACGTAATAGTTTTGATTGAAGTGAAGGAAAATCAAACGAATAGACGACCACTTTCTATGTGATTTACATTATCAAATAACACTTTTAGATGTATTGCAAAGCCTCTGAAGTTTACATTGCCTAATATATCGCTTTTAGCTCCTTTTGGATTTGAGAAGTTCCCTTGACTTGACCAACGTCAATCTTTCTTCACGGATTAACCTGTTTTACACCATCACTCATTGAATATACAATTACCAACCTTGAACTCATTATCTGCTAGCTTTTCTCTAACCCTTTTTAAGGCGATAATACAAAATCTTTTGGTGAAAACGATAGCGTAATATACAGAAGCTGTACACTTAATTCAAGTTACTTCGGAATGTCTTCAATTGAATCCCAGTTATTCTTCTAAAAAGTTTTTCAAATCAGTAGTATCCTCATTAATATTCGAAAAATTTGGGAAAATTACTAATTTGAGCTCATTCGTAGAACCAGTATACAGTGGTAAAAAGGTCTGGAATATTGCAAAGGTATCCCATCGAATTTTAGGTATCTAATTTCTAATTCTAGCCTTTGAATCTTCATATTAAGTGGCCTGTTGTTGTAAATCACGCCACAATTAGAAGTCCAAATGAGTGACCCCTAGGAATCTAGCGGGCCATTAAATTTCGCCTCTCCGTCCTGTCCACTGATTTCGAAACAAGTAGTTCCAAAATTGACGTACTTCTAAACCAAAATACGTGGGAGGCCATCCTGTTGAAACCAGATAATTCTTCGGTCTGGATGAAGGTTTTCTAATTGTGGAATGATCTGTTCACGTAACAACTCCAAGTAAAGTGCGGACGTAAGGTCCAATAATGTTGCGGCCTACAATACCCACTCAAACATTATCTTTTCTGGTCTTTACGTGGTGACTTCGGCCATCCACCGGTGACCAACTGCAAATCAATTTCTGCAGTTATGTGTAAGCATAAAGGCAGCTTCATCAGAAAAAAAAAAACAAATGTTATGGGCAAAATCAGGACCAACATTGCACCTGTCCATCAAAATTTCGCAAAACTGTGTTCGTTCATCGAAGTCATCTTCTATCAGTTCTTGAACTAGGTAAATCTTGAAAGGACAAATCTCTTTGCTTTTAAATAA
The DNA here is from genome assembly GCA_029619315.2 of Dynastes maya. Taxonomy (NCBI): domain Eukaryota; kingdom Metazoa; phylum Arthropoda; class Insecta; order Coleoptera; family Scarabaeidae; genus Dynastes; species Dynastes maya. The sequence goes on along the minus strand of JAROYE020000004.1, from coordinate 42,101,678 downwards.
ATTTACTTCCAAATTCGTTTTGGGTTATCTTGTAGGTCAATTAGAATATGCAGAGCTTTAGGGCCGCCCGTAGCAATTATTGGTCTGCCTGATCTTCGTCTGCCTTAAAGGTCCTGTTTCGTTGAATTTTGTAAGAGTTTACTGCGATTTATTGTTTGAATTATTGCGAGCCGATTAGAATAGGTTCGATTGAATAAATCACATATTTTATGTTACGTTCTCTTGCATTCGCCATATCCAACCATCATTATTTTCTTTTACAGTTTATGCCACCATCCTAATTCTTAGTCTTTGATTGCTTATGAATAAAGATTTAATAACTGCCTGTCATCTATCAATATCTAACAGATTCCAAAGATGATTTCCGAAATTTCCAAATATAAATATGACCAATTTTAGTTTTTTTTTTTTTACATAAATCTATCATTTTAACATGTAAACCCATTAAACTCTATATCCTTGAATTTATTTTTTAGAAAGCAATTAGAATCTTGAAAAATATACAGAATATTCCATTTGAAATAAAGAAGTTGGTATTTCTTCTTACTCACTCTGTATAGTTACAGAACCGGTTTTACACCTCCAAGATACGCGGTTTTTAACTACGTTGATATGCCAATTTTCAAACCAAAACATTTAGTAGTCTTTAAATATTTTCAATATTCCAGACTTTTTTGGCACGGTATATAACAAAATTTTCAAATTATTTAATAACATTCTTCAGTATAAGTCTGTCTGCCACCGCAGTATTTATTGTTACTTAAACATATAAGTCGCTCGCCCCATAGTATACCCATACCACCAGATTATCATTTTACCCCCGCGGGGGAAATCACCTCCACGTTAAGAACTACTGCCGTAGTCCAAAGGTAATTGTCCAAATAGCACTAATTACTATAATTAAAAACATATAGTCTAAAGACAATTTTGGAGTCTACAAAATTACAATAAATTATGAGTCAGGTCCTCCACACCTATATACTTTTAATAATGTTTTTCCACTGTCGCTGGTTTATGTGTTTATGTGTTAATTCTGAGAACATGAAACGCATTCCTGTAGTATCTAATTCATAAGCAATATTGTTTGTGACAAATGGAAGTAGATATCATTTCCTGCATGCATAAAAATCGAAATACTCGGTGTTAGATTGCATTTGATACAGCAGCAGTTTGTTTGAATAAAAGGTCAAGAACAAACATCTGCCGATGTCGTAAGCTACTCCACTTGCCACAGTTTTATCGCTTTAGCCAGGTCTAGGTATTACATCTATATATAACAACAAAACAAATATTATGAGAAAGTATTTTTAAAAGTCACGGGTATTCGAACAGATATTTAACTTCCAATTCTAGAGAATAATTGCTTAATAATGTATTGCTTACGGTTACATGTTCTCATCTGAAGGACAGATATAAGGACGTATATTCAGCTAACCATCTGTTCAGTTAGCTCGGTAACAATATATGTATATCTCTTCCTAAACATGTACTTTCTTTTTTGAAATGTAGCAAGAGATACATATAATGACACTACATAATGTACGTGCTCACCATCCACGTGCTAAATTAGTTTCCTTAAGTAGTTTTTATAATTCATTCAACTTTCATATCTTTCAACACCGCATTTTTTCGGAGTGAACGAGCATTTTTTATACACAGTAAAACTTACGGCAGACCAAAGGTCGCATCAGACATGTGGAGGCTAATAAGAATTACTGCCTTATTTCATTATTGATAACTCGTTGTCAAGATTACACAACTGACGAACCATCGACCTTTCAGCCCTTTAAGGATAAAATGGAAACCAGGTTGTTTCACCTTAAGCGATGTCTTATTTGGTCAGATTATTTACTGCTCTTTTAAACGTGTTCTTCACTATCTGTACATTGTACCTGCTATTTGGCAGCTGGTGAATCACACATCAATCACAATGTTCTTGTTAATTTCGAATTTACAACAAAATGATTACTTCATCTAGAGTATTGTTATGTATGATCTGCTTCTAATTCTGCAAGCTGGTACTACGAGCTATAGAAGTAATTAGATAGGAGTTGGACAAACTTAGGCTGTTGCAAGATTGTACGTACGTATATCATTGCAGCAGTACACAAAAACAACATTTATGAAGTAATATCTCTCAGCCCATACAGGGCTGGCAGGCACGGTACAGATAAGGACATATTGTTTTTTACTTTTACAGATTTCAAATACAAATGTAGACTTATATGGGCTATTTTACTTTATTTTGGATGTCCATGATTAACTTTAATAAAAATTACATTTTGTTTTTATAATATATTGCATAAAAATTGTTGGATCTTAAGCGTGTATTATCCTGCATAAATGGATACTTTATTATTCTCTCTAGAGTTGCAAGCCCGTTAGTTTTCAAAAGTTGTAATATAACAGGTAATTTAAATTCAAAAGCATCATTTCTCATTTGTCTATAGTTTTTGGTTTTATAGCATATGTAATTTGCAGGAGAAGGACGAGTGAAGCTTTAAAAGTGGTTTAAGAAATGAAAAGGAAATATTTTCAATCTTCCGTCATTGTTTTGAATGAATACAACTTTCAGCCTCATTTAATTATTTTATATTTTACACAGAGCGTCATTAGCTTCCTGTGTGCATGAACCGTGTAAATGTTATAATTAATAGACGTTTTATTTCAGTTGTTTATTTTTACAAAATTATAAAATCTATATTTAATTTTAGATAATGCGTGTATGTAAGAGTATAATCTCTTTCTAATCTCTTAAATTTTTGCAGCATGCCAGAAAATTGTTCAGCAACGTCTATCAACTTCGGCCACGTGTTTAACACCGACCAATTCACGACCTTCTACGCCGAATAATCACTTTCATGGAAATACGTCACAAATGACCGCTACCAGACACCACCTGCCTTTAGCCACAGTACCCACGAATAATGGTTTCATACCTATTAACCAATCACCTACAGGAAACCATATGTCACCTAGTCATAATCACACTCTTTCTCATAAGGTAAGAAAACAATGTTGCGCAATTTTAAGTACTAACCATTTACTTCTTTACTATAATAGGATTCGATAAATTTTAGTCAAATGTGCGGAAGACAATCTCACACGTTATCATCTTCCAGTCATCATCTTCACAGACAATCAGAAAAATCCGATCCCCTTTACCGACACTCCGATGATAAGTGGAACTCTTCAACGTCAACATTAGGCAGCCACGGTTCCTCCCAACAACTCGTACTCCAAACAGTACCAACAGAAAATAACAATGTCGCTAAATTCGCTGCGCCGCATCCGGTAGATAACCATCAAACGTTGCAACCTTCACAACCACCCCCTAAAGATCCAAAAGATTTACCGACGCCTAGTTCTACACCTACGACATCAAGAAAGAGCAGGCGGAGATCGAACTTATTTGCACCGTCAAAAAAAGGGGACGATAAACTTAAAAATGGCGCTGATATTGGCAGCGGACGAGCCATTCCATTGAAACAGGGTTATCTCCATAAGCGAAGTAACAAGCCCTTAAATAAAGACTGGAAAAAGAAATATGTTACCTTGTGTGATGACGGAAGACTGACGTATCATCCGAGTTTACACGATTATATGAATGATACACACGGAAAAGAAATATCCTTGCAATATGTTACTGTAAAGGTTCCTGGACAAAAACCCAGAGGATCTAAGTCTATAATTACTGTAGCTGGAACCAATGGTAGTAGTAGCATAAATGAAAGTCTAGGTGGATTGTCTCTTGGAGGAGCAAAGGATAGGCGACCAACAGAAAAGGTTCTCTTAACTGCTTTTGACGTAGTGAAAGAACCTGGAACAAAGTACGCACAAGTAAGCGGTGATGAAGGAATGGCTTTATCGAATAGTAATTCGTTCTTAAACGGTGATATGAAAACGGAAACGCCCAATGTAAAAAAGAGACACAGGCGGATGAAAAGTAGCGGCGTTAAGAATTCCGAGTATGATGGTAAGTGGTCCTACTAAATTGTTGGAAAAGTAAGTAGATTATATTTCTATTTCATGCACACAGATTCAGATGGTTACGAATTTTATATTGTATCCCTTGACAATAAGCAATGGCACTTTGAAGCTTTAAGTTCTGAGGAGCGGGATGACTGGGTCGCTGCCATTGAGCAGCAAATCCTCAACTCCCTACAATTGAACGAATCGTCAAAGGGTAAAAGACAAAATAACCCCATGGAGGCTTCCACCATTCAGACAATTAGGTCGGGAGTTCCAGGCAATGGATACTGTGTAGACTGTGATTCGCCCAGTATGTATTTTATATTTTGACTTTTTGCAACTTCTTATTTTCTAACAAACTATCCTGTAGATCCTGATTGGGCTAGTTTAAATCTCGGCGTACTTATGTGTATAGAGTGTTCCGGAATCCACCGGAATTTAGGTTCCCATATTTCCCGTGTTCGCTCATTAGATTTAGATGAATGGCCGTAAGTTTCGATTTGTTTTTGTTTCATTGCGTTATAATACATATATATATTTGTCTTACTTTGCAGACCGGGTCATCTCAGTGTTATGTTAGCCATCGGTAACACGCTAGCAAACTCAGTTTGGGAAAGTCGAATTCAAAGCCATACGAAACCAACACCAACTTCAAGCCGGGAAGAAAAAGAAAGATGGATACGAGCAAAATACGAAAATAAAGAATTCCTAGCTGTTTCCAATAGTTCGATGCCTCTGGAGCAGCAACTCGTCGATTCCGTTTGTGGCTCGAATATGAAAGCGATTATACTAGTCTTAGCACAGGCCAACGTCGAGCAAGTCAATACAACCGTTGGACCTAGAGATCTAAGAACGCCTTTGCATTTAGCTTGCGCGATGGGAAATCTGGCTGTGGTACAATTATTAATATGGGTAAGTAACATTCGAATAAATTTCGTGTCAGAGTGGCCACTAGATATAAAAAGTCTGTTGGAGATCGTTCACAGAAATTTTATAGGTTATATACTTGTTAAATATTTCCTGAATGTCATCAAATAAAACTACTTTTTTAATAAAGTACATTTATTTGTAGGCAAATAATACGTAGTGAAAACTATTATCGTCGATTTCATTAATCCTCTGCAACTTTAGCATGAAGATGTGCACCCTAACCAATACTCGCTGTACGCTATAGAATCAAACCCACAGCATTAAAGAGAGATGCGAGATCCATGCCGTTTAATTTGCGAGAAGGATAGTTATTTGTAGGTCACATCCTTCATCTAGGGTGTAACTACAATCACTGAATATGAAACTAAATGAAAATTTTACTTGAAAAAATAAACCATAATTTGCGCAATATATTATTTATTTATTGCCTAACTCCAATCAAGTACTAGTATTTAAAACAATAAGTAATGTAGATGAAATTCTCAGAAGTAATTAGGTTGGCTATAATACTTATCCATGGAATAGAATTTTTTGGTCTTTTCTCTGTTTGTATGATAATAAGTCGCACATGATACCAGAATTTTAAACCAAAATTCAGTTTGAATAAGTTAAAGGAAATATTTACTTGTATTTACTTGTTTTGTTTTTACTGCATCAAATGACGTTTCCCTATACCATTGGCCCTAACGCAATCTTGTCGAAAGTAGTAAAGTTCTTATACATTAAGTTGATCAATACATTGCATTAACATTTTTGGTCAATATCTTCATCTTACTAAAATAGCTGTATAAAAATCGAGCTAATAATTTTCTTTCCACGAATATCACCCCAAACACCAATTTTCTTCGGATGAAGAAATATTCCAACACTTCGTCTGTAGAAAAAAACAGTTTGGCGAGCCAGTTTTGTCAAAACTGTTTAGGAATTCGCGATTAAATGTTGTTCTTTGAGAATAGTCAACTCCCAGAATGTTTTGGAGATATACATACGAAATGGAAATGAGTGCATGTCCTTTCCAAATCAACATCATTTTAAAGACAAAAGATACAAAAGAATATAAAAACCAAAATACTTAGAGAACCAGACACAGTATCACACACTAGTTACTGCATCCTGCAGTGAAGCCAACATAACGTTAATATAACCTTAACCCCACAACAGCAGCGTATCGGTTTTGTTGTAAAATTACAGAATATTTCATCAGCGGTGTGAAGTGTGCATTACCCTTTTATACTACAGGGAGTCTCACGAGGAACTGCATTGATCAGTACCGCAATCGGTTAATTAATAATTTGTGTGGTGCGGAGTGTGCCGTGAATATTGAGTTTACATAAGCTACATTCTCGTTGATGGGTACTCTATTTTTTGGAAGAAAATTGTGTTACACTACACATTTTCTTAAGTATCTTGAAAAGTATCCCTTTCAGATTCTATTTAAAAAAACATAAGTTTCGACACTGTTCTTTGAAAATAATGTAATTGACAGACACTGTATAATGTTGCGAAAATGTTCGTTTCTATCTACCTTCAGGGTCAACAGTCTGCAATTCATTTTCCGTTAACACTCCGATTATAAAAGTTATAACTAAAATATTAGTATCTAGCCAGTTTCAGAGTTCATATATTATGTGATCGGGCAGTTCGGTGAACATTCTGTTAGCTCTTTACAGCATGAATTTTACATTTAAGTCACATGTACCATACAATATGAAGGTAGAGTAGCACGTGACACCAATGAATATTAATTCAGATCAAAAATGACCGGTCACTACTGCTCTAAAGAGTACAGCTGAAGGTTAAAACTACGATGAGTTATTGCTAATTATAACTCATCGTAGTTCCAACCTTCAGCTGGCATCATCTTTATGATAAAGTTTACGATAAAGTTTAATCTTATTTTACCTTTTCTTGGAGGGTTCGATATCAGTATTGTAGCTTTATATTGGCTTCACTTTTGAATGTAAACACAATTGTTTCTATTGCACCTCAAAAGTCCGAATTTCGAGGTATTTTTTTTAGGTTTTTTGTGCGTAGAATGGAGAAAAAGTGTTCATCGATCATAATAATATTAAATAAATTCACGGAACATCAAATAAGTAAACACTTGAAAACTTTTTTTCAGTAGTAAAAGCCATTCAAGCGTGGTCTTAATATGCATTTTAACAATTTCGCCAATTAAGTTTTCTGTCAATTATATACAAACTTTAGATTAGGTGAACCCCGGCATTATCTTTTCTGGTTACATTATTAGCTATTGAATAATCAGTTTACTTTTTTTATTGATTGTGATTCTATTTCTCACTATTAATATGATACCTCGATAATTCTTCTAATAGTTTCTAATTCATTTCAGCATAACGCAAATGTTAAGGCAATAGATGAAGAAGGACGAACGTGTCTAGCATATGCAAAAGCTGCTGCCAACATTGCGGCTGCGAAATCCGGGAACAATGCCGTGGGAGTTTCCGTGCAGGCATGTAAACATCTAATCGATCTGCTTATATCCTACGGCTGTCCTGACGTGTCCAGTGTTCCCAGTAGCGGTACTTTACCCAGACGAAGAGGTAATCAAACGATGCCTTCGTCGTTTGAGAAGATACCAAGTGTCATTTGAACGCCTCCTTGGACGTGCAATAATAGAATATCAATGATGTTAATTCATTGTATTAATTGACTGAACACGCAATAGGTCTCGATAGATAACCATTTGATGACGTACCACTAACACACACCAACGTACTTATCCCGAAATAAACAATATTTTCCTGTCCTTTAAACGTGTAACGGATTGTACCGTTCTTCAAATAATACCGTACCGATTTTACAAATCTGTAGTTCACAAATGATCAATGTCAATTCTTGCACCATATTCACACAAATCTTATTTTATATTGCTATTATCTGTTTCTTTTTGATACCAATCCACCACCACTCAAGAGTATTAATCTTAACTACGTAAGCGATTATGACTAATAGTACTATTTAAACTAAATAAAATATTTATATATTACACTATAATATACAAGAAGTGTTTTATATGTGGTTTTTGTAATATTTGTACCTTGTACGTGATATTTATTATTCATGTCGCGAAGATTGTGCGATTTCCTCTCTTATCTATCCCTTTTTTGACTTTTCCTTCTATGAATTACTCTCTTTTGTGATTATTTTTCGATTTAAAAAGAATACTTTAACAATGTTTTTGTTATAATTAATTTATGTATATAATTTCGCCAAAGAATATGTATGTATTGTTTTGTATATACAAAAAGAAATCGCTAGATTGTGTACAGAAATTATATATGTTGTTCTTCCTTAAATAAAATGTTATTCCATTTTTGTAAGTCTTTCGTTGGTTCCAAAGCCAATTAATCCTCTGGCATTAACTATTTTCCCAACAAACCAACATACCGGTTGTGAACCAAAACTGATTTAATAGATGTGTTTTATATATCTATATTGCTAAAATTTAAACTCGCCTTGAGGTGGTGTGGACACGCAACGTCTTAGACGCCATGCCATCTTGCGTTAAGCAGCCCAGGAGCTGCTCGATAGCTGGTAGGAGTCAGCATCCCGAGTTGTTGTCGCTATTCTCTAGACGGCATGTCTATGTTTCTCGACGCTAGGTGGCGTGGGGAGATATATCGTGATTCTGTTCGTGGGGAGATATATCGTGATTCTGTTCGTGGGGAGATATATCGTGATTCTGTTCGTGGGGAGATATATCGTGATTCTGTTCGTGGGGAGATATATCGTGATTCTGTTCGTGGGGAGATATATCGTGATTCTGTTCGTGGAGAATGGCAACATATACTCGAGAGGTGAAAAACAATAGCGAGGAAGAAGAACACGTACAGAACCGCGCAGGTGACGCCGGGTAGGCAGAAACATGTTCGCGGTTTTACGTTGTCCCCCTTTTCCCTCGCTTTGTTTTTTGCCGGAAATGATTCCACCAATACCGTGAGCTATATTAGCATTCATTTTTTGGTTAAACTCACCTTGTGTATATACTTATTTATATCGTTATTTCACTTTAGACTCTACCGTCACTACTGTTAAACATAATTCAACTGTAACTCTGTTTAACTAACGCCATCTATTAGCTTATTGAATGTATAACATACATTATGGATCTAACAGAGAAAAATGATGTTACGGTGGGGACATTAAGTACTACCGCCTATCATGTAATGTAATATATGAAGTGTTCTTTACTCTGTTATAGATTATACCGGGTATATCCTATTTTAATCTTAACAGAGGACTATCTCGAGAAATACGAATCCTGCGAAAAAGTTCGTTATACCACTGCTTGTTCGTCTCATCGGAGGCCATAAAGCAACAATTTTAGTCTCAATGATGGCGCTGTAATCGGTGAAAAGAATTACCTTTATTTATTTTAATGGAAACTCCCATTTTGCATTGCATAGTATGTATAAGACACAAGTGCTTATTTTTTTAAAGACCTTAAATGGCGTTCCAATTGGTATAATATAGTACACTTAATTTTTCAGGGAAATATCCTTTTTCTTAATTAAAAAAATTTATTACATTTATGATATCGAAAAGCATTTTATAAAATCAACGATTCATAAAAATAGTATCAAAGCGCTGAAATTTTATCAAACCTATAAATTTAAGATTCCATTAGAACAGGCAAAGGTTATCTTTTTCACTGATTATAGCGCCATCTACAAAATTAAAAGAATGTTTCAGAAAAAAGTTGCTTTTTAGCGTGGAACTGCAATATGCAATAAAAAATAGGGATTTCCATTACAAAAAATAAAGCTACCCTGTTTTCATCGATTACAGCGTCATTTTGTGACCGCCGATGAGACAAACAAACAATAAACTTTTTCGTAGGATTCATATATCCCGAGGTATTCCTCTGTTAAGATTAAAATGAGACATCAGGTATATTATAATATTATATTTTAAATATTTCGACGATTTTATAAATACTTTTCTCTAGGAGATTCGGGAGTTTAAATAAATAAAAATGTTCGTATATTAAATCCATGACTAAAAAACTAGCGTTAAGATGACATTTGCTTGCCCTCTACTTACTAGCGCGCAACGTACCTGAATCTCGCATTCTTTCAAATCGCTAGAGTAGATTAACTTGAACTTGAACTTAAATTGTAAACATTAACGCTGGAAGTTACTTTGAAATAAAACACACAGGTAAACACGTTTTCTCTCTAACATATCTTCAGTTAAAAAGCCTCGATTGTCTTGGCCTTTCTTCGCTAATCTGTCATTGATAGGTTTTAATATATTTAATATAATTTCTTTAACTGATTTTGTATTACAGACTGTTGTATTCTACTACGGTACGCGAAATAGCGTCTAACGAACTGATGTTTGTGTGTATCTGCAACCTCGAAGAAAGAAGTAACTTTTAAATTTAAATATAAAAATTGGCGACCGAAAAAGGTCAGTGAAGAGGAGTTATGTTGTTTCCGCGGGATTATATCTGGAGTATGGAGATATATTTGCCAATGACGAAGTCAATGGAGACTTTTGGGACTAAGTCTACCCAAAAATAATAAAGCAGTATTCTGTATTAATTATGGAATAAGTCATTTAATAGTTTTATCGAAAAATAGGTTAATTTACAATTATTACAGTCAAGCATAAATCTACATAATTTATTAATGCAAAACAGGCAAATCAGTATTTTGAGACTAGGACACAATAGTCTCTCCAAATTAGTAGAAGGGGAATCGGTGAGTCTATTCGTTGCATATGCACGGCTGAGACTAGTCTTATCAAAACATTTTATGAAAAGAATCATAGAACAGTAAACGTACACGTAGTGTCCCCAATCGGCATTAACAAGTACTTGGTGTAGTAGAGCGATATGATGTGTTGGGCTAATGTTTTAATGTGATTGATGTGGGAAAACATATATTAAATCTAACGGACCCGCTCTATCCCTACTCTACAAGAAAACTATACACAAGTACCTAACTTTTACCACTTAAACTAGAAAGCAAGTTAAAATAAGGAGAAAAGGCGGAAAAAGGTAATAAAAATCAAGTGAGACAACGATGAACTCAAATTTCGTAAAATGTGTGCGCGATGGGTACCACGAATGCTTACCACAGAAAACAAAACCAAACCTTTGGACATCTGCCAACGCTTACTGGATCGATTCAACGCGGAAGGCGACGCATTTTTAAGCAGAATAGTGACCGTTGATGAAACGTGGATTCATCACTACGAGCCCGAATCAAAACCTCGCCATCGGCTGGGAAGGTGATGCTAACCGTGTTTTGAGACGAAAAAGGCCCTATACTGAACGTCTACTTGGACAGGGGGACTACCATAAATAGTGCGAGGTACAGTGATTTGTTGGCAAATAAGCTGAAACCAACAATTCGAAACAAACGCCGTGGTCTGCTCTCAAAGATAGTTTTGTTGTTGCAAGACAACGCCCGTCCGCACACGGCCCATAACACCATAGAAACTATCAACAGGTTGGGCTTTGAGAACCTGGAACACCCTCCCTACAGCCCTGATCTCGCTCCCTCAGACTTTCATCTCTTTGGACCGCTCAAGGAAGCTTTGAGAGGTCGTCGATTTGCCTCAGATACAGACGTTCGGGGTGCGGTGCAAAAGTGGCTTCACGACCAACCGAAAACCTTCTACCAGGAAGGCATACGGAACCTTGTGGCTCGCTGGATCAAGTGCATTAATAAAGGTGGATACGATACCGAAAAATAATGTATCTGTTGTACACCTATCTTTGTTCAATACAGTTGTAGAACTGAAAGTGTAAGTAATTTTTGACTTACCCTCGTACTTTATTAACTACGATCTTTATTCCACTGTGGTTATTGCACATTCTGTCAACTGGAGGTGGCGACCTCTGTATTTCTGTATTATATTACAATTCAGTATTGTAGATATTTTGAAAACGAAAATAACTTCAAGTTTGTTTGTAACTGTGAATCCGAGATATAAAATGATAAACAGAAGTTAAATGTGGCAGGTTTAATATGGCATGAAATTCTAAGAGTTTGCAAATAGAGAGCGCTGTAGTATCGATTTTATCCATAGAAATTGGAGAACCAGAAGCAATATCCCACATAACTCTCTGTATTTTCTATACACAAACAGTACAATTGTATTATTTCTAGCACATGTTACATTTTCAAGCACAAAATAGTACAATAGTGCATTTTGTGGAAGAATTAAGTTGTTTTAATACATTTGCAAATATATTTTTGATAATCGTTTTATTCCACTAATATTACAGCTACTTTCAATTTTATTCAAAATATGCAACATATCCACCTAGTGGGCGGGTGAAAGATAACTCCTTCTCTGATTGATTTAGAGGAAAACTTTTCAAATAAAAGTTATTCAGAGACCAGTTCTGCACCACACAAAACTATATTAGGCATACAGGATGTTTAGTTTGCACTGCGCACGATACGAAATTGGGTTTTTAATTGGAATACTCTGTATATTATTAGGTTTTCGAATGGTTCTCTTTAATTGATGCCAACATTCTTCAATATTCCATATACCTATTTAAAACAGTTTTTGAAATAATTCGAAATCTTTGCAAAATGCTATTTCCACAGTCGATATTTTAACTTATGCGCTACGATGATTCAAATTTCTTTCATTCAATCGAGTATTTCTTGAAGTTTTAAAATAATTTATATCTAGTGTCTACAAGATTGCTAGAATCTGATAGAGAAACTCTTCTACAATCATTTCTCTACACCAACAATGCGTCCTTTAATAAATTAAATATGAAGCTGTACAGATAAGTTTTTTGCTAAAATGGATAGTGTACTGCGACGAAATACTATAAATTCTTATTTTCCGAAAGATGTTCATTAAAAATAATGCGATTGCTTTATTTTGTTGTGCAAAAATCTCTAATGATCTCAATTAGGTAGGAAAACGAAGCTAAGTAGGTATAGATAATATTGAAGAAAGTTAACATGAAGAGTGGCATCCAAAAACGCAGTAATACATAGGCTATTTCATTTAAAAAGTCAAACTTGTATCAAATGTGGTGGAAACTGAACATCCTGTATAGTTCAACACGCAAACTCTTTTTCTAAATTGCTCAGGGAAGGAATTATCTTCCGCCAACACAGTGGGTGGACAAACTGTAAAGTGCTCAGAGCTGCCAATTCTCCAGTCATCGTGGTCAAACACAAAATCCGCTTTTCTAATAAAATCGGTCAAGGTTTCTTTAAGTTGTTACATAGTGTAACTATGTTGTAGAGGTTGGCAGCACCAACAGTGTTAGATGTAACCAGATGTAACATGGCGACCTGTATAGTGTAGCGTGTGTAATAAAGAAATAACAAATTAAAAAGTGTTTATATATAACACGTATGAAACATGGTGTCAGTAGTGGGTTAACACTGAATAATAAAAAGTAAGAAAAGTAGATAGAGTAAAAGCTAAACTGCAAGAAGTGTTAAAAAAGAAAGAAAAAAAAAAATAAAAGGGGGAAAGAAAGTAAGATGGAGTCATCAATTTTTAAGCCACCGAAGAGTATTGTATTTGATCAAAATGCATGTCAGAGTTTTGAAAAATTTCTGTCAAGTTTTGATATTTACATGGCTGCAACTGGTAATAATTTAAAAGAGGAATCAACTAGAATTGCAATATTTTTAAACATCGCTGGTGAAGAGGCACAGGATATTTTCCATACATTTAAACTAACAGAAGAAGACAAAAAGAAGTATGACTCAGTAATAAAAGCGTTTAAAACCTACTGTAAGCCACTAAGAAATGAAACATATGATCGTTATAAGTTTTTCACGAGGGTACAAGAAGAGGATGAAGATTTTGATCTTTTTTTTAACTGATGTTAAGATGTTGGCTAAAAACTGTAATTTTCAAGACCTAGAAGATTCGTTAATAAGAGACAAGATTGTTAGTGGAATAAGAGATGTGTCGATACAGGAACGTCTTCTGCGATTCTCAAATTTGTCCTTGTCGGAAGCTGAAAAACAATGTCGGGCTACAGAGGCAAGTAAGTTCCAGATAAAAGGACTAAGACCAAATGCTGAAGTAAATATTATAAGAAGTAAAGCTAATAGATCGTTAAAAACTGTGAGTAAAAATGTATATGATTGTTACAAGTGCGGAACAAAGCATGGTTGGAGAGAATGTCCCGCATATGGTAAATTATGTAGAAACTGTAATAAACCCAATCATTTTCAAGTAGGTTGTAAAATTAGAAACAAATTTTCTTATACTAATGTTAAAAATGAGTGTAAAAGTCAAGGAAAAAATAAGTCAATTAGGAACACGTCAAATAAAAAACAAGTACATGGTGTACAAGAACAAGCTGTAGTATCGTCAACTGATAGTGAAACTTATATTGATTATGTTAGGTTAGATAATGTAAATACTACTAAGAGTAATGATAAAAGTATGTGGACAACTGTTGTAAAGATTCATGACAAAGATGTTGTATTTAAATTAGATACTGGTGCAAACTGCAATTGTTTACCAGTAAAAATATTCAAAAGGTTAGAAGTAAGTAAAAATATTGAGAAAAGTGATCTCTCCTTAGTTACTTATGGAAATAATAAATTAAAAACAATAGGACAAGTCATTTTAAAATGTAATATAAAAGGTCAAGTCTGTAATGTGAAATTTGTAATGGTTGATGTCGATAGTATGCCTATACTTGGTTTAAATACTTGCATAAAATTAAATTTGGTGAAAAAAGTTGAGGTAGTTGATAAAGTATCAAATATAAATAAAGAAGCAGAATTTATTAAAAAACACAGAAATGTATTTGAGGGAACTGGTAAAATTCCATACAAGTATAAAATTGTATTAAGTAAAAATGCTGTCCCTGTAGTTAGTTCTTGTAGAAGGGTACCAGATACAGTAAAACCGAAACTAGAAGAGGCTCTTAAAGATTTAGAGAATAGAGGTATAGTTGTAAAAGTGGAGGAACCAACCGAGTGGGTTAATAACCTTGTCATTGTAGAAAAACCAAATGGTACATTGAGATTGTGTCTCGATCCAGTACATTTAAATAAATATGTTTGTCCCGATCAATTTCCAATCCCTACTATAGAAGAGTTAGGTTTGAAATTAAAAGGCAAAAAGATATTTACGGTATTAGATTTAAAAGAAGGTTTTTATCATGTTCCATTGGACAAGGAAAGTAGTAAATATTGTACGTTCATAACACCATTTGGCAAATACTCTTTTAAAAGGTTACCTTTTGGGTTAACAGTTAGTCCAGAAGTTTTTCAGAGAGTAAACGAAAAAATTTTTGGGGATCTACCCATTGGAATATACTTTGATGATTTTATAATAGGTGCTGAAAGTGAGGAAGAACACGATAGAGTTCTAAAACAAGTAATTAAAAGAGCTGAAGACTTTGGTGTAAAGTTTAATAAAAATAAAGTACAGTACAAAGTTAGTCAAGTAAGTTATATAGGTCAGATATTTTCTGGTGAAGGTGTTAAACCTGATCCGCAGTATATTCAAGCCATCTTAGAATTAGGTGAACCTGTAAATAAGAAAGATTTATTAAAGACTTTAGGTATGATAAATTACTTGTCTAAGTACTTACCAAATTTGTCAGATTTGCTTTCTCCTTTGAGAGAATTAATAAAAAACAATGTTGAGTGGGTATGGACTAAAGAACATTCTCAATGTTTTGGTAGAATTAAAACATTAATTACTAAAGCACCAACTTTGCAAATATTTAATGATACTTTACCTATTGAAATACAAACTGATGCGAGCCAACATGGCGTAGGTGGATGTTTGTTGCAAAATGGGCAACCTGTTGCCTTTTGTTCAAGAAGTCTTACAGAAACAGAGGCTAGGTGGGCTCAAATAGAAAAAGAATACTTAGCAATTTCTTTCAGTTTGAATAAATTTCATCACTATATATATGGTAGGAAGATAATTGTTAAATCTGATCACAAACCGTTAGTGTCGATAAATCAGAAAGACATATGTAAAGTTAGTAATCGTTTACAACGCCTAAAGTTGAAGCTATTAAAATACAATTTTTCAGTTGAATACTTACCTGGGAAATATATGTATATAGCTGATCTCTTATCAAGGTCATTCATTAAATCGCAAGTTAAAGATGATGCAGACATGTTGGATGTTGTACACTCTGTTGAGTATGACTTACCGATATCTGAAGAACGATTAGAAGAGTTACGTAAAACAACTAAAAAGGATCCAGTTCTAAGTAAAGTAATATATTTTTGTAATACTGGATGGCCTGACACTAGAAAACAGAGTCTAGATTCCGAACTCAAAATTTTCATGAAAATTAAAAATAATTTGTATGTTAGAAATAATCTTCTTTTCAATGATTACAAATTAGTAGTTCCATCAAAATTAAGAGATCAAATGTTGTCAAAATTACATAAAGCACATTTTGGAGTAGAGAAAACTAAGGCTAGAGCTAGGAAAATCTTTTATTGGCCGGGTATGTCGAAGGATATTCAAAATTTTGTACTCAAATGTAAAACGTGTTTAAAGTATAGTAAGGCTGTTCAAAAAGAACCTCTAATTCCCCATGAAAGACCAAAAATTCCCTTTAACAAATTGCCGCTGATATTTTTACATATGCAAGCCGTGATTACTTAACAGTTATAGATTATTATAGCAATTGGTTGGAAATACTTCCACTTGAATATAAAACAGCTTGTGAAATTATTAACAAATTAAAAATAATCTTTTCGAATCAGGGGATTCCAAGCACTTTAGTATCTGATAATATGCCATTCAATTCTACAGAATTCATAAAATTTTCAAGAGAGTGGGGTTTTAAGTTAGTAACGTCAAGTCCTCATTATCCTAAGTCAAATGGACTAGCAGAACGAGCTGTTGGTATATCGAAAGGTATTCTTAAAAAATGCAATTATTCCGGCACTGATATTCATTTAGCGTTGCTCGAATATAGAACTTCACCTCTGACTGGTTTGGACGTATCTCCCTCTCAAATTCTCAACAATAGAATTTTGAGAACCACATTACCAGTTTGTAATAAAATATTGAATGAACGAACCAAAATAGACCCTAATAAACTTAAACAGAAAAGAGAAAGGGCAAAGGTGAATCACGATAAACATGCAAAGAGTCGGTTACCTTTTGAGCAAGGTCAGAGTGTCATGCTGAAAAAAGAGAATCATTGGGTTCCTGCAGAAATTTTATCAAAACATGATACTCCTAGATCTTATTTAGTGAAAGATGAGTTTGGAAAAGTGTATAGAAGGAATTCATCCTTTATGAAGGCTTCTCCAAATCCCTTTGAATATAGTCCTTTGATCGATCCTGAACATTTCGATGTGACTGAAGTCCCTGTTGTGAAACAAAACCATACACTGACAGAACCATTACAGATTGAACAAAAACAACCTTGTAATGATAATTTTGTAAATGTGAGTCAAGAAAGTGATAAAGTGAATACTGCTAATGGCTACAAGACTCGGTCAGGACGAAGCGTAGTGAAACCGTTTAGATTTAGAAATTAGTTTTAAGAGTTTGTAAAATAAAAAGAAAAAAGGAGATGTTACATAGTGTAACTATGTTGTAGAGGTTGGCAGCACCAACAGTGTTAGATGTAACCAGATGTAACATGGCGACCTGTATAGTGTAGCGTGTGTAATAAAGAAATAACAAATTAAAAAGTGTTTATATATAACACGTATGAAACAAAGTTGTATAAGATTCAATGGCCACTGCAGAAAGAACATTACATTTATTACTTTTTCTGTGTTTTGGGTTGGTATATTTTGGAAAAGTTTGCTAAAATGTGCTAAAATAATTCAACATTATTGCTAAAGCTATTGTATTACCTGATTATTTCGCAATAGCCTCCATTCAGAATCTAAATTTTGAATTTAATTTTTTTTTAATAAAACGAGGAAATGACATGGCAGTATTAACACTCGACGGAAAATCTCCCCCTTTTACTTTTTGTGGATTAATAAAATTTACTTCTTCTATTGGGTTATTGTCTAATGGAAATCTTGAAGTAATTTGTTTACAAGCTTCGATATAAGAATCTAGACAACGCAGTTTAAAATTTTCAATTTGGTGATTTGTTGGTTTGTGAATTGCTAGGCGTAATAGCAACATTTACTCCAAAATACATATTTTCAATAGATACAAAATTTCTTGGATTTCTAAAATCAATATTCGCAATTGTTGTATTAACAATGCAATTTCTCCGAGAAAAACCAACAAATGGTGTGTACACTCTGTTTACTCTTTCATATAAAACATGACCTATTTGTGGAGATTCAGTTTGCGTTTTCCGATTTAATTGATTGAATAATAGTAAAACGTGATCTAAAACTCAAAATATAACAAGTTGCAGTTTTTCTAGTATACTATCTGCAACACAGGCATCGTTTTACTGCTTAGAGTATCCGTGAAGTGCAATTTTACGTGTGATATTCTTCCAATAATCCTTTTACAACGCTTTCAACTGATGGCCATCTCGTTTATGATGGATGAAGTAATTTATAAATTTTAATGTTGCAAAATGATTTTTCTTTTTGGACTACCATTAATATAGTTGTGAATATTTATTGCTATTAGGTTCTCCAAATAAGTGGGTAATTTTAGGCAGGAGTAAGAAACACATAAATGAAAAGAATGGCGTACATTTCATTACATATAATTCCTTTATATCATTTTGGAATAATTGCACCACTGACAAGAGAACATCCCGAACTCGAAAATTCAAGAAATTGAAACTTGTATCCACGCCCAAGGATGTTCAACAGTATTTTCCTTATCAGCCCAATCTCGTTTTAAGAGAGTGAAACTACCCCTGAAAGTTTAGTAGATTTTCGGTTTTTTTAAAATAACTCGGCAATGGCTAGAACAAATACATCACAACAATATATCAAAATAATCGTCTCATTGAGCTCTATCACATATATGAAAATGGAACCCCAATTCCATAAAAAAATGTATGGTGCCCTCCCCCCACCCTTTCAGATAAGGAGCGCATTCAAATCCCACGTTATGTATTTTACGGAGCTCTTTGAACAGTATACAAATTATATTTTATTTTATGTAATATAGGTATAAAAAAAGAAATAGAGAGAATTATGTTTTATACGTTAACATATAAAATACATATTACATGGCAGAGTTCTAAAATATAACATGTATACATGTGTGTATGTGCGTATATACAAATAATTACTTAATCTGTATGGTAATATTCCTCTTCATAAAAATGCTTAAAACATAAAAAACGGTTGCGCCAGGAACACCGTATTATAGCACGGAAACCACATATGGCACATCGCGATGGAACTTGAAAATCTTCTGTGAAGGCAAAATGTACAGAATTATCGAAATGATCTGGGTGGTTCTCAATATAACCACTTTTGTACCAGGCATAAGCAAATAAATGATGAAATTTTGTAGAAGATAATTAGTTATGTAGTAAAGATTGTAATTTAAAAATGTTGTTACGCGAATGCAAATTAATATCGTAATTGTGTAAGAGGACCATATCGGAAAATTTCACCAACATTTTTCCAAACACGAAATCCATAGACGTCCAGTAGTTGTATCATGACAGTAGTTTTCTTTAGCATTGTAAGGAGGATGTTCACGTTCTTGTCGGCCGATATATGATTTTTTAAGGTAGATGAGCAATGACCAATCCATGAATCTAGCAATAAAACAGTTGAAGGTCCAGTATTTGGAAGATATACCATTCCGTAAGTAATGCTGTTGTTTACCGAATACTGAAGCAGTTACATAGATATTTGCTGCTCCGTATATTGATGCGGCCATTCGTGGTCCAAATGTACCACTTTGTTCTTTTAAAACCATAAATAGCGGTGATAACAAGCGTCCAGGCGCGGATATTGTGGGAAATATGGTACAGCTGTGAACATCCTTGGGTGTGGACTATTGTTCACAAAGTTTCAAATTTTTTTTGGATTTTCGGGTTCGGGATGTTTCTTTGTGAGTGATGCGTCCCAAACAAAAAAAAATAAATTTGCCCCATCTGACGCAAATCCTATCAAATTTTCCTTATATGGTATATCACACTTACCAAAATTTTCAACTAGCAAATTATAAATTGTTTGCACACCAGTATCTTTAAGCTTAATTGATTTAACAAAATTGTCTTTTACAATGCCGTCTGTTACATACATAACAACTATGCACAGATACCTATTTTTGTGCAGATAAACCTGTTGATTCATCAACTATTATTGAAAATTGTTCACTTCCAGAATTTTTAAATATATTTATGAAATTTTCTTCACCAATAACATTCTTGATTATAGCAGTGCTCTTTGTCCTTCCATAGGCTAATCCTTTCGCTATTTTAGAATCTGGAAATGCCGCACACAATTTGAGCAAATGATCCATGAGAACTGTTTGGAAAAGTAATTATATATCCTCAATTGCATTATTTATTTCAGTTTCTTGGCAATATATTTTACTACCCCAGTGCAATATATTTTAGTTGCTTTAAAGCATCAAACTAATAAATTAATAATAAAAATCACAAGAAACCTATCTAATTTTGATGTGCCACTGTTTACACGTACACGCTGCAGGTTTGCTGGTCGTGCATATTTCATAAGATTCTTCAATAGTTTATGCAGGTAATCTTACGCCAAGATTAAATATTCACCGCATTTAAGACGTGCAGTCACTGCTTGGAAATTCATTAAATAATTACTCGCAATATTCCCTTTAGTTTGAGAGGAAATTATTAATAGGTACTCTCGTTCCTTAGTCTGAAATCTTCGATCAGTTTTAGTTATTATCAATTTTCCCATAAGTAAAATACATTTTTCATTCAAAATGGCAGGCAATAAAATTATTTTCGATATACTCAGTTTTTCGCATCTACTGACAAAAGAATAACACAAGATTGTTCGCCTTCGGCAGTAAGGTGTTTCAAATAAAGGTACAAAATCCGCTTTTATTCCCTACAATTTATTTATAGTCTGACCCATTTGAAATGGAAGCACCCCTGTAAAACCTATATTTTACATTAAAATGAAACCAATTTCTTTTGAATATATAGTGGACCAAAAAGCCTACTTCCACATCAAATTTCACAAGTTCACTTAAATTTTCAAGGCACACTATAACTATTTTTTCTGTTCGAAAATAGAAAAGTTTTATTAACGAATTTTTTATTAAAACTTCGACTGTACCACTGCATTCAGGTGGTATTGAAATGGTTTAGGTAATAAAAAAGTTATGAGAGAATCGTTTTTCAAACGTTACCGTGTATTATTTGATAAATCTGCCTCTTACAACATCTATTGACCTAGATAGATCAAAATTTATAAAATTATTATTAAATGCCACAAAATTGCAAATAACCATTTAAAAAAAATCTAACTACAATTACAAAAGTGAATGAAATAATACATCTACCAAATTGCAAATTTTAAAGAAATAAGTGAACCTACTAGCTACATTTTTATATTGTAGTATCTTTAAAAAATGTTTTAATTGTTACTAGTAATTGTTATTTCATCCACAAATTACATGTAATTTAAATAAAATCCAAAGTAGGTTATAACGTCGAAATTAATGATTTATAAATGAAGTCAAATGCAGGCTGTGACATTGACAGTTACTGCATAATTGTTCGTTAACTTCATTGATAATAGGATTTATGAAATAATGCACTGTAAAGTTTGAAAAATGATGCTATCATAACTTTTTTATTAACAAATATATTTGAATGAAATTTTGGTTAAAACGCGCAGTAAGATTTTTAATAAGAAAATCGCTAATAAAATTTTGCAATTATCAACCTCGAAGAATAATCACAGTGTGCTTTGGAAATTTTGATAGAATTTGGTGTGGGAGAAGACTTTTGACCCACTATGTATTAAAAAAAATGGTTTCGTTTTAGTGTAAAATGTAGGTTCTACAGAGTGCTTCCACTTCAAATGGGCCACACACTCATGTTGTAAAATGTTAAACTTTAACATTTGACATTGTATAATATTAACTTAGATTCTGGTTGACGGTGGCATATTACCGATACTAGTTCCAGTATACATATACACGTTGGTCCAGATACGAACGGGGGATTGCTTTGTGAATGGCAACAGCGCATTCTAGTCTCACCGAGAGATCCCATCCAGTCGCAGTATATTATAAAGCGAGCAGCGGTATTAATACAGAATTACTGCGTAATTTTTCTGTATTCTCAAATTATGTTAGAGAGTACAGTTTCTTATATTCATTTTGTTGCTGCTATGCGATGTAGGAAAACGAAAAAGCAATTCTAAATAGGAAAATAAACAACGATTCTTATAAAATTAAACTAAAGAAAAGTAAATTCGATAATTGTACAGAATAAATTGAAATTCTGGCAATGTTACTTTATTAAGGAGAAAAATCCCCTGGCAATTTTGAACTTTGCAACTTTTGAATTTTTAGCGTTTCAAAATACGTTTCATAATACTTCTACTACCACCGATTTCGTCTGCAATTTGCCGACTAGAGCAAGGTTCGCCCATTTCAACCAACGAACAAACCTTCACTTTTCTCTCTTCCCGCTCGGGAGGCATTAGAGGGATTTCAGGCTGTTCGTCTATTTGTTGGCATTTATGGCAATTCCCAACCACGCAGCCAAATTTCCTAAACGCTTTGACGATCCTTTCAATCGTCGAATGCGAAGGAATAGGACGATCCACGTACTCTACGACAAATGGATCGGCTGTGCTTTGGTATAAATTTCCAGAAAGATACCATGTAATGATTTGTACCTTCTTTGCGGTTGTATAAACTAACATAGTGTATCCGAAACCCACGATCACTTGTTAGAACTTTGCGAGGGCATAGATAGACAAAGAGCGCGTCAGATAGGCCTTTCAGAGCTACGACAGTTGCGCGCAGCGAGGCTGGCCGGCGGGAATAAATGCAAGTATGCCAGATCGCGCTACGTGCAATATATCTCGTACCCCGGTGAGACCCAAGATTGGTAAAATGTAATATTCTAAAAGTTGTATCAGGTTCTATCTTGCAATACCTGACCAAAAGTTGACGTCATTGGTAGTAAAATATAAATATATTTATTCGTAACAACGTTTAAATTAATGGATCTCAGATTGCGTACGCTATTTTCAAACTGAGACCACCTTTAGAGTAAATGTATTCTACCAACCTTGGGTAAGACCTGGGCCAAAGTGTATAAATAAATTGTAAGAAGTAAAAGAGGATTTTATATTTTCATTTAACATTATCGAACCTTACAAGATGGACCATCTTCAAGTAAGATGCTTGATATAATTTAAAGCTATAAAAGCTGTGTACTTTTGCAGCAATTCTATATTTCAGAAAAGCCATTTATTTTATACATATTAGCCGGTACTCTGACATCCTATTTTTTAAGTGAAATCATTATAATTCATCTTACTGTTTGTGGTAGAACGCTTCAGTGGTTATTTTAAAACTTACCTTAGTACGTCATTGTATTTCCTGCAATTAATTTGCTTACTCGTCGCTAATGTATTTTTGATGACCCAGCAAATAAAACCTCATTAATTAATTTGTTACGACGGAACTAGCTGCAAATAAACATATAGGTAATCACGATCGAATCATATTAGTGTTTCATTTGTATATATCTTCTGTACTCAAAAACACTGTGCAAATAAAATGTACTACTAAAGTAGTAGATTTTGTATATTTAGTAGTACATTCTATTTATTCTCTAGAAAGAACGTTTAAAATGTGCATGAAAAAAAAAACACTCCAAACTAGACTGTTGATATTTGCAGCAAATAAAAGGTAATAAAAAACTTCTGGTAAATCTTCACTTGCGGTTTAGTGATTACGATTTGTCAGTTTTCAAAAACCAATTTTTTTAAAGATAATATTGTAGGATTTGAAAACAGCCCTAAATTTAGAAACCCGGTTCTATATATTAAAATTAATACAATAATAAACCAACAAATTATTTAATAAAATGCATTAACATATTGATGTGAGATCATGTCGAGTGTTATTGTATCATAAGAAAATTAGTTCTCAAGTTCTTCAGCTATATGACATGCAAATGCTATTCTTGGTGGCAGCACAAACTTTATTTATTTTATTGATTTATTGAGTTATGTATGCAGTATATTTCATTTTGTTATATACAAAATACGAGGTGTGGCAATTAAATAACCGGACTGGTGCTACAAAACATTTTATTGATCACCAATTACATTACAAAGTTTATCCCCTCAATGTACTCTCCTTGCCGATCCCTATAACGCTCCATACGAATTTTCCACTGTCGAAAGCAGTGCTGGAAGTCCGTTTCTGTCCGCTTGTTGAGAACCTCCGTTGCTTTCGCTTTCACCGCTTCCACACTGACAAATCTTCTCCCCTTACGCTCCGAATTTACTTTAAGAAATAAAAAAAAGTCACAGGGTGCCAGGTCGGGCGAGTGCAGTGGGCGGTCCAACACGGTGATGCCAGATTTCGCAAAGAACGCCTTCACAGACAAAGCGGAGTAGGTTGGCGCATTGTCTTGGTGGAGTATCCAGGATTTGCTCTTCCACAAATCGGGTCTTCGTCTTCTCAGTCGTTCACGAAGGGTAGTTAGAACTTGAGGTTAACTCGTTGCTCGATCTGAACACTCTGCATTTTTCCGACGCGACGCTAGCGTAAGGACTTGAACGGACGATTGCTACAGCGAGACTGAGCGACGTACAACCGTGCCCATCAAGCTCAGAGTGGGGGAAGCATCTACAAACACAGACATGTTCGTGGCGTACTCGCTGTTTACCAATAGTAGCACTAGTCCGGTTATTTAATTGCCACACCTCGTATCTCAGAAAGAATGACCAGGCCCGACTCTTACATAAATGTACATATTCATGTTGCTTCTCAACATTAAGTACCTACCTGATAATAACGAAAATGTTATGAAAATACCCGAGCGTAATACAAATTTGCATATTATTGCAGTTCGTTGATTTAGTTTATGTCCATTATGTATACTTTTCAAATTTTACATCCGAGATTCTTTTGCACAAGCCTAGATCATACTTCTTTAATAAACTTTTATTAAAAACGTAATTTGTTACAGCAGCAGTGTCAGCCCAAGAGTTTACTTATGTTTCATTGCGAGAGGTTAAGTACATCGGTTATAATTGTCATTGTTGTATTTGGAAAAGCGGACTCTTGCTCTTCTAGCACAAGGGATAAGAATTGCTCCGAGGGGGCTTGAAGCACGATAGATATTATTCTTTTCCAAACATATAAGCGTCTTTCTACATGTACACCGAAAAACCGGTAGTTGAGTCCACTAAATTATATCTCTGAATAAAGGCGAAAAAAAAAATTAGTTGTTTCAACCATATCGGTATTACTAGCAAGTATTACAGCACTAAAAAACAGATATGATTGAGATCACTGAATCAATGTTGTTAAAACAAATTTGCTTGGGGCAACTAAATATTTTGTCAATTTAACTATATTTTGTTGATTGATGTTTGCTTGAATTAACATATTTGTTTGCCTGTATTCGAACATATGTTTTCACGTGCAAATGATATTCCTTTAAGAGGATGCTCTAAACTTCGTTTTAGACGTCGCGATTTGTTGGGCAATTAATTCAACAAGTTCTTGACCAAGAAATCAGTAGAAATATGTTGTTTTACATTCTACAATAAATTGAACAATTTTTTAACGATCGTGAATACTCGTTTAGTTTCGTTAATAGTTGAATGGGGGGATTATCATTTGCTTATAGAAATAGATTGGCAATCTGCTTTTGTCTAATGTTTTGGCAGTTTTGATATAGGTAGGCACAGATATAGCTTAAGTTACTTCGGTTTGAGTTCATTAATTCAAATTATCCCTTACATTACAATCGTCGTAAATGTTCGAAATTTGTCCTCTCTTTTCATTCATATATACCTTGCCGTTACTGGGTTGGTATTAAAACGGCAAAGTTAGTGAAAAATCGCAGCAAAACTAGAGTATGTTCTATTCATATCAATTATTAATCGTTCGATAAATTGTTCGAGAAATCATACGATTTTTGCTGTTTCACACGTTACCATAAAATCGAAGACCAACTTGTTCAATTAATTGGTCAATAAATCGCGACGTGTAAAACAGGCTTCATAAATGAACGCGTAGATTACTTTTCTGCATAAAACGGACAAAAGTCTACACGTTGGTCTAGATCCGAACGGGGGATTGCTTTTGTGAATGGCAACAGCGCATTCGAGTCTCATTGAGAGATCCCATCCAGTCGCAGTATATCATAAAACGACCAACGGTACGCACGCATATTATAAACACGCATGTCCACTCAATCACATAATATTATAATTCAACGTCTTCTAACAAAATGTGTTAATACAGAATTACTGCGCAATTTTTCTGTATTCTCATTATGTTAGAAATTACAGTTTCTTATATTAATTTTGTTGCTGCTATGCGATGTACGAGAACTCTTTATCATCTGCTTCATTTTGTATTATTCCAAACTTTTCCCTTCTTTTCACTACCAAATTGATGATTTTTCAAGGGGCAAATTGTATTTTCTCCGTATCGGGAATTGTACTACATTAGTTAATTTCTTCCGAGTTGGACCCACCTTTGTCTTCTTTAACGTGCTTTCTATGACAGCTTCTGAATTTAATTTCCATTTTGGCTTAACTTACACAAAAAAAATCCTGTGAAGATAATTGCAACTTTCTACTTTGTAGGATCGATTATTGTATTGAAAATTCACGTAATTGTAGAAAGCTGCGCCTTCGTTAATGAGTAATTTTCATTAAAACGTTGGAGCAACTTCATTGTCGTAAAATACCCTTTAAAACTAGCGAGAATTCACAATTTACTTGAGTAAAATAATATACTGTTTCGGTGTTTAATAAACTTTAAATAAATTTATCTGCTAAAAATTCAGAATTTTGCTATTCAGTATTAGACTGGTTCAAAGAATTGTAGGAGAGTCGAACAAATCGTATTATCTTTCCTGTATTTATGCATTACATTTTATAAAAATATGTGAAAATCCGGGAATAGAATTGCGTCATTGTATCATATGCCTCTATGATCGCATATTGAGCAAATCATTGCCTCCAAAACTTAAGGTTTTTATAGTATTGCATCACATTACGCCCTGTCGTGGAGGTTGTATGTAAGTACAATACATATACTTGCAGAATTGTTAAAAAATACGCAAGTTTGTTGTAACAAACGTTGCAAGTTTTGCGCTACTGTTGCTTTCTACAATTTCACTGACTGCTACAAATTGTCCGCGTCACGGAACCTATAACTATTTGTAGTGGAATGTGCTATAATTGTAGAAATAATTTTTTTAATGTAGCTCAATTCTGAGATGACTTTTAGTACGCCAACTAGTTAATTTTAGTCAAAAACTGATTTGTATGTTTTTTGCCTAATCGCTTCACGATTGGGAAATCACCTTCAGTTAGGTTTCTGCGAACACGTTTTGCACTTACAACCCTAAACCAATTGATTTGTAATATCGTTAGCTTGCATGAGGTTCGATAAATTCTCATTCTAGGTGCAATAGAACGGATATTG
Organism: Dynastes maya; assembly: GCA_029619315.2. Classification (NCBI taxonomy): domain Eukaryota; kingdom Metazoa; phylum Arthropoda; class Insecta; order Coleoptera; family Scarabaeidae; genus Dynastes; species Dynastes maya. The sequence goes on along the minus strand of JAROYE020000004.1, from coordinate 42,074,222 downwards.
CATCAAAATGATAATATAGGAAACGCATTGTTCCTTAAGACGCTCAGAAAAACGAAGCCGAAATTTGGGCGATTGGGAATATCAATAAAGGAATTTTCCTTGCTAACGAATGCAAGAAATTGAAGTGTTTTCATTGGGGTGGTAAAGCTAAAAGCTTTCCTAATGAGAAAAACGAAATATCATCTCTCATACATCAGATGCTGCAGAAGAAATACAAGTGGCGTCATGACAACTGTCAAGATGTTACGCTCACGACACGAGAAAACAAGCAAAAAGAAAAAAAAACAAAAACTAAGCGTCTGCAGCGTAGGACTAGGATACGTGAATTTCTGATATATCCGGGAGAAGTTTAATGGTTAAATACGATACTCTTGTTTTTGTAAAAGAATTATATTTCACATACATAAATATGGTTTGACTGATACAGTATTAAATACTATTAGGGAAACTATATGCATACATACATATAGGCTACCTACTGCTTACATCAATTTTAAGATTTTAGAGCTATTTTTATCTCTAACGTATTATTGTTTACAGAATAATAATGGTACAGTGTTTTTAACAAGTTACAAAAAATGGAAGAAAATTATCATGAAGTCAGCGACCGCTCAAATTCTTTTGGTATTTACATCCCTGCTTTATAAACTAGAACTTCTATACGTTTCAAATCGCTTACCACTCCCAGGTTACAGAGGTACTTACATATCCTTAGAAATTCCGTATTTACCGAATTCGAAACTATAAAACTGAATAGTAGGAAGGGTCATGACATACATTTCTAAATAGGAAACTTGCAGTAATAAACATACAACAATTTTTTACACAAATAATAATTCTTTGACTTACACTTCAAGCATTTTCATGTTTCCTAGTTTCTGCAAGTACCTCAACAGGAAAGTAATCTATCATGTATGTAAGAACTTACATCGAGATTATATTGTTTCTAAGGTAGTTTAGTATTACGATATAAGACACTGATAGTTTGGCACGGATACTAAAAGTTCAAAGGATGTGTTGCAGTTCGGGATCGTGCGGTGTTATACACAAAGATCATTGCGAAGATTTAATTTCAAAAGTCAACTGATTGAATTGTCGGTTTTCTAGAAAATCGTATATATTTTATGGGCACTTGCCGACAAGCAGAATGAGCGCTCAAACGAGCACCTGATCACTCGAATTGCAACTCTCGGCGGTACGACAGAATCGTTTCCGTTGTTGTGCGTATCCATGCATCATGCTAATATTCACTTTGCCCAATCGGCTATTTGTTTGTGGCTACGTACACGCAGAGAAACGTTTACTTGTATTAAGACTGTTCGCTTCAATCCAAGACAATTACCGTTTCAATTATCCATAATACAATTACTGTTTTAAATCAAAAGAAATATTTTCTTAGCGTTTTTTAATCCGCTTAAGAGAAGTATATACTTGTAATGAAGTAATTGTACTTCTTTGTTTAAAACATTTGTTAACTTGATTCAAGAAAATCTTGCAAAAAATTTGAAGAAAGGGATTCTCAGTATAAGTAAATAGCCGTTATAACACAAAACAATATTTTCTTAAGGATAGCAAATAGTTTTCTTAATTCAAGAAAGCGTTTAGGTATTGCTCATGAATCAATAGATTCATTTTCTTAAAATAAAGCATTTATTTACTTAGAATTCCTCAAATGCATATTATTTATATCCACATTATTAACTGCACTTACCTTGTTTAAAAAAAGTACGACATATCCACGCATGCTGCAAGAAATTAATCTCATTGTTTGTTGTTTTAAAAAGGCTAGGTAGGTAGGTTACTTACAGAATAATGTTTAAACAAAAGTGAACGTTAATGTAGAAGTATGAAAAAGGTGCATGGAAACAATAACCTGACATATAGCTCACGGCGTTGATGGAATCACGCCCGGCAAAAACAACGTGAGAAGAGAAAAGCACTAACGCTTTTTGCTGCTCATCTCTCAGTTTATGCTACTAATCTTAAAAAACAGCACTGAAATATTTCCTGGCGCTACCTAGTGCCAAGAGATACAGTTATGCCGTCCTAGAGAGCTGCGACAGAAACCGGAATACAGATGCCATGCTTACCTTTAACGTACAACTTTTCATAAACATTTTTAAAAAATACCGGTTAATGTAATATGAATATTATCTTAACTTAAAACTAAATGATTTACTTGGAAGAAACATTTTTCTGTTTTGGATTTTTTTAATTATCTAACCCCAAGAAAATATTTATTTAATACAAACAAAATTTCAAAAAAATTGTTTACGCCGCCCGAAAGTTGCAACCCTTACAGTCTGCCGTTCAGAGATATGTGAAGATTTTCGGCACAGAATCGGAATTTATATCTCGTATACCATAGGAGCGAGCGTACTATGATCAGCCAGGATAATCGATATTTTTCGGAAATGCGAGAGCAACGTCGTGTCGTGTCTTACACATGTATGTGAACGAATATGCCATTTATAACGTGAGCAAGATGTTTTCGGAACTGCAAGAGCGAAGTCGTGGCTTGCACATGTACGTGAACGAATATGCCGTTTATAACACGAGCAAGGTGCACAAATGAATTTGCGTTTACGCAATTTTGTCAAACAAATGACATTCCACAGTGATATTCAACACAGCACACGTTAGATGCGTTGAGTTCGTGAAGAATCGGGTGATCATAGTACGCTAGCTCGCACGGTATATTAACTTCATACACTCATTTTTATTTGTAATACAGAAGACATGAAATAACAATATGGTCAGAGGAATATTTTATTAATTGGCATTTATAAATAAAACTGTGATATACCGTTTCTAATTTAAACAAAAGAAAATTGTACCATTTATAGCACCCTTTAAAATACATTTCATTATTTTCTTATAAAGAGAGTTAACAAGCCAAAATGTTCTTTGTATAATTAAGTATTACTCTTATTTATTTCTGCTTTACATGTCCCTTAACTATCACAAAAACCATTATACGAAAATAACGCCTCAGAATGTTACGGGCTGCATGCTAGTGCAGTGGATTGAAATACGTCTTAACCGCTTGAGAAATACCATTATTAGATACAAATGTAAACTATTAATATATATGGCTTCCATTGGTGAACACTGAAAAATCGATATTTCCTTGATTTTACCGATGTCATTATTATATTAGAATCTACGACTCCCGTTTGCGGATGTACATCTACAGGCATCCCAGGCAAACCGGAGTCGCAGGTTCGAACCCTACTGGCATCTAATGAGATTTAAATTTCATAAATTAGATTTAATTACATCGGCAAAATCAATGAAATTTAGCTTTTTTGCAAACTGTTTATTGTCTGCATGCTGCGGTTATTAAATTGAGGAACTAGCACGAGATATATATTCCGATTCTGTGCTGAAAATGTCCGTATATCCCCTAGACTATCAGATGCTTGGATGAGCAGTCATTTCGCTTGTCGGCGAGTATACTGAAAGAACCCCTTAACGACATGTTATATTACAATGTAGTTATTCCACTTCGGGAATCATGAATAATGACTAATGACAATGACGTGTCAATTTTCTAGTATACATTACCCAACCAATTGAATGTTATAAATGTAAGTACTATGATGTAGCCATGCTTATGTATATTGGACGCTTATAGGAAAACCCATTACGTGCGTTTCAAAGTGGTATGTTTGTAGGTAACATGTGCGGATAAGAATATCTGATGTTAGTATTAACGGAATTTTGGAGCCTACCAGAATTGTATTTGTAATAGATAACTAAGAGAAGAATAATTTCTGATTTTAGGATATTAGTATTAGTACTGGCAGTGGCGGCTGGAGGTGACGTTAATGGGAGGTCAATTACATCGCTGCGATTTCCTCGTGTATTTCCGTAGAATAGTATAATGTAGGGGACACCGGGGCAGAACGGGATGGTGCTGTTGTCGAACGTAGAGGGCTGCGGGAATCAAACAAATTGTGCTCAACGATTTGTCAGTGACTACGCGTCCGTGTGATCGCCACATGTTGGGATTATTCAGCGTCTTCTACCGGTTACAAGTGCATCGTGGAATTTTTTAGATTGTTGTGACATACATATATAGCGCTCATTTTCGAGGTATTGTGTTATCTTTATCGTTTGTCATAATGACGTTTATCCGGCACATTCGTCGTTAAGTCTTTTAGAATATTTATGGGATATTATGTAGAACGTAATTACTGAAATTAATGTAAAACTCATTTTTTACGGTAGTATATGCTGGGACTGAACGAGGTGGGACGAAATGAGATAGTGTCTCGTTCTGCCCCACGTATTGTTATGGTACCTGGGTGTTGATGTATCAATAATTGTTTTATTTATTGTTATTATAGATGGTACTATAAGAAGAAAACTGACAGATAAAGCTGGTCGTTAGAGAACATGCAACGTGCTGTAGAAGCTGTCATCGTCGGAAAAATGGGATACAAAAGAGCATCCGACAGTTTTTCCACGCAATCTTCTACTTTGGAGAGATATGTAAAGAAGAAATGACAAAATATAGGTTCAGTAATTGATAAGACTGCGGGGAAATTTCAGCCTCTTTCATCTTCACCGCAGAGCAAGAATCTGAAATTGCGTTATAGTGAAAAGATATGCGAAGACGATTATTTGGAATGTCCATAAAAGAACTTCGTTGCTTAGCTTTTCAATTAGCTTCAACAAAGAATCGGAAATGGCAGGAGAGGACGGGGCTAAAAAATGTTCAAATCGCCATTCCGAATTGAGTTTACGAAAACCAGAAGCTACTTCAGGAGCACGGACGATGGGGTTCAATAGGGTGACAGTCTCACAATGTTTTGGTTTATTGGTCAAAGTTATCGATGAACACCGTCTGACCCCAGATACGGGTGTGATAGTTGAGAACAGACCCAGGAAAAGTGGTCACTTTGTTCGAAATCTCAAAGTTATTTGGACAAGCTTTTCTCAGCTCTTCCAGTATAAGAACTGCAATTAATAGTGTTGAAAAAACCGGTATTTGGCCTGTGAACCCAAATATCTTCACAGGTGCAGACTTTTTACCATTTATGGCTACTGATATTGAGTTAGAAACTACATCAGCTGTTCTACCGGATAAAGACATCCTCAACACGCTAGAACATCCTCGAACCCCTGAGAAAAATGTTACAACAAGAGAGAACAATCTTCAATATATTTTTGAGACTGAAACTGTTGACGAAAATCCCCATGTTATTCCGGATATCAACGTTTCTCAGAATCTTCATAATGTCACAAACATAAACAGAAGCGCTCAAAACACGTCTGCTCTTGAATCATGACCTGGTTGTTCTTGGACGTCTGGCAGTCCCGCAAGAGTAACAGAAAAACCTAAAACTTCGTTCACATATGTCTCTCCGACAGACGTGATTCCTTTACCTAAAGTTCAACCAGGACAGAAAAGAGTTACTAGAAAACGAGGCGAAGCGGCAATTTTAACACCATCTCCATATAAAACCGAATTAGAAGAAGCCGTGCAGAAAATTGAAAAGACCAAAAAAGCGAAACTAGAAAGGATTAAAAGAAAGGTGTTAATCGATGTAAATAAGAGGGCAAACAAAAAAGAAACGCAAGGCGACGACAGTTCAGAAGACGAAGAAGACACAATTTTCCTTTATTGCAATGAATTCTACTCGCAGTCAACTGAGGGCTGGTGTTCTTGTGTCAATTGCATAAAATGGGTGCATACATATGTCGTGTGCTGATTTTGACAGTGACGATGATGATTCCGTGCTCATATGCGAGTTATGTACGCAATAAAATTAAAATTCTTGATGTTTAATATACAAACGCCATTCTGCCTCGTGTACGGGGCAGAATGCGATAAACGTGCTTTTGTTCCAATAATTTTTTGTGTAGAATTTTTTTTTTTTTTTGTAATTTTTGTGCAATTATATTGTTTGGAAGTATATAAATAAATGTTAATTCAACAATTTTTGAATGTTTGCCATATCTCACCACTTAGGTCAGCTAACCCCGTTCTGCCTAGGTGTCCCCTATACGATTTGCAACAGAAATACATGAGCACACCGCAGCCACAGTGCACCAGCCGCTGAGTACTGGGCACATACGTATGTCATGCATATATTTAAAATTAAGAGAATGAAATCTTTGAAGTGTGGAATACTATAATATAAAAAGAATGTTAGGTCCATGTCCATATACCGCGTTAGTAAATTTCGTAGTAAAGTGAACCCCTAAAATATATGGACAGTGTTACAACGTTTGCCCGCTATGAAAGTATAAGGTGGGGAGCCGTTCGAAGCGAATCGGGGACGCTCCTGGGGCAACATTATTCGCTATGTGTATGGGACTCGAGCCTATAAATGAATTCTTACGTACCCCAGTATATCAGATACCTATCTCAGTGTTAAGTGCAACTCAAGCAGGGAATAAAATAAATTTATAAGGACAGAAATGATTTCCAGGTCCTTTCTTTTGTAGTAAAAATTAATATTTTATTACTTTAATAACAGCACGTATCCCCGTATTCCTTTCTTATCTGCAGTAATTGTTATTCTATTTAAGCTGAATATGCACTTATGTGTCAGATTTATTTTCTTTGATAGTGATAAAAATAAATATTAGGCTTTCCTAGAGGTGTCTAATACGTGTGAGGCATTAAACAAATATTAAAGCAAATTATTTACTGCTATATTTTTTAATTAGAAGGTTAAGTATTATTAATTGTATAAAAGTTATTTTTGAGAACGCGACGTCGAAAATGTAAAGCCAAAAATGTTTAGGTGTACCGTAAATGTGAGTGATTTAAGTCCAGTTTTCACATAAAATTTATTGTAAAATATTGGAATTAGATTAAATTAATTTGAAAAATTGCAAATTTTTTATGTAATAGCTTCTTCTATCGATTACAGATAATAGTTGTAACCTGACGTTAACACATTCGAAAAGGATATATTAAAAGTAGGTATCTCAAGTGACCCACATATTTGGATTGCTTGAGGTACCCTATTTATTTTCACGAGAAGTGGTAGGAAGAGGTCATTTGAGACAGTTATATATATATATATATATTTTTTTTTTTAAGTTATATATTAATTCTTGAATAGGGAATATGAACGCAAAAAAAAACGGATAAATTTTCTAAACGAAAATAAAGAATTCTTACAAAACACAGGAACAAATTATGTAAATACGAAGGCTGCGTAAAACTATGTCTTCAAAACATATTCCACCCCTCCTTGTTTGGATGGACGTAAGAAGTTTGCAAATAAATTCTTTTTCTTCGAATTCACTCTCATCTGGCACATCTGGATTGATGAAAGTGTTTTTCGCTTTAGTACTTTCCTTCAAAAATGAACAAGTTAATGAATCTCTTTCCTCTACTACAAAATCTTCAACGTCCCAATTTTTACAACAAATCAAAACGGCCAAATTGTTACAAATTTGAATGCTTTTATTTGCATGTGCGGCATTTTGTGTGGTCACTGCACTTATCATCAGTGCACTGGTACATTTACACCTTCAAGCTAATTCTAACAATATATGGAGAAACATCATTATTTAATATTTTCCTCTCTAATTTTTTTCATGTAAATAGATTAGAAGGTGTTTAGATTCTTGTTTTTACTTTCTTTCAGTACTTTTATGTTCTTCTTGTCACCAAGATCTACAATATGACCTGCTAAAGCCGAACCGAAGCCATCTTTATTTTTAATACATAATTTATACCCTTTGGCTCTAAGTTCTAGAGAACTTTGTGTTTGACCTAAGTAAACTAAATCACAATCTCTACATTCAATCAGATATATTCCAATTTTTTTTTGTTCTTGTAATTTTTAATTTTTGTAATCCTAATTTTTAAATACATGGAATTCTTATCTAATATCTCGTCTTTTTCATCTATTACATTGTTTATGGCATCACCTTGGCCATTTTCCTAAATAAAATCTGATTCTTCACTAGACCTAGACTGTCTGATTCTTCACTAGACCTAGACCCTTTCTCTGTTTGTCTGTTTGCTTCTTTGCAATTAATGAGGTTCCGGGTGCAGCAGTCTGTACAACATCGGCACATAAGACGCTTTGTTCCGCAGGAACATTTAACTTCCTTCTTTTAATTCTCTTAGGCTATGTTTTGTCTTTTTTCCCAAACCGCGCTTTTTGAAACATCTCTTTCAAAAATTCATTCAAAAGAGATTCGTCAACGGGCATGTCTCACATTGGAAGTCTCAATAAGATAGTATTCCTGTCTAGTGATATCAGACCTGTTGTGTGAAATCCTGATTTTATAGTTTCTGCAAGTGTGGCCCCAACTTTGTTGGCCGTAGATATGAGTACACTTGTAAACATATCTTTTCTTAGAGAGCCCCGATTTCTTAATTTCCATACTTTGGGAATTTTCCTCCAAGCTTCTTTTATGGGTCGGAAGCAACTCATATCAAGACGAGGTGTGACAACACAAATCGAATATCATTCTTATTACAAGCATCTATAGATTTTATCGAAACGTAGCTCGATAAATTGCATCTAATTAAAACCTTAGGTTTCTTTAAACATGGAAGTACGATTAAAAAAAAAACAATCTTCGTTGGGTCGAACCACCCTGATTAGCTACAATTACAGCGGCGTTCTTTTGGTTTACCTTCCAATTCTGCGGATTTGAAGGAGCACACTGACCCATTACAGGCGAACATTACATATGTAGAACTCTTGGAACTACCCATTATTCTTTCCGCATGTTTGACACCGGGCACACCAATTTTACTTTTTCTAGGGTCATCGACTGATTTTCTCGTGGTATATTTTCCAATGTGATCTCGAAATTAATAAAATATTCTTCAACTACAGCACTGGACACTTCGGCTTCGGATCGCTTAATGTTTGCCAATAATCTCGTCGTCAACTGTCCGCCATGCCTTTCCATAAAGGGATAAAACCAACATGGCATTACCTGGCATATTGCCTGCAAATATCGTCCACAACGATCTAGGTAGTTTTCTACTAGAAATTTAATATCATGTCGTTCAAGTGAAAAGCTGTGCTCAGGAGCACAAAATATGACTACCTCAGTGTTCTCTTCTTGTTTTGTTTTATGTATTATTCTATTGTATAGCACTGTTAACTAGTGGAATAAATCACAGGAACCGGTAGGCCATGTCTGCTACTTTCATGTAACTCCATCTTTAATTAGTAGAGAGCAGGCAAATTATTTAACAAAAACCAATTTTGTGTCTCAACTAATAATTACGATTTCAAGTCACTCGCATTTATGATAACTATAAATCCCATTCAAAAGTTATTATTTAACAGCTCATTGTCAGTAATAACAGAAGATTTACCTAAAGATAACGTAAAAATGTTTTCATTAAACTACAGATGTAATATTAAACTATTTTTGCAGTTTTATATGGACCACTCCGTAAATCCCGTTTTACAAAAAGTAACTCGCACGTAAAATTAAATATTCGCAATTGTATAAAGACTGAAACATTGGAAATCTATTAATTCTAACAATCACAGTCAAGTTTCAGATTTGTAATTATTTACTAATGATAATTTGGAAAGCTACACGACCCATGCTACTCGCGTAACACGGTCGTTAGTTCCACTTGTGCCAGGTTGTAGAGAATACCCGCCCGTACCTCCAATAACCGCTATGCCAGCGCCCTGAGGATTGGCGGGCGGTTCGGATCAGTCGGGATCATATTTACAATCGATCCTCAACAGAAAAACAACGGCTAACAATGTGATAATGGACAGGCCGAGTTCTACGGAGGCTAAGATCGTAAGATCCTTTTGGGTGTTGTCTCTACTATCATGAACATCAATCTTTAATAATGCTATTAGCGTCCTAGTTGCTTGGATGACCAGGGCAGTTAGAAATGAGCAAGCGGTACCCCAAAGTATCGTTAAGGGAACTGCTATTCGTACTGATGGGCCTAGAAAGCGGAGTGATGATCCCGGGAGACATGTTGACGGTTTGTAGCCGCCGAAACCTTTGGTGGTATGTAAACTTCCCGCTGCAAAAAAGAAACGAGATTAGGGTCAAATGCCAAAAAAATTGCCTTTTACATGCAAAATATAATGTATCTGTACATTTTTGTTCAATTTTTTAAATAATTTCTTTTAATATGCAGAACTACTACTTAAACCTCGGGTATTTTCTACACGTGTTTGTACCAATATGCATGGCTGTTTCATAGCAGCTACTTTATTTTACGGATAATTTGCTTGATAGTACATGAATCCGTTCAATGGACCATGTACTGCGACACTAAACTGTACTAAAGTTTAGGAATCAATTGTTCATTCAGTTTAAAAGAGGAAAGTATAGCATGTATACTGAAATACCAAATAATGCTGCACTTTAAACCAATTTAAAAAGAAGATCCAAAAAGCTATCTATAAAACATCGAAATATTGTAATAAAATACTGGAAAATATTGCCTGTTCTGCTCTCTATCATTTATAGGCTCCTTGACACATAAAAATAAAATGTATTTATATCCATACAAAGAGTGACTCGTTAAGGATTTCCACATAGTAGCCTCTGATATTTTTGAAACGTCAGTGACAATTACATCTGCTAAGTGATGTTTACAAACTAGAAACGTGTACAAAAGTAGTTATGGAGCAATATACACTCCAGCAACGTGCTAAGATGGTTAGGGCTTATGAAAATGGGTGTTTGCGAAAAAATGCATTTCGTGCATTACGTGAATATTCTGGTGTACACAATCGACCTTCGGAACGCACAATTTGGAATGTGATTCAGAAATTTGATAAAACTGGGGCTGTAAGAGAAACATGGCTCTGGTTTGTGTCCGAAGAACCAGGCACGTCAATCTCAACAACTGGAACTCTCCTACTCCACCACACGACGAATCTTGGCCAAGGATTTGCATTTGCATCCTTACGAAATGCAATTGATACAAGAATTGAAGCCGAGAGATCACCAACAGCGTCGTGTCTTCGCAGAATGGATGCTTGAACAGGAAGATGATTTTTCAAGGAAAATCATCTTTACTGACGAAGCCCATTTCCACCTTAATGGCTTCGGCAACAATCAAAATTGTCGTATTTGGGGATCAGAAAACTCAAAAGCGATTATCGAAACAGAAATGCATCCCCAAAAAGTCGCTATTTGATGTGGCATTTGGAATGGAGGCATCATTTCTTCGTATTACTTCGAAGATGACGCTGAAAATGCGATTACAGTTAATGCCGTTCGCTATCAGCGCATGTTAACCGATTTTTTATGGGACCAATTGGAAGATTTGGATGATCTCTGGTTTCAACAAGACGGTGCCACCAGCCATACAGCCAGAAAAACAGTCACCTTACTTCAGACTCGTTTCCCAGGACGCATAATCTCAAAAAACGGCGATATCAATTGACCTCCTCGTTCGTGTGATTTAACTCCTGCAGACTTTTTCCTTTGGGGAAGAGTAGAGTCTACACAAATAAGCCTAAAACGATTGCAGAGCTGAAGGACGAGATACGTCACGAAATCAACAGCATAGACGCTGACATGTGCCGCAATGTTATTAGAAATTATTATAATCGCATTAGAGCATGGCCATGAGTCGTGGCGGTCATTTGCAGAATATAATCTTCCACACATAATTGTAATTAATTGAACTACATTATCTCATAAAAAATTATGTTAATCAATATTTCTTTTTTAAAACCTATGTGGAAACACTTAACGAGTCACCCATTATTTGCAACCATATCCTTTTTACCATCGAAACATGTAACAGATGCGAAAATAACCGTATTAATTTCAAAATATTCGTGTGTGAAATATTAAACATGACTCAGAGTTATAACGAATGTTGTTCTCATATTTTTCTACCAAATGCGAATATATCCACTGTAAGCTACCATTAGTGTTAGATATATGAGCACGTTCTATTAATTACATCCAGAAGAACCAATGTCCGTGAGAAAATAACATGACAGTTTCATTTCTTGTTAGGGATAACAGTCAGCTATACTGCAGACATTTTAATTAACGATAAATCAGTTTGTTACTAGAGCTTAAACGGATCATTTATTATTTCATTAAGAAACAGACGTTCTCGATGAAGAAAAAAGGCAACAGACAGGAACCTATTAGGTCTCTCGGGCGATGGCGAAAACGTATGCGGCGCAATTCTTGGGAAGCTAAGAGGTCACGGTAACCGCGTGCTGCTTGCAACTATACCTACTTTGTTCCAAACTCAAACAAGAATTCCGTCGTTAACGTCAGCAAAATTAGTATTCACTGTACCACCCGGGTTTCGCGAAGAGTTTAACGTGGAAATTAAAATGCAAATTCTTGTGTTTTTCCCCGGTATGACTGCGGACGAAGTATAGAAACCTTACTATCGCGCCGCTATAACTTTTGATGAGTTGTATTGCAGGATTTTAATGATTCCCAAGACATTGACTTTTAAGATTTATGATACATAATATAAGTGAGCACAGTTTCACATTTTCTCAAATTACCCGTGAAAGGCTTATGCATTTTGCGTCGTGCTGTGGTAGGAGAGGCATTCTTGATCATTTTTAAGTACCTACATACACATATGCTGTTCACAGAAATATTTTAAGGGTACTATTGTTATACCTTTAGTGCATTTTTTCATTAGAATAAATTATCTATAACGATACTATTATTGTATTATCACATTGAGAAACGGAGGCCTATGATAAATTGGCCAATTCAAAACTATTTTTATCTTTTCAAGAGAAGACAATTATATAAGTTTTAATAGTTAGCTACAGTTTGTCTATTTTAACTTTTGACGCACGTCACCGATTTTTGTCCGTATGAAACAAATCGATAATTCTGGGCCAAATTAAAGACCATATAAACAGTTACCTCGAATATAAATATATCGTAACACAAATTATTTTTGCTTTAATTTGTTATGCCTTGCAGCATCCATTTAATGAAAAGTATATATAGTTGAATGTCCAATATATAACTTGAAACAGGTTAGGAATTTTAAATCGCGAATGTGTCGAGTTAAAGCGGATTTTAGTAGAATTTCTATTTCTAATATAAGAAATATAGTGTCTACGAGGGGATACCCAAAATAAACCGAACTCATTTTTTTTTTATATTTATTTAATTTTCTAAAATCTTTCAATCTCCTTCAAAGTACTCTCCATTGGAGCTAATAGACTTGCCCAATCTTTTATTCTATCGTTGAAAACATTTTTTAAATTCGTCTTCTGTGATGCCCGACAGCGCCTCCGCCGTTTTTTTCTTCCCCTCAGCAACATCGGAAAAACACTTTCCTTTCATGTCTCTTTTCATTCGAGGAAATAAAAAAAAGTTGCAGGGGGCAAGGTCGGGTGAATAGGGGGGATGAGGCACAGGGGTAATGGCATTTTTGGTCAAAAATTGTCGCAGAGAGAGGGGTGTGTGAGCAGGTGCGTTATCATGGTGGAAAAACTAGTTGCCCGACTGCCACAAATTAGGCCTCTTCCGCCTCAAATTGTTGCACAATCTTTTCAAAACATCCAGGTAGGAAGCCCGGTTAACTATCTGATCCCGTGGAACAAACTCTGAAAGGACGGCTCCTCTCACATCGAAAAAACAAATCAGCATTGTTTTGACATTTGATCTCACTTGACGAGCTTTTTTGGAGGCGAACTTGAAGTCTTCCACTGGCTTGATTGTTGCTTCGTTTCGTGGTCGTAACTATAGCACCATGATTCGTCACCTGTGATGACCTCGGAAAAAAGTTTAGATCATTTCGGAACTCTTCTTTGAAAGCACCAATACTTCCAATTCGAACTTGTTTTTGTTGAGCAGTCATCAGTCGAGGCATTCCAGACAGCTCCACAACTTCTTCAATGGTCCGTCATCGATCTTCCAGGATGATTTCACGAATTTTTTCAACATATTCATCAGTTCGGACCGTGGAAGGGCGACCAGAGCGAGCATTGTCATCAATTGACATTTCACCTCTGTTGAAACGAGAAAACCACTCAAACACCTTTTTCCCAATAGGAAAAACATTTCAAGAGTTTCTATGCTAGTTTTTCCGAGCAAGAAACAAAACTTTACGGCTGCGCGCTGTTCACGAGAATCGTTGCAAAAACGACGAGCACACAAAACAAATGTCACTAAAAAATTCCCACAAGCCGAACGGAACCTTTTTTAGCGACGACACTTGGCTTACTGATTCGGGAATGCGCTTTATGCGCTCCTAGCGGCAGAACGCGGTACTATAAAAACTCCGCCCACCACATCAGTTCGGTTTCTTTTGGGTACCCCTTCGTATGTTCATACTCAAACTAAAAAGGTATCTAACCATTACTTCTGTGTTCTTAATTGTAAATAACTGATATGCATATAACAGTTATCCATTCTTTATATTTGTATAATGCACATATAGGTGCTACAAATTAACAATCAGCAATTTTTATTAATAACATAACGTACGTTGTCTTTATTATTTAATAATATTCTAATGTGTAGATAGGACATATTTTAGATAATGTTAGTAATTAACAAGTAAACATTTAATACATATTAACTTATGAATCTTTAATATAAAAGGTGGACTCCAAGAGATTAACCATCTGTTTCTTCTTCGGAACTTGAGGATTCATTAGGATTGACAATTATTATGGGCTCGATATCCATCTCCACTTCGTTTTTTTTCCCATTCATACCCATTTTGTATTAAATTGTGTGTGTGCCTTGCACAGTTCTTCAGGGTGTTGAGAGTGCAATATTCCAATGGTTCATCCCATATACTCGATACATTTTCATCACTATCAATATTTTTATTAAGATTATTTGCCGAGACCCAGATCAATGCCATTGCATTAAAGTCGCAGTCATATGGAGGAAGTGACAGTACTTCGTGACCATGCATTTTCATGAGTTCATCGATAGCATTCTTTTTCAGGTTCATTCTTTTTAACTACATTTTTAACTACATCAGCACTAAACCGACCAATTTCGAACCTGCTAGTAGACTGGCACTCTATTCGACCGCCTTTGTCTGCGCTTAATGAAATAATCAGGACTATCACTCATGAAAACTTCTTAAGGAGAAGGGAACTGATTAACGCCGCACCGCTAAAGTCACTTTGACTTCTCTTAACAAGCCGAGAGCGTTAAAATACTCGCATGGTTGTTGGGATTTTAACTGGATATTATCGTCTAATGAAGCACCTCTCCAGGATCCGATCAACCGGAGACTTATCGCAGCCAGCCAAGCTGTAGATCAGACAATGGAACACTTCCTCTACAAGTGTCCTACATTAGCGTCAATTAGAAGGACTATTCTGGGTGACGAGGGGCTTCGCCTTGCCACCATTGATCGATTCCTCTGGAAAACGTGTTAACCGACGCAGTGGGATTGCCATCCTAAAGAGCTCTCCAGTATAGAGAAACTACATAATGAGTATATTGTGGCCTAAATGCTGTGATATCCATTTCACCCTCTCGTTGTCCATAGTATAACATGTATGGAACATCAAGGGCAGAAAACTCAATAATTTACTTCATCCTCCCCAGAAATTCGAACTCATTCTGCACGAACTACATACAATCCGCATAGAGTAAGACGTCGCAAGAAAACACAACCTTGCCTTATAAGATGCATGCCAAGGAGACTGAATAAATATGTAGGACCAGGTGAACAACAAACATTGTTAATTAAAAGTAATTATTCTTATTTCAACTTTTAATTATTAATAACGTTTGACTATTCAGAGATATACACAGAAACTAGATCAATCTAATTCACTTATACTGGGTTTCTATTTTTCATGTCACTTATTGTTAGTATATTTACTTGAATTAATCTCATTGATATTAGCGATCCATTGAATTTTTGTAATTTGACGATTCATACTTTCATACCAGATATCCATAAAGTTCTTACTTGGACATCCCGAGTGTCAAAGCGTCAAGGCAGACTTTGAGACTAAGTCTACCCAAAAATAATGTGAGTGGTAATCTGTATTAATTATGGAATGAGTTACTTAATATTTTTATCGAAAAAAAGACGATTATAGTAGAATTACTATTAATTATGCTAAGCTAAATTAATCTACAATATGCATTTATCACAGTTCATAAATCTTATATATGTATGTAGTTTACTAATGCAAAACAGGCAAATCAGTATTGTGAGACTGGGACACAATCGTCTCTTCACAGTAGAGTTGCTCAATTTGCGCCAACAGCCAATGGCGGGCGCATAAAAGTTTACACAAAATAAATGGTCAGAAATAATATATAATACGTGCTCAAACACTTACAGTCTTAAAAGTCTTCCGTGAAATCACAAAGTGAATAATGTCTGTTAAATATTTGCAACATTAGATATGTTTCCACAGTTGTTTCGGCAAACCGAGTGCGGCGTGAGGAAAAAGTGTCTTTATATGCAGAAAACGAACGTTCTACATCTAGTGACGTTATATTTGCGTACTTAAAATAATCTTACAACTTAACAACTTAACGGTTCTGTTGATGCACCTTCACAAATTTGTCTTAATGTCTACTACCACGCTCAGCTGCGCGTCAACATGTTGCACTATTTGCAGAGATTCCACTAACGACACCGAAGGATTTTGAAATTTTTCTGTTGCCTCCACTAGTCCGAAGTAATTGTTCTGAATAGTTTTTAAATTCGTTTTAACCTGACTATCTTGAAATTTCGACTGGCTTTCCTTGATAGCCGCAGCTTCCTTTGGATCGAATTGTAAAACCATGTTCTTAATATTCTCAAAATATTTATGATAATAGCCTGTAACCATGTTTCCCAACGTGTAAGAATAGGTTTTGGTGGTTCAGACATACGGGGGCACAGTCTGTGAAATTTGCGAATACGTTTTGGGGATTTGACAAACACTGCTTTTGTATGCGCTATTAAAGCGTCTACCTCAGGATAACATTTTCTAATACTATCTGCCACATGACTGAAAGCATGAATTTTACACGTAATATGTAACAAGTTAGCACAATGTTTTTTAAGAGACCGGCCTACAGAAACCATGTTTGCGGCACCATCACTCATAAACATCAACAGTTGGTTTGTTGAAAGTTCAAAATTTTCCAATGTATTTAACACTAACTTTGCAATTACTTCGGCAGTACATTGTTGTACTCGTCTGGAAGCTAATAGAATTGAAGGTGACGATTGATGTGGTTCCATTGTACGTACCATTACATTAACCACAGAATGTTTTTTTTACGATGTTGTTTCGTCCACACATAATCACAGTTTTTTATCTTTCAACTCCGATTTAATTCCTTTCTCAATATGTTTACGAGCAGATGGCACAATTCTTTGTAACGATGCCCGACTTGGTAATTTGCAGTCCGAATATTTATTCCAAAAGAAGACATATGCTTCCTTGTCTAGTAAATTAAACGGTAGATTATATGCAATAAAGGTAACACATAAATTAAATTTAAATTTGTCATAGTGTCGTGCGCAATTTTTTTTTAAGAATGCTGTTTACTATTTACGTGACGTAGACAACCCCTTTTGGACCAACCTATTAAAGAGACATTACAAACTACACGTTGAATTTTAACGCCATCATAATTTAGGTCAGGCATTTCTGCTATAAATTCTGTAACTTTGTCCAACATTGGTCGTTTTCGCGACGTAGGCAGCATTTTTAAAACAAACGTAGAACTACGAAATAGTATCTACGGCAGCATACATATACACACAACAGATCTGGTTGTGACTCGCAGTTATACTGAGGGCTGTATCGAACCTCCGCGTGAGCAACTCTGCTTCACAGTAACATTAGTATGGCATAGAGCGTCACGCGAAGTTAGTAGAAGGGGAATCAGTGCATCTATTCACTGCAAATGCATGGTTGAGACTAGTCTCATCCAAAGAGCGCAAGCGCATTTTCCTTGTATTTAAATATACCCGCCATATTCCCCACGATAAGATAGAAGCACTATCAGTACTTAACAATCACACAAACAAATTTTTTCCACAGAAAAACACTTAGTGCTCATAGTACTTGCTACAACTCTAAGTATTGAAAGGAGTACGGCCAACCTTAGTTGTATTAAGAACTACAGGTGGAATTCTGACAAATAATAATAATAATAATAATACATCTTTATTGTCCAACAGTCAAAAACCAATTACAGGACAAATATAATAGATACAGTGAATTTTCAAAAGTACAGAGCTACTATTGAATATACATATACAAGGGCAACAAGAAAGTGTGAATAGGTACAAGAAAAAGGAAAGAGTGAGTGAAGGAAAAACTGGAAAAAAGTATTGGTGGAAAGGATCAGAATAATATTTATGAAGGTTACGTGTCATGTGTGTTAGAGGAGCCTTAAGTAGCGCGTTCGTTCTATAACTAGGGACACGCAGAAGATCAGTTAAGCGGGTGTTATGCTCAGTTACTGTTATTGCTATAAGCGCCAATAGATGCGGTGAATCCATTTGGTTATTTAATAGATCATAAAGAAATCGTGCACTATAACGTTCTCTACGACTAGAAAATGATGTGAAGTGATGCCTTTGTAATAGCTGGTTGTAATCTGAGTTTCGTGCAGGGTAAGTGCCACCTAATTTATACGACAGATATTTCAGAAAACGTTTCTGTATCTTTTCTAACGTTAGGTTTAAGTACGTGAAAATCGGATACCACACAACCGATGCATATTCCAGTTTACTTCTTATTAATGCATTTAACAATGTTTTTAGCGGAGCTGTGGTAGTAAATGAACGACAAGATCTCAACAAAAACCCTAGGGTTTTAGACGCTGCGCTGCATACTGCGAAAATGTGTTCCGAAAAGAGAAGTTGATCATTAAATATTACCCCTAGGTCGATTCTTGAATTTAGGAATATTGTCCATGGAAAAAGAATTACTTAAAGAAACGTTTTTGACAAGATTCATTATAAACAGATAGCATTTTTATCCTAGGTTGTAATCTTTAATCTCCTCAACATAAATTACACGCTTTGGTACTTTATCTTGTACATTTCGAACGTATGAGACATGTGTGCGTGCATATTTCAGCTTATTTGGCAAAGATTCTTTTGAAACAGAACTGCTTTTTAACTGATAAAAGACAACTTGAAAACCGTTTGATGTGTGCTTTGTGATTTTCGACGTACACAAACTTTGTTTAATCTGAGTGTAGCTTCAGCTAAACATACTTTGTCGTTCCTTTACCAAGTTTGCGCGTTAGAATTGATGGATAAGTTCTTTTGACGATATTAACAACCAAAAGTTTTTGTTGTTTCGTACATTACCAGAAGACTTAGTTTATAATAAAAACATGTTATAGTATTGAAAATTGTTTATCTAATAAACAAATAATTTTCAGTCATAGATTCGGGAGTATCACCTAGCTACTGTTTCGACAGTTTAAAAGAGTAAATTGCAAATAATTTCGTTTACGAAAGATTATTGATGGAGAAAAGAATTAATCCCAAAATTTAGCGTTTACGCGTCCTCTCCACTTTAGCGCGACACGTAAGAAAAGCAGGTTTTTTTTTTTTTTAATTACCAAATTTGAACTAACGTTGGACGAAATGTTTACACTACAACACTTGAAATTTCTTTGAAAATAAACCACTTATCGAAATACGTCTTCTCCCAAAGGCGACTGGTACTTAAAAAGGGCCGATTGTCTTGACGTCCGCTTGCTCCTTTGTCACTGATAACTTTTGTTAAACATTGATCACGGCCAAATACTTCATACATACAGCGTGTCCCACTAAGAGTGGAGACCGGCGATATCTCGGAAACTACAATAGTACAATACAGTGATGGGAAAAAAATGTTTCATAATTCATAACTAAAGTGGTAAAGAGAAATTTAATTAAAATATTTTTCAATTTCAAACATGAGCGTTAGGGAGCGCAGTTGTTAGGGTCAACAGTAAATCTGGAATTAGTCGGTAAAAGTTCCAGGATTAACTATGATTTTAAATGCTTTATTAAAAAGCTTAGCTAATTACGCACCACTTTAGTTAAAGACGTTTCGTCATATTGTAAATAATAAGCGTAGCCGAATCATGTAGAACTAAACCTGCTATAACTTCTGCAGTTTTTACCCGAATTAAAGAAATATGGACTTGTTAGAAACGGCGTTCAGCGCTGTTTTAGACGTCGCAATTTGTGCCACCCGTTAATGTTCAAGAAATCTACCAGATGGCGTTATTCCAAACTGTACAAATTTTTCTCAATCATCTCTAAAAATTCAAATATAACAATATGACTAATATAACTAAGATAGGTTTCGATATTATTAAATAGGTATTTGTAACTGATAGGGAAATTATTACTGATAATGGGCTGTTTTCGTTATTATCTGGAAAAGGAAAAATATATCACTATGCGGTTTTCGCTACTACATTAGTCTGTCAAAACTCTTCAAACGCAACATAAGAAAAGCATATTGTTGCATTTGAATTTTTAGAGATAATTGAGAAATCTCGTACAGTTGGGAATAACGCCATATGGTACATTTTTCGAACATTAACGGGTAGCGCAAATTACGACATCTAGAACAACGCTGAATGCCCTTTCAAACAAGTCCACATTTCTTTAATTCGGGTAAAAACTGCAGAAGTTATAGCAGGTTTAGTTTTACATGATTCAGCAATGACTTATTGCCTATATTGCAATGACTTATTGCCTATGACTTATTATTCACAATATGACAAAACGTTTTTAACCAAAGTGGTGCGTAATTAATTTTAAGCTTTTTAATAAAGTATTTAAAATCATAGTTAATCCTGGGACTTTTACCAACTAATTTAAAATTTACTGTTGACCCTGGCAACTGCGCCCCCTAGTGCTCACGTTTGGAATTTAAAAATATTTTCATTAAATTTACCTTTGCACTTTAGTTATGAAATTATTTTTCCCATCACTATGGCTACTGTAGTTTCCGAGATATCGCCGGCCCCCACTCCTAGTGGGACACGCCGTATATATAGGATGATTCAAAATTATGTTACCACTCAAATGGGATGAATATGTATCTATTAACCATGCACCAAACATGTGCGATATTCAACTTTAGTCTTATGAGCTATTCAACTATGAGTGCTACGAGCTTTAGTGCTACTGTTTTTCTTTTTTTATAGGTGAGGTTCCATAATAGCTGACCGATTTATATTGGAGGAAAGAAGAATTGCAGTAAGCCTGATGGAAGTGTATGGTTCACCAACTGTAGTTCGTCGAATATTTCAAGATCGATTTGCACGTGACCCACCAAGCCGTTTAACTATTCGCCGCATTTATCAAAAGTTTGTGGAAACTGAACCAGTTGCAAACAACTATTAAGGAAATGCAGGACGTCCAAGATCAGGAAGATGTGAAATGAACGTTGCTGTGGTGTAGCAAGCCGTAATGCAGAGTCCTTCGAACTCAACCAGACGCCGTAGTTTTGAAACTGGGATTCCCCAAACAACAGTGTGGCGTATCTTGAAACACGACCTTGCGATGCGATCATACCACATTCAAATAGTGCAATCTCTAACAATGGAGCAAAAATGTGTTAGAATTGAATGCTGTTAGATTTTAGCCGAACTGACGAATATTCCGGAAGGTATTGGCATTCAGCGATGAGGCTACCTGTCACACAAATGGATTTGTCAACCAACATAACACAATTTTTGGGGCAGTGAAAATCGTCGTGAAATTCGGTTCATGAACGTAACTTCCCTAATGTGAATGTTTGTTGCGCTGTGACCGCCAATGGAGTAATAGGGCCCTACTTCTTTGATAATCCTACAGTGAATGCAGACGTGTACTTAATGATGTTGCAGGAGTATGCCATTGATGAATTTCCACTCCAAATCCGACGCGTGGGGTTATTTTTTCCAACAAGATGGCGCACCACCGCATTATGCGCGCACTCTTCGTACATAACTTGACCAAACATTTCCCGGTAGATGGATTGGTCGTGGTGGACTATTGCGCAGGTCTCCACACTCACCGGACTTGACACCCTGTGATTTCTGATTGTGGGGAATGGTCAAGGAGCGTGTGTATAATAGGACAATTAACAACATCAGCGACCTGAAGGATCGAATACGAGAAGTGATATTATCCATTCCCCGTGAAATGTGTGTACGGGCTTTACGTGCTAGTGTTAATCGTTAGTTTCTATGTGCTGAACATGATAGCGAACAAGTTGAGATCAAAATGTAAATGACAAATTATGCGAAGTTTCATTTAAATACACATTTCATGATCAGGAACATATCTGTCATTTGAGTGGTAATATAATTTTGAATCACCTTGTATATATGACAATATTTTATATTCTTACGATTTACTTACAATCAACTAAAGTTCTTTACTTTAACAATATCATATTATAGCGTGTAATATGTTACTGGAATTCGCGATCTAGCGTCTGACGAACTGTTATTAATGAGTACCGGCAACCGTACAATATGGACATGTTCTACTAGACGATTTATTACCAAACGATATTTAATTGGTGAAATTATGATAAAGACAACAGAATTTATTTTCTATGTGTCTATAGAAAACGATTACATTAAGTATAAAAAATTGGGAACAAAAAGAATTTGAAACGATGATGAGCAATGTTATTGTTTTGATCACACCAGGTCGCGAAGGGTTCCATTAGGGATTCCGAAAATTATGGAAAACGTTTTAAAAAGCGCACAAAATTCATTGCAACTGAGAGAGAACGTCGAGCTATATTACTCGAAGCATCGAATTCGGCGTTAACGGCAAGACAAATCGCGGATAACGTGGCCAGAGATGCATCAGTGAGAACTGTAGAGAAGCTACTGAAGAGCTGCCCACTGTGAAAACGTCTAAAAATGCAACGATGGCGTGCTTTAAAGGAATTTCAGCGCAGTGCACGTTTTCAGTTTGCTGAAGCAAAAATGGGGTGGACAAGAGAGTGGCAAACTGTTATTTTCAGTGACGAGAAGAAGTCTAATTTGGATGATCCAGACGACATTTTGCATAGGCTAAACTAGATGTGTACGTATAGGGAATGTTGAAGAAAGAAGCCAATAATGTACACAGTATATCTTCTATTTAAAAAACCAAATATGTATCCTACACAGCAGAACTAAACATTCTGTATACTTGCTCAGGAAAGGAACTATTTTCCACCCATACAGAAGGTGTACACGCTGTATATTGGCCGTAAAAATAAAACTTGATTTTGCCCTTGATGAAATCTGAACATCTTTGGCAGGATTTAAGGAAGTGTGCTGTGCAAACATTTAGAATAACCTTTATCTAACTACTTTCCTTTAAAACGCTCGCACTTTGCATATCTTATTCTACTAATTAAATACTCCTCATGTAATATGCAATGCTACGCGAACTTGCGAAGTTGTTCGCGCTGTCTCGCTTACAAAATTCGGAGAAACAGCTCGCAAACTTTTA
Source organism: Dynastes maya (assembly GCA_029619315.2). Lineage (NCBI taxonomy): Eukaryota > Metazoa > Arthropoda > Insecta > Coleoptera > Scarabaeidae > Dynastes > Dynastes maya. Next base: position 42,050,839 of record JAROYE020000004.1, on the reverse strand, counting down.
TCGACCTTGGAGAGGAGCGAATAAATATTCTCGACACAACTTCGTGATGAACTTACTGGCTGCATCTTAATGTTGAGGTATCTGCTATTTGATGTTAGCTAATTCAATTACGATTTAATCGACAAGTTAAATGAATAATTAAATAAACTAACGAAGACGTCTAAAGCAAGTTCGAAACCGTTGCCGTATAAAAATTAAAAAAAAATATCCTTCGAGCCGGATTTGAACCAGCGACCTATGGATATCAGCTTTACACTAACCTCTACAGTCCACCGCTCTACCAACTGAGCTATCGAAGGTATTTAAAAGATTTTTATTATATTCACATCAAACTCAATCATTTTACTTATATTTATAAATAAATAATGTAAAATAAAATTCGTGTGATAAGAAAGTTAAATAATGTGCAGTCTTTGTTATGGCAAGATAATGTTCTAAAGAATTATGCATTCCCTTATCTCAAAAAACAGTTCAATGCAAAATTATAGATTCGTATATTTTTACCATTCGATAATATTAAAGTTAAAAAAGATACGAGGGAATTTAAAGTTGATAAGCACATAGCTCTTTAAGAAAAACAAATTTGAATAAGCAGCCATAGCAAAATTGTATATGTTTATATCGTGTGTATCAGCTTGGCAAAAATTCACGGGGAAGCCCTCTTCCTATATACAATGTGCTCCGGATGGGGTATCCCACATTAGTAACTTTTTAATTTTTGTTTTAATCATTCTTGTTTTGCTTATTTTGGGATGCTGAATACTGTGGTCAATCTTCCGATAAAACATACGGGGCGAGTTGGAGGCTGTCATATTGAATAATTTTGTCGATTTGTTTTATATTTTATATATTAACCATTTTTTCGATTTTAAATTAAAAATCATGTTTATCACATTTTTTAATTTCTATAATACAAGTTTGACTACTGTATTCAACTTCCCAAAATAGGCAAACCAACTGGTCAAGAATTACTTTTTTGGGGTACACAATCTGGTCTCACATGGTATACAGTATGTCCCTGGATTAACGTATGGATAGGTAAGGCAGATAGAATATTATTGAGTTGAAATTTCATCTTTTGAGGTTTTTCTATAGTAGATATGATTAAAAAACAATATTCAGAGTAATAAATTATGCTAGTATTTAGTGTATTTCCTATACAAATTACTAATTGAAAAAATTCCTCCGTATTTGATAACTTTTATTCTATTCGTTCCACTTTATGTAAAAATCAATCGCATTTGTATGTATAAAAATTCAACTGAATCTAGTTAAAATAGATGTCCAAATAAGAAATTATTTTAGTACTGCCATTAACGTAATACCGTTTAAATACTCCCTAGTTTATAAGAACACAACTAAAAAGGAAAATTCATAGCGTGACAAGATACAAAAGAAGAAAAACATATCAGAAGAGGCAAAAACAATCAAATAAATAAACTGAGAGTATAACGCATGACTAGAGTCTAGTGCAATCCTTTCACGGCAGCGAATAGATTATTACTGATTGATTCCCGTCGTCGTGCATCACGCAAATTCCAGCCCTTATGCCTACGCACTTTTATAACAAGCAAATTTTGCAAGAGCGCCTATGTATTTTAGCCGCCCCAGACTTGTAGGACCTTCTAACGCGGTATGTCTTCGATGTTGAATCCCTTTTTGCTTCTCATCTTGTCAAGCCTGTCCCGTTAACGTAAACAAATCATCTTCAAACGCTAGGCGATACAAAACGTCCTAGCTATATGTACGTACATCAAACATTTCGTTACCGAATTTAAAGTTAATCAATTCTATACAGTAAGAAAATAACGTGATACTGAAAAAGCAATCAACTACCAGGAAGGAAACGTTCAATTCTTTCACGAAGCAAAGCTAGCTTAGCGTTTAATAAAGCTATTCATCTTACGTTTCTCAAAGTCTGCAGAAAGGCTGTTAGTTTAAATAGAGTTTGCTAGCAGGATTTTAGTATTTGTTTATAAAAAGTGCGGCCGATGGAAAAGTATTAGAGATGCTGTCAGTGATTGATTGAGCAGATTGTAAAGAAATTAATCAAAGGTTAATTAAAGATGGCTATTTAAAGTTTTAAAATTATGAAATGTAAAACGATTTTATCACTCCCATAGGTAGCAAAGCCAAAATATTTATTTACTTGACAAATGCTTCCACTGGATAGATTACGTTTAAATAATCAATTCTAAATATGAAGTGGTATCAGATAACATGTTTGTTACAGTAGTGTGGGCTTTTCGATGATAGTTTACACAGTAATAAGCATAATTTAAATAATTTTGATTTTTCCAAGAAACGTTTCTTTATGTTTATTAAAATTGACGCAACTTTATTTGGAATCCTTCGTGCCTAGTCCGTTATAAAAGCAATAACATAAAAATTGAAAAAGAAGCATATTATTTACCAAAACCTGACGAACTTACCATAATGAATTAATTGCAATAAAGTCCAAAAAGTAAACAAACAATTATTAACATGGAAAAAAGGGAAAATAATCCGAACGAAAATATTAAATAGACAGGATTTAATAAAAGGATATTCGTACTTTTAAAATTATATTGTCTCACCGAGCTGTTAGGATGAGATAATTTGGCGCCGTTTCCTAGCCAACTTTGCCTGGAAACATGCACAGATAAGCTTATTGGCAATAAATAATCGATTTCATGATCTTTTAAAATAACTCGGAAACAGGCGAATTTGAATTTAGGTGCAGCAAGTAAAATATGTTTTTCGAGTAGAATATGTAGACATTCTCAAAAATAGGGGTTGCCATTTAAGAAGATTACAATTTTTTCAGTTGAAGTGTGTTTGGACGCTTCCGCGGTCGTCAATAACACTATACTCTTGGTTTCCGGGTTGGAACCACGTCGTTGTCGTAGCTTTCACACTCTTATGGGACATCTTCAGGGCTGTTACTGCACACTCACTGGGGACTATTCATTCCGGAGGGGTTTATATAGGGCTTGTTTCGGGTCAACGGAGCGGAAATGTTATGGATCAATGAAGCAGATGCTAGGAGGTTCGATGAGTTGGGATTTCCACGTGTGATGTAAGGGCTTCCAGATGATTGTGGTCTTTGGTGGGAAAGTAGTCTGAGAGCTTGAAATTGGGTTTCAAGATGGTTTTTATGTTGTTCCTGAAGAAAATTTTGCTGGTGCGAACGGCGATACCATGAACGCAGGGTAAATACGCATGCTTACGGAAATTAGGGTTAGATCAAGGGACTTGCTGTGGAGAATGGTTAGTAGCGTAGTTAATGGTAGTTTGAATGTCTTTCCTACAATAGTTATTGGGGATCAAGGTTTCAGTGATGCGGTTCAGTTCTTGAGGAAGCGAATTGGGTTCAGACAGGGAAATGGCTCTTTGGATAAGAGAGTTGATAACGCCGCGTTTTTGAGCTGGATGATGGTGTGAGAGGCCATTAAGATATCTATCCGTGTACGTGGGTTTTCGGTAAACGGAATGTCGTAGCGCACCGTCAGGACGCCGGTGTATGAGAGCATATAGGAGAGGAAGGCGACCGTCCGATTCAATCTCCATGGTGAAGCGTATGGAATCACGTTGGGAATTCAGAAACGATAGGAAATTGTTTAAAAGGTCATGAGCATCATCAACGTCCCTGTACCAAACTTGCTTAGTTGAAAGAAAATAGGCTTGCTGTTCAAACCTTCTATAAAAATGTTGCAACGAGAAAGCAAGGAGATCCATGCGCGCCTGAACTTGCTTGTAATATACGAACGAATGATCCGGTTGATCATTGGAGATGAGGAACTCTTTAATAATAGATACTGTATCCAAAATGGGAACTTTGGTGAATAGGGAATCGACATCAAAGCTGACAAGTAAATCACCATGATCTACCGTCTACTCTTTCAGTTGTTGGACGAAATGTTGGGAATTTTGGATGAAAGAGTCGCTGTGTCCAGCGTAAGGTTTTAGAAGGTTAGAAAGGTTCTTCGATAATTTGTAGGTAGGGCTACTATTAGTGCTGACAATAGGACGTAAGGGGATATTGGGTTTGTGAATTTTAGGGAGACCGTATAGCTCAGTGGCTGACGAATCGCCTAGGGAGGAGTGACCTCTGGGTATCGGAAGTGATAGATGACGTTTTAATGGAGTTGATGTTGGAACGTTTAATTCGGGAAGTAGGATCACGTTTAAGAAGTTGATAGGTGCCGTCTTGCAGTAAGGAAAGAACTTTTTGCTATATATTCGTAGCTGTCCAGGATTACCGTAGCATTGCCCTTATCAGCTCTTAGTATGGCAATTTTAGTGTCGGATTTCAGATTGCATAAGGCCAGGGTTTCTGACTTAGGAAAGTTTGATTTCGAAGGTTTGGCGCGCGCGAGGGCTTTGGATGTTTCAAAGCGGCGGTTTCAGATGGAAGACCGACAAGGGCAGCCTCTGAATGATGTCTTCAGTAGGAATACGTTTAGGCGTAGGAGCAAAGTTTGGGCCATTGGAGAGTACAGCAACCTCATCAGAATAGAGGTCGACTAGAAAGGTTTATGACAGTGTGGCAATAAAATTGAAACTCTTTTACATGGGTAACATAGAATAAAAGATATTGATGGCTGAGTTAATCTCCGCGTTTGACAAATTTTCCAGAAAAAATGTAATATCTCAAAGGTCATCTCTGATTTTGTATATTGTTGAACTTGTTTTTGGAAAGTCTATCTAAAGTATCCATAATATATAGGGTATACCCTTTGAAGTAAGAAAGTTTAAGCAAGAGTGCTATGAAGTTGGAAATATTTTTGGAAATACATCATTATCCGTAATATCGTCTACCAAAAATTGAAGATACTTTAATTATTTCTAGAGATACTTTTAATAGTGTAAGTGCTAACTAAACAGTGGATAAGGTAATTCAAAGCTTCCGGAAACTAGTACCCATTTGCCAATTAAATCGCAACCAATAGAGATATCTGAACAAACTTTTTATTAGACATATACATATACTATACATTACTTTTCTACATAATCACCTCGTAAATTAAGACACTTGTCGTATCGAGGGATGAGATTTTTTATGCCGACGTCGTAATCCTCTACTGCCAGTGTGGCGAGAAATGCAGTGACCCCTGTTTTGACAGCGTCATCGCTGCGGAAATGTTTTCCCCCTAGAAACGTGCACTGATGTCATTAAGTGTGACACACCGATCCTGCTGTATGAAGTCGTCGACTGCACGCAGCAACGCATCAGTAATGACGGACGGACGCCCTGGACGCTCTTCATCGTGAACGTTGTCGCTCCCCGCATTGAAATTGCGACACCATCCCCGAACCGATGATGCGTCCATCGCATCGTTGCCGTACACTTCTTGAATTTTTTCACATTTCTGGCGTTCAGGAATCTTATTACAGACCGCACTTCACAACTGGCGGTATTGTCGAGTATCTTAAACATTTCAAACTCACACTGACGCGATATTATTGTAGATAACTCAACCAAATCTCGTACGCTGACAGCTGACAGATCACTGCGTCACGAGAAAACCACTCGGCGGCTCGTCGCGCAACTGCTGCTCCACACGGCGCGAACGGGTACTAGTTTCCGGACGAGCCTCGTACCTTTTGCTGTTTCTAATCAAGAAGAACTAAACTACTTTAAATGCCATAACAATACGTATGTTTATAATAAAAGAATTGTATTTTAATATAAACCACACGTCTGTCTTATAGGTAAATACTTTTTTACTTGGTTCGTTTTCAAAGTTTTCCGAGTTTTATTATAAAACAAGCCATTTGCAAAAGCGGAACCTTCGGAAAACAATAGAAAAACACCCGTATTGCTTAACGAAACAGTCTTTTTACCGTAACAATTTATCTTTTCGACTCAATTAAACTTGAAAGCAGCCGTTGAAGCAAACGCTTCTAACCGAGAGAAAACATTTTTTTATGAATCTGTATTCATATCAACGTCAAAAGGGCACAGTGTTACTAAGTTATGCATACATGGAATAATAAAAATACCTCCTTTAATTAACGATCCTTTTTTTCACAGAGAACTTACTACGATATATACGGTTCCCTCGCATATTATACCTCCATACAGGAAAGTTTTTAATCAACGTTGAATTAAAACGTTAAAGTTATGCGTGTGCGATCCGCCAACATATTAATCCTAATAAAAGTCCCTTATCGCGCTCGCTGTGAATAGGCGGACGAACCCGACTATTCGGGTTCGTCCCAGGCGTTGATGGGGTCTACGTAAACAGCACGTGTTGACTGAAACTGTTTGCTTTCCCCGAATACGCGTCTTTTTCATCTGTAAACTGTACCACCAGTTAGAGCCATTATCCGAAACGTTTGTCCGAGTTTATCGTGTTTTCTGTGCGCAATTGCCGAATAATGGACTTGAATAAATTAGTTGATCCTGCTGTACGCATAGCTATTTCGCTATAATTCCGAACGTAGCTTATCGCAAACTCTATTATTTTAGTATTACATGGGATCCAATACATTAAACGTACTAAGAACTAGGTGATCCTAGATAAAATATTATTCGTTGCCAACAATTGTGGAGTATTCCTTGTTAGCTTGTAGATTAAGGCCCGGTCTTTTAACTTGCTTTTAAAGTTTCTTGTAAATTTATCTGCATTAGGGCTAGTCTTTTCATCTCTTTGTAAACTCCTTTATAAATTTATCTAACTTTTATCTCTAAAATCCGTCTTTTGACTTCTTTTTAAATTATATCTCACTTGTAAATGCGTTTATCTGACTCGTAAATTATAAGTTGCAAAAAGTACCCTATAATGTTAAAAGTAACATCCGTCATTCCAGGTGAAGGTTAGGTTTCCCAAAACTTATATTAAAAATTTTCTTACAAGTCAGATAAATCCACTTTTAAAATTTAATTCCTTTTTACTTAAAAGCTAGTTTAAAAGGAGATGAAAAGACCGGGCCTTATTACTGAAAAATTCGCCTTTTAACTACCTTTTAAGTGATAATTTTATTAAAAGGATCTTTAACTGGCTTGTAACTTACGGGTACCACAAACTGCATTTTAACTTTTTACAATGGAGATTCTAGCCTCAACTCCATCATCAAAACAGGTAGCTCATCGCAGTTGTGACAGTAGTGTAAAAATTTGTTGTGCAGTAAAAATAGAATGTATTTAATAATTAATAAAGAACATCAAATCTTGTTTGGAAACATATACCTACTTTTCGACCTAGAATCAATCACATGAATGTTTGGGACGAGAAAGAATTTATTAGGTGTTTTCGACTATCAAAGATTTCAATTCGGAATATTTTACAAGAAATTGAACAACACTTGCCCGTGAGAAAGTAACTAACTAGTTATTCTACTTATACATAGTGTGTCTATTTGAATATGCAAACGACCATTTAGATCTGTAAATAAGTAAATAAGTAACTCTGAAAAATTCTTTGAACGTTTTCTTTTCCGTCTTTCAGTAATTGTGTTCTCCATTTTTCAAATAAAATAGAAATCATTTTCGCTTGTGTGGCAATATGAAGATACTATGAAGTGACGTGACGAAGTAAGGTTATAACCAGTGAACGACAAAATCGTAAGGGGTATGACTCAGAACTGCGCATCGTAAACATGTTACAGAGACGCACTATGTGTATGTTGCTTATTTCAGACGCTAAGTTTATATACAGTACGTCCACGGTCAGAGTGAATAAGAGGAAAAACTTTTTTATTTTACATTTTAGGGAAAAGGAGCATACTTGATAAAAAGTTTTGCTTGTATTTAAAATGAGATTGCCGTGGAGAACGTTAACGTTCCACATACTGGGTGTCTGGAAACTAAAAAAATACGAAAATATCATAAGAGTAAATTACCATTATTTTTACTATTTCGAAAAAGTGACACTAGGAAAAATTTTTTGGAATTAAGTTACGACAGATTTTCAATTTATGGGAAAATTGGCCTACTTTAATTAAATAATTCGTACACAAAACTGGTTACATTTTTTAGCGTAAAAAAATTTAAAATAATAAAACATTATTCGAACAGTCCTCCGCCAACGTCCATACAAATTTGAAGGCGAGCAAGAAATCCTTTGTAACTTCTTCTAACCTCTCCTAAGGATATGGACTGTACAACTTCCCTAATTCGTTGCTTTAGGTGGTTCATGTGATTGTCCAAAGGTCTGTTGTAGAGAATCTGTTTGAGTTGACCCCACAAGTAAAAGTCCATGATCGTTAAATCTGGATTCCGCGGAGGCCATGGATGCGGACCATATAGGCCAATCCAGCGATTAGGAAATGTATCCTGTAACCAAGTTGTAACATTTACAGCAGTATTCGCCGGACAACCGTCTTGCTGGAAATATAAAGAATTTCGGTAGGCCAACGGTAAATTTTCGTCGGTGAAAAACGTTTGGAGCATATTCAAGTAGCTATTTTCGTTGCACGTATCTTGAAAAAAGTATGGTCCTATTATTCCGTAAAAGGAGATGGCACACCAAACATTTACTTTTTTGAAATATTGTCGCCTCGACGGTATTCTAAAATGAGGATTCCCGGCTGCCCAATATCGTGAATGTTGCGATGCAACAATGCCATTTGCCGAAAAAGTGGTTTCATCCGAAAATATAATTTGTTGGTGAAAATTTCTTTCCATACCTCCAATCCACAGACAAAAATCGAGATGTTTCACTTCGTCGCCTGTCTCTAAACTATGATTAAATACTGGTTTGTATGGCACAATTTTATTTTGTTTTAAATTTTTTTGTATTTGGGATTTTTTCACCACCCCTAAGTATTCCGAGCGTCTCCTCAGTGATATCCTTGGATACTCATTCACTGACTGTAAGACTAGTACAGTAGCGGCATCTTCATCGTTATAGTTTTTCTTTTGCCCCGGTGTTTTCAATAGCGACCTTGTCCTCAAAAATTTATGAACTATTTCATGTAATGACGAATGTGGCACATGCACACCGGCGTATTTTTCATTAAATTTTTGAATTACTTGGCGATAACTGTTATCACCCTTACCGTAGCACTGTATTAAATAATTTTTTGCTGTAGAGTTAGCATTTTTTGATAATTATTATTCTTGGGTATTTTTAACGATGTACAGTGACACAAGTGAAACATAAAATGTCATTTTCGTCACCACCTACTAGTTGAAGTAAAGTGAAATAACGCCAAGGATTAAATAATAATTATTTTAAATCACAAGCAAAATTTTTCCATAAAAATATTTCTTTACGATAAAGGAAAAAAAGGTCATAAATTGAAAATCTGTCGTAACTTTTAATTCCAAAAAACTTTTCCTAGTGCTACTTTTTCGAAATAGTAAAAATAGTGGTAGTTTACTCTTATGACATTTTCGTATTTTTTTAGTTTCCGGACACCCAGTATGTCGAACGTTAACGTTCTCCACGACAATCTCATTTTAAATACAGGCAAATCTTTTTATCAAGTATGCTCCATTCCCTAAAATGTAAAATAAAAAAGTTTTTCCACTTTTTTTTTTTTGCGTTAAGGGATCAAAGCCCATCAGCCACATTACCATCGTAATGTATCAAATTATAAAAAACTTCACCTATTAAATTGTAATTCGACAATCAACGAGAAACTTAGTAAGAACTCTGTAAATTTCAATGTTGTTAGACCTTAGTAGTAATATTATAGAAGTGGGTAAGGCTACTTTATGTGCTACTAAATTCTCAAACAGATTCCGTCTTTGGTGCTCATAGACGCGGCATGCTAAAATAAGGTGATTTAAATCACCCACCTCATATCCACATGTGCAAGCTGGAGAATCCAAAATCTTTAATTTATGTAAATGTGAAGGGAAGCAACCATGTCCGAATTTCAATCTAGCAACAACAGAATATTCGTATCGTGACACTCTAGAGTTACTATGCCAACGTGTATGAAAGATCGAGGGGTGGATTATGGCATACTGCGTGGGATGACATTCATATGAGGCTTGCCACCTACTTTCCCATTTTTCTTCTAGAAAGAATCTTTTGAGGTAACATAAAACTTCCGATTCGTAGATACTAAGATCTGCGACTTCGCCGTTAGCTGCTGACGACTTAGCTAAAAGGTCTACTACCTCGTTAGGGGAGATAACCACATGACTTTTAACCCAAAAGATTCTTACGTTGGTATCTTGTAATTTAAGCTCAGCACATTTGGCAATTATATCAAGCACTAGGGGATGAATTTTAGCAAACCACTTTCTGCGTCTCAGTGCACTGAGTACACTTTGAGAGTCTGACATAACCACTGCTTTAGTAAAATCCATTTCCTCTATGTATTTAAGTGCCTCTAAAATTGCTCTAGCCTCCGCGGAAAAAATATTCAGCAAGTTGTTTAATGTAGATGATCTACTGATATTATTATTAGAATCAAAAATCGCACAACCACAACCATTCTTTAATTTAGAAGCTTCGGTTTTTCCTCTTATTTACTCTAACCGTGAGCATACTGTAGATGCATTTAAACGAAATTCATATATTAATTATGAATTGAAATGGAAGATATGTACATATGCAATAAATTTGTTTCAAGTAGGAAATAAGAGAAAGGAATTAGCCGTTACCACAAGAGACTGTTCTATATTTTCTGCAGTAAAACGGCTTCTTTTTGAAGTTAGTACGTCTTTCAGTATCGAAAACGTTTTTTCAACTTCACAGCTAAAGGGAGCAAAATTGAAATGTGAAATACAAGAGTTATATTTTATACATATAGTGGTACCTCGGTTTACGATAGTACCTTATTACGGAATTTTCGGGCTACGGAAGAAAATTTGGATATTTCCAAAACCGAAAGGTACTGCCGGATACGAAATGTGACTTGCGGCTTAGAACTTTTACAGATTCGGCAGCATGTCCGCGCGACTCGTGTACATGCTAGAAAGAGATAGTTACATACAATATAATGTGTTGGTTTGTGTGGTTAACTTCCCACTATTCCACCGCTTCGCATCTGACTTGAATCCATAATTAATATTATTCTTACTTTATCCGAAATTCCTTTTATCTTAGTGTAAAATCGTTTTCAAAGAACAAAATCGAAAGTTCTACGGTCAAACAATTCTTATGTCTCGCGCCGCTAATTTTGTAATATATATGAAAAAGCCACCTCACTGTCTTCCATACGCCAGAAAGAGTCCTTATTAAAAATAGTGTATATAAGTGAAGTTATTTCTTTTTAGTTTAAATCTTAAGAGTTTTTATTAATTTTTCTACGTAACTTTATTTTCTGTATGTTCAACTGTATTTAAAATAGATAAATTGAATTTGTGATTGTTTTTTTTGGTTATGGGAACGGACGATCTGTATTTGTTTTAATTCTTATAAAAACATTTGATTCCAGTTACGAAATTTCGGATTACGAAATGTTTTTGGAAAAAATTAATTCCATAAACCGAAGTACCGCTGTATTTGAATTTTGTATTTCTCCTGCAGACAATTGGTTTAGTGTATTTAAATCGGGGTATCTGCCGAACACTACACTAACTTAATCAGTTTATTATCAATATCGCCCGGAATATTTTTTAATTAATTGATTGCGTCGTTTAATGTATTGAACGCGTCTCTTAATTTTGTATTTCGACTTTCGAAGTATTGTATCGTCGCTGTTAAGTGTTTAATATGGAAAATAAGTACTTTAAAAACCTAATAACGAAATAAAGAATGGATATAGTAAATATCTGTAGAATCATTTGAGGAGAAGGCTAGATGCGAATACTACGACTGCATACCATTCATTGATTCCTCGATCTTGAAATAATCACCGCCTACACATGCTCACGCATTCTGCATACGGTTCTGCTACGGCTGACGTCATCCCATATAATTTTACCGTTCTCTGGTTGTAACACAAATTATAAGAACAAAACAATCACACTCCGTAGCTATCGCTCTCATATTTAACACGTATACCGTCCATCTCTTTTCTATGGGCGCATGTTTGACAATTTACAGTTGCCAACCTACTTTAAATTGATATATGCCTTTTAACTAAAATTAGGTTTTATACCATATAAAACGCGCATTTCTTTAAAAGTCAGATTAATCTGACTTTTAATTTAATATTACTTTTTGATAAAAAAGTCTTTAAAAATAAGTTAAAAGACCGGGCCTAAAAGTAATTAATAAATTTCATCATTCCAAATATAAGCATAGTAGAAAGTTCCGTGATTCCTTTCGAGCACAAACATTTCGATTTACGGCGAAAGGGAAAGCAATGGTGCTGCTTAGCATTAGATGCTTCCGTGGGATTTGGTATTGTCACGCTAAAAAACTGTTTTCTGTTTTCTGCACGCTTTCAATCATCACTAGACCAACGCAAACTGCGCTGAAAGCCTGTGCCGGCCCATAAAAGTTTACACAAAATAAACACGGCCGGGACAATTCGGTATAAGCGTCAGTATAACTGCGACTCGAAAGCCGATCTGTTGTGTATGCATCTACGCTGTCGTATACTATATCGTAGTTCTACGTTTGTTTTGAAAATGTTTCCTACGTCTCCGCGAAAACGACCAAATTGGATACAATGAAGTTATTCTTTATTGAGAAATCTTAAGTTTTTAAAGTTGTGATGCGCTAAATTCATGTGTAGTATGTAAAATAAGATTTTTTGTGTTTGGTTGAAACGTGTTTGTTCTACAAAAACATGATAGTACGAAGGTGAAATGTTTTTGAAAAAAAATTCCAACACCGATATGACACATGTATTTAATTTTGTGTTTCTTGCCAATGTTAGTTATTTACCATCGGTATTGCACGAAGCATAAGCTAACGTCATCGTTTTGAATAATATCGCGGATATTTTTAATTTGATGCGTCGTAATGTAGAACCGTTCTAAGTTTGTGCCTTCGACTTTGAGATTCCCAAGTGTTAATTGGGAAATGTACTTTAAAAAACTAATCCGAGTGGAAATTATCAGAACATTTGGGAAAGCGATGCGATAGAACAACTGCATACATCTTCGTTTGATTATGATCTTGAAATAGTCACCGTTCACGCACCATTGATCGCGATAGCTGACGTATCCAGATAATTTTGTTTGGTTTTACAAAAGTTTAGAAAAAACAATCACTCTGATTGGCTCCAATTTAACACAAAATTTGGCGTGTTGCTAAACAGAACCATTTTAAAGTATATTTTATAAAGATAGTTTTATTACCAAATATAAACGCACTAAAAGTAGATACTGATTTTATTTTTCTGATAAAAAATAAAAAAATTTTAACGGGATCACGCGCAAAAGTAATTAAAAATTTCTATTCCAAATATAAATAGAGACGTGTTTCCCTTTGATTCACGAACATTCTTTACGGGAAAAGGGTATGAGCAAGGGTGTCTACATTAATGCTCTGATTTGGTATTTGTCACGCAAACTGTGCTTTTCGCCAGGGCTTTCAATTGATTAATCTTGTCGCTGCAGTATCTGAATATTTGTAATTTACTTTTTGTAGTCACTTCTTTCGGCGTTTCTTATAACATGGCGATGATATGAATTTTTGGGGATTTTAAATTGTACGCTATGCAATAAATATTTTTCTCGTTTTCAAGGAAATTAGTACAGTATCCTACTAATTATTATCAAATTTTGGTAATACTGGCTGATATGCCAGCATTTTCATAGACTCCATAACTAAATTTAATAAAATACCAATCTCCGAATTATACATAAATATGTAAATTCCAGGAGAGAGCGAGTCCTCCAAGGAAATAGTTTGCTTCATACCGCAAACGCGAGATCATTAGTTTTACAAAGAACACGGTGGATTTTCGCAGAAAATATGATTTTCCAACAAAGGAGGAACCAAGAAGTTTTTAAATGTAATATGTATATTTGATAACTTTAAAATTTATTTTACGTACTTTCTTGTTGAAATAACAATCTTTATTACCATATTAATAAGCTTTATTAGAATTTTAACAAGCTTTATTACAATTAGGTTACGTTTTTATATCTGGTATATACTTTTTAATACATATTGTTATCGCCCTTATTCAAAGATCTGGCTATCTCTAGATAATGAAAGGCATAATAAATTATGTACATATATTAAAATGTATTATATTTCTCGTATTTGACATTGTCTGTCTTTTTGAGTGTAGCAATTGAAGTGGAAAGCTTTAGACAGAAAGAGACTAAGCTGAGCCACTAAATATTTTTTGAAATACATAATTGCAAATTGTGAAATAATAAAAATAATTAGAATCCGCTTCAATATTATCTAATTAAAAAAAACATCCTTCGAGCCGGATTTGAACCAGCGACCTATGGATATCAGCTTCACTTTCTTTTCTTCTACAGTCCACCGCTCTACCAACTGAGCTATCGAAGGTTGTAAATGCAAATAAAATGTGGGTAATGAATTTAACGTGCATTCACAAATTTCACGACTATCGATCGCGCGTAATATGTCATTTGTGAAATGCTATATGAATTAATCGTCTGTAGCTAATGCACTAATGACTAACTACACACCCGCTTGATGAATTCGTAATTATCATATATAGTATCAAGGTATAGATCCCCTATTTGCAGCAATTGATTAATGAAAGCGGATTATTAGTTTTGCAACGTCGAATACACAAGGCATAGCCGCCGATGGTAATAAATTAGCAGGATATTAAGGTCGATTTACTTACGTTTCGTTAACGGTTAGATCTTTTTCGGATAAACATGACGACGGGCAAACACGAGGCACTCCCCTCCTTTACGTTAGTTGCATTCTCGAAGGAAGTGATTCAAATTAAATGTTAATTAGTTACGATCAGGTCTTATTTTTATCTTAATTGCTAAAGAAAAAAGTAAGTGCTTTGTACGTTCGTAATTGAGTCTTCGCTTGTAATTAAATCCAGTGTACAAAAGATCTTTAATCTTTTTGATGTTCAGGGATCCTATTCGTATTTATGGAAAAAGAAATATCAATCTCCTTAGGACGAACGGCATTTGAATTCATTGTTGTAAAAGGTAGATTCCTAATGCTCTGAAATATCCCCTAAAGCAGATTTTTCCTCTAATTAATTTACCTAAAGGAATCTTTTGAACCTTTCGTTTATTGTAAGGACCATATGTACCGTACCTGGGTAGATATTCGCTCCATTCTGCGTGTTTGTTCGAGAATTTGCTATACAATGCTGTTGTCAGTTGTGGTTTTTCAAGGATGTAGAGATTCATCTTACATAAAATCAACGACGAGTAGAGTATTGTTAATGCAGGGTATTATGAATTCATCTTTTTAAAATTCGGAATTACGAGCTACTCTTTGATGTATAATTTTAAAACGAAATAATGGAAATGATTTACTTATTAAAATACTGTGTAACTTGACTTATGCAACACATGCGTTTATAGTTGTTTGTTGTTTAACTTGGTAACTTTTTGCGTATTAAACCACAAGACGGTTTATTACAATATATTTGTTGTTCGTGTACATTAGCAGAGCGGTATATTTTTAAATAACTGGTAAAAACATTCTTTGCAAACTAGAGTACATGTCCAGATTTCTGTTTAAATCTAAACATGGCTAGCAAAGCCTCGTAAAGCAATTATAAATTCCGTATCCTATCGCGGTACAACTAATGTTACTTAATAAAGGGCGCAAATTTTAAAACCATTTATTATTCTGTTACATGAGGATAATATTTGATTTAGCTGTTTCCATTAGTGTATGGCTACCCTACGCTCCGAAAGTTTTCGGAAAACTTTCAGATGGTTTGTAGTTGTACCAAACGGCGTTTAATTAAGTTGTCGCTGGAAATTAAATGTCATAATTGCCGCGTTTTAATTATGACAGGTTAGTTTTTTGTGATCTAGTTCAGCAAAATGTCTTACAAGCTAGATATTCGTAAAGGAATTTACAATCTAATTGGGCGAATGCCCAAGCGAGATATAGTGGCTCATTTATCGAGAAGAAAATATTTCTGTATCAACAATTTATCAAACCTTAAAGGAACGTGAAGAGAATATACCGTGCGTTAATTTGCCTAAAAGAATCAGGTGGAGGTGAACAAAGACTGATTGAAACCGTTAAAGACAGAGTTGAAGTTTCACGGCGAAAATTAGCTCTAAGATTTCGTGTTTCAAAGACGACTGTTTTTCGATCAATTTCCCAAATAATGGTATTTCGGAAACGATGAAAGGCACCAACATATATTGCGGCTCAGTTAGATCGAATTCCTAGATGTTGTGGTGCTTTAAGGTGAATGCATTTTGTCAATAAACTGATTGCTGTGGATGATGAGAAATATTTTACTTCTTCCCATTCAGAGATGAAGAGAAGACATAGAAAACATACCAGACAATGTCAAGTTCAAAGGTAAATCCAAATTTGAGGACAAAATTTTAATGTGGTGTGTGATTTCTGAGACCGGATTTATTTCGCAGCCGCACATTGGCCGTGTTTGAGGAAATGCCGCAACTGCAGAACCTTATATTGAAAAATGTCTCTTCAAACTGCTTCAGTTTTTAAATACACATCATGCCAATGATGATATAATGTTTTGGCCTGATCTAGCTTCATGTTATTATGCAAGAGTAACTAGAGACTGGTATAACACAAACAATATAAACTTTGTTACTAAATTGAAAAATCCTCCCAATATATGTACCTCAGGCTCCGTTAATAAAAGACTTTTGGTCAATATTGGGCAGAAAAGTGTACGACATTGGAAGGGAATGCAAATGAATACCAACTAAGATGTCGCATTTTTCAAGAAATTCGAGAAATCGACCCTGCTGTTGTCCAGAGGATGATGAAACAAGTCACAAAAAAACTGAGGACTATTGAGGATAATGGCCTACTATCAATAATGTGAATATTAAGTATTTTTTGTTATATTTATCGCTAGTTGTAACAATTAGTTTAAAAAGTAAAACAGTTTTGAACAAGTTACCAGTATTTGAAAATTTTCCCAAAACTTTGAGACCATACGATACTTCTATTATTATTATAAAAGTCACGGTAAAAAACTTCCTACAATAAAACTTTTAGCACAGTCATTGCGACTTTCATTATGTATTTAGGGAATCGAAAAGAGTAGAGAAATAATGAACAGAGACATATTGAGTTAAAATTAAGGGCGCATTAATAGTAAATTAAAATAATTTAGATTAAAATAAAATTGGGGATGTGTGAAGGTAACGGGATTGACTCAGGAAATAAAAGAAATGTTAAGGGAAATGATGAAAGAAATACAAGTAAAACAAAATCAAAGCAACAAAAGAAGGTGGATAAAATGTTAGGAGAAAACAAAGAATAGAAAATATACACAAGAAAATTAGAAGGTTGTAACACTGGATGAAAAAATAGAAAACCTCGAAAAAGAAAGAAAGAGAAATAATCTCATTATAACATGAATTACACCAAATGCAAAGGACAATCAAAGTCTAAAATATGAAATGAAGGATTTTGCAAGAGTGGCCCTAAGAGTAGACACGAAAATAGGAGATGCTAAAAGAATAGGCAACCAAACCTGTGTGATAGAAATGGAAAATTAGGAAGAAAAATTAAAAATACTAAAAGCAAAAAATAATCTGAGGGACAAAGAAACAAAATTATACATAAACAAGGACATGACAGAAAAGGAGATGCTGATCCAAAAAAGTATCAGGGAACGTGAAAAAGAAGAGAAAGACAAGGGAAATAGAACAAAAATGGGATACAAAAGATTAATAATAAATGATAAGCTGTGGATATGGAGCGATGATACGAAACAACTTAGAGAAGCAAAAAACTAGAAGAAAAAGAATATAGGACAGATTACATTGATAACGGATCGGCGATAAGTAGGGAGTTGAATAATACAAGCAGTAGACAGAGTAGTGGTGGATAGGATTGAAAATGAAGTACTACGAAATAAGACAGAGATATGGAAATTAGCAACCTGGAATGTCAGGGGACTAAGTGGGAAAGAAATAGAATTAAGTGAGGTCAGGGAGAAGGCAAATATAGATATACTCACACTAACTGAAACGAAGAAGAAGGGACAAAGATGAGTTAGAGTGGGAAAAGACAACATGAGATATAGCGGTTAAGTAGAAGTCATTGCAAAAGCGATTCAGTGGTGGGGAAATAATGTAAAAAAATACTAAATAGGAGAATGAAAAAAAATACAGTACCGTCTTAATGATCAAGGTAAATCCGAATTGAGAAAATTTTAATGTGGTATTTATATTGAGACCAAATTAAAGCCGCAACACACAAGCGTTTGAAGAATTTGGAAACTACGGAACAAGAAACTACAGTGGTACAATGTATAAATGCAGTTTTAAATAACGGTAGGCAATGCGAGAAAGTCTTGGTGATAGTTTGTATTGCAAGATATAAATGGAAAAAACCAAAAAATCTAAATTGCAAAAATAATATTTGTACCAGTTAATATAAAGAAATTGGTGAATAGCCTTTTCAAAATTAAACATTACAGAATTCACAGAGAAATGCCACTAAGATGGCACAAAAATCAAAATGACCTGACTGACTGCAGAGAGAAAACACAGTGAAAATAGAAAGAATTAATGAAAGGGATTAATAGGCTACACATATTAGTGTGAAATGAAGAAATATTAGGAAAAATTATAAAAAAAAAATTAATGAAACAAGTAAGATGAACAGTTAACTTGATACCAACGATCTTCTATTATATTATGAAACTCAGGGAAAAATTACAAAAAACTACTTAGCAAAAGTATTGCGTCATATGATAAAAACGAATCGAAAGAAGCAGAGTTGGGAACAATGAAAGAATAGAAGTTAAAAAGAATGGGAAAAATAATAAAATAATGAGAATAAGAATAAAATTGGGGATGGGAAGGTAACGATACTAAGGAATAAAGCAAATGGTAAGGGAAATGATATGAGTATACAAGAACGGAAAAAAATCAGAGGCGACCAAAAAAGTGCGTATAATGATTTAAATTAGAGAGGAAAACAAAATTAAAAAGCATCACACAGAAAAAAAGTAGTAACATTGATGAAAAAATAGAAACCTCAAAAAGACAAGATCAGATATTATTACAACAGAATTAACCATAATGCCAAGGGACAAAAATATCAAAACTCATGAAATGAAGGGCGAAGATGGAAACACACACAAAAATCAAAGAGCATAAAACATAGGCAAAAATGGGACTGAATATGGAAAAGAATTAGAAAGAGATGAAAAGTATAAAAGCAAAAAATAATTGAAAAAGGACATACAAATTATATAACATAAATTACCAAGAGAGATGGCTGTATAAAGGACAGAACACGTGTTAAAACTACGGATGACGACCAGGTGAAAAAGAATCTTAAATCACAGATTCGATTTAAATATCAGAGTAATAAATGATAAGGTGGATAGGACGAACATACCACTCAGACATCAAATACACGTAGAAGAAAAGAATTTAGTGAAGTTCCTTCATAACTCGTTTATGGACCATAGTGGAGCTTTAAATAAAGCGAAAATATGGTGAAATTTAAAAGATTTACCATTTATCAAACAGGATCGTCACCGAAGTTAGCAACCAACGTGTTAATAACATAGACCAGAAATGATTAATACATGGGGGAAGAAGGAAATCTAATATACTCTACAAATAAAAGCGCATGGAAAAACAAGGACTATGGATGGGAAAACAGCATATTACACTATAATATAAAAGGCGATTAGCAATGAGTACTATAGACTAGACTATTCATGGTTGTACTAACTACATAATATATGAAGTAAATTATTGAGGAAGATAAAGAAAAAAATGAAACAACTTTAAAACGATAACCAAGATCTTAGGCCAACAAATCAAACCAAGACTGAAATTTGTGGTAAGAAAATAGCAGAGAAAAAACGCACAAATCTAATTATATGTATGACAATTGATTAGAAAAAGTATTGATAGCCATACACCGTGATGAATCTGGAAGGTTCCAAAGGAGAAAAATAAGCGGAAAATGATAAATGCAAAAAAATATGTATGAGAGAACATAATACTCGTACAAATGGGGAGTAAGGACGAGAAGTATTTATAACGACAAAAATGCCTGTAAGGCAGGAAAGCATTATAAGCCGTCCTATTTCACATCATGGACCATATCAAAGCAAGTAACAAGGTACGAAAGGATACATTGGATAAGGAAAACTAAAGCATTGAAATAGAGCAGCGCCCTATGCAGATGACTAACTATTCGAATATAAAAAAAGTGGGAAAAAGAATCAAGAAATGGTAGAAATATTGAAAATTTGTTTGAACATAATACACCAAAAAAGCGAAATTAGTGACAATAGAAACGAGTAAGTTAGAAATTCACCAATAGTGGACAAAATTAAAAATGGAAAAATGATAAATATTTGGGGAGGAACAGATTCTCAAGGAAATTAAGATAAATCTGCAACGAATAAACAAAGTAAATGAATAACAAGACATCTCACAAACAAATTACAAAAAAAAAGAGACGATTATCAATTCAGTGCTTGCGACAACTATTGATCGAACATGGTTTTACAAAACTATCTAAAGAAAATTAAAAACGGCTTCGAGGAAAATTTTGGCAAAATTGACAAGTGCCTATGGACCAAAAGAAGTGAAACATACGTGAAAACTTTAAAGCGTAATACAAAAAATAGAACGCAGACTAATTTCAGAATTTATGTTTGTCTTGTTTAATTATAAGATCGTTGATTAATTCCCGGGACTCAGAATTACTTGTTGTTCTCTACACGGATCATACAACAACAAAATGATAATTAAAAAACTTATTTAAACATAATCCGAAAATAAGGAAAAAATTGCATTAAAAAGTCTGTAATTAGACATTTAAGGGTTGATTATAAATCATTCACGTATTAGCGACAACGGTGCGACGGCTTGTCGCTTATAGAATACTAAAGCATGATGCGATCTATCATGAGACTCGAACTTTACTGTTCGCAATTTAAAAAGGCAAAATCGTTCGTATATAAGACGATAGTAGATATTCGAAGAAACCTTTTGGTTTGACATCACCCGAAAAACACGAGACAACAGACCCGTGATTCGTCAGTAATGATATTACACATGAAAGGAAATGAAAAATTTTAGCTATTACGAAAAGCGTGTACATGCCGACATTATGGTAATGCGAATGGGTGATTCACAAACGGAGAATGGTTCTAGATTGAAAGTCGAACGGTCTACACCGATGTGTCAATCTTGTAAGAATTTCTAGAACATTTATTTGTTTTTTCTTTTATTTCATCAGAATCTGTTTTTATTTTCGATTTTAGAATCTCTTATTAGTTTCGTCTAAGCTTCGTAGCAACAACAAAATAAACATGCGAAACTCTCATTTCCAGGCGACGATGACTTTAAATTATTACGTGCGTTCTTGCACACAGTAGGTCTACATACCAACGTTGTTAGAAGCGTACTAACACCTAACACGCGACCCACATGGAATCGATCAGATTCCACTCAATCCCCTCCTCGTTCTCTCGCTTTATATATATAGATATAGCTAATTTCACATCTTCTCAGTGTGTACACCACAACACCTGTTTGCTTGGTATTCCTTCTGTCATCAACTCTTGTATTTAGAGTAACTTCTTTCGCTAAACATATAGAGCATAAGTTGATTTTGTTTATAAAAATGGTTTCTCTTAATAACTTTTTAAGGAGTTGTCAAATTTGCTAGAGAATTCAGTTCACTAGATGCTAGATCGCGTACCCTAGTAAAATATTACAGTCTCTAACATGAAATCATTAAAAAGACAGAAATTAATTAAGGTTCAATGCAATTTTACTGTAGGACCAATAACTGTTGCTAGAATTAAAAGTGTACCGTAACTGACTGTGGTTGAGAATCAACAAAAGATATCGATAACAAATGAGCAAGTAGACGCCAAGACAATCGAGGCTCTTTAGCTCAAGTTGTGTTAGAGAGAATATGTGTTTAGTTTGTCGTATTTTCGAAGTAGTTTTCAGTGTTAGTGTGATCTCAAGTTCAAGTTTGAATTTATTCGGTCATTTGAAAGAAGGCAGGATTTCTTACTTCTAGCATTGAAACATCATAATTTTAGAGTTGGTTTTTCTTTTCTCATTGATTCAATCATCATTCGAAAAACTTTATTTGTTTCAATTTATACTTTTAAACTGTCGAAAGAGTCTCCATGTGATGCTCCCGAATCAACGAGATAAAAATATTTATAAATTCGAAACGATTTCAAATAGTAATAATACACCACAACAGTACAAAATTTGATAAAAATGTTTGTATGTTGCCCATTGCCTAACGCATACACTAATACTACAAACGCGGATATTTACTTATTTACTACCGAGGTATATTTTAACTCAGATATTGCTGAAACTTTTTTTGATAGTTCGATAGTTCGATAGTTGATGCAATTTGTATCAATCACATGTACACAAATAATACCTATTACAGACTGGTTTTAAACGTTTTCTTATGTACGTCTAGACAATATTTTATAAATTCTTGTTAAAATAAATATCTACCTATCTACAGCTATTTATTAAAAGTATAGAAGTCCAAAGCAACAAAAGCAAGCGGTTTGCTTTCGTACGTGACGTATCCTATAATAAAGACTAAAATATTTATTAAGGCATTTTGTTGGAACGTAACTTTATGGTCGTAAAAGAAAATATTTTTAGAAAAATTCTTTATTACGTTTTATTAGAAAAGACGAAGCGGATCTACCCTTATAAAAGTATATCTTATTACATCCGTTGCGAATAATTTTAACCTCTGACCACTATTTCTTGTATGTTAGTGAAGCGCTCTATAAGTTAGGGTAGAGGACCTCGCCCAAACATATATTTCAACCATATTATTGGAATCCGACAAACTTTTCCATCTCGAAGGACTTCAATGCGGGAAAATCTACTTTATGGGTAATATTCTGTAAAGTTCACATACCACTTTTAGTTCGAAAAACAAATTGGAAAGTCTTTTTTCCTCTGCCGAATCCATCGTGGTTTCCATCGAGAAAAATGCCGTTCATAGAAATATGATATTTTCTAAAGGGGCATTTCCAATTACATTTACCGTTATAACTTTAGTCCTTTTGAGTTCCTCTTTATTTTGTCATATGTCTTCCACTACGTTGTCAAGCAAATAGAATCTTGAACAAGAAAAATTTGTTCTATCTGCTCTGAAGATACATCGATATTAAACCATTACATTTGCTGCAATAATTTATTATTGAAGATGCGGTGTTAAAATTTAACCTTTCTATTTGGTCAATGGTCAATAGGCAGTAGCCTAAAAACATGGATATAAATTTGGAAAAGGCTATCGTCATTACTTTCTAAGAACCGGGATTATTCTTTGATGTACACTACCGGCCATAATTATTTGCCCACTACAGTTTTGCTTAGATTTTAGAAAATTACTTATTTATTGTTATTCAGAGGGTATAATTATTTACCTACAAGTAAAAGAAAAATATATATTTTTTTGTGGTGTGGTACGGCCCACAAGCTTTCTAAAGCTTGTCATAACCTCAGGAGCCTTGAGTGTGTAAATTGTGTATGTAAAGTGTTCCATGGCTTTGTTACTATCACCCCCTCGCCGTAAAGGGTGAAACGCAGTTAATTGTACCCCAACTGCGAATAGTGACTCGGGAGTGTACCAGACCCGCTATGAAAATTTTAATCCTAGCGGGACTCGAACACACAGCGCCTAGCTCTACCAAGTCAAGCGCTGGCCCTCTTACCACTAGACCACCGAGCCGTTTTACCTTAAATAATTCCGCAAAAGACTCCTTTAGTACTTAGTTATCGACTAATTTCTTTAATCCGATAATTAGGGATCCAGATAGGGCCATAAAAGGACCCCAAAATTAATACAATTATCCTTCACTAATAAATATTTAATGTAATGCAGGTAAAGATAACAATTCCCTATTTACAACAACTGAAATTATGAATTTAGATTTAGTAGTCATTGTTCTTTTAAACAGTGAATATTGTTAATAGAATTATCTAAAATTAGTATTAAAATGCCGAAAACAAGAGAGTTGCCTTTATAAATCCGCACAATGATTGTTGGTTTACATAATCTTAGGCGAAGTAACAGAGATATCCCAAGAAAATTGAAATTAAGTTGCCGAACTGTTGAGTATAACGTTAAAAAATATCAAGAGGCCGACACATTATTAAATAGAAAATGAACAGGACGACAGAAAGTAACAACACCAGCGGAAGATCGTCGAATAATTATGACGAGTAAACGAAATAAAGGAAGAGCTGCACCAGAAATAACTGCTGAAATAAATATTGAGCGTGAAAAACGAGTTAGTTTAACCACTTTAAAAAGGAGGCTAAGAGAGGGTGGTTTATTTGGTTGGGTCAATAGGGTTGTGTAAACCGCTTTTACGCAAGCAAAATAAAATAAAACGCTGCGATGGGCTAGAGAGCATCAACATTGGACAGTCGATGAGTGGAAAAATGTTTTCTAGACCGATAAGTCCAAATTTGAACTTTTCGGTTCCAAAAGAAGAACGTTCGTTCGAAGGTCGAAAGGAGAACGAACAGCAGAGTCATGTGTAGTACCTACAGGTAAACGTGGAGGGGGATTGGTAATGATTTGGGGTTGTTTTGCCGCCGCATCCGTAGAAGACTTGGTTAGAATAGATGGAATTTGAAGAAAAGAGCGCGACGGTGGAAAAATGTTATGAAACGAAAATGGTGACTATACATTTCAGAATGATAATATCGGATATTTTATATTTCAACATGATAATGATCCGAAACACACCTCTAAACTGTGCCGCGAAGGAACCGTTACTCTGACGAAATTAATAGAAAGAATGCCGCAGTTGTGTGCGGCAATTATTAATAGTCGAGGTGGACATTTCGACGAAACGAAGATTTGTTAGATAAATTTTATAATTGAATAAAGACTATCAATTTCTTTGTTTTAAGAGTATTTTATTAAATGCA
The DNA here is from genome assembly GCA_029619315.2 of Dynastes maya. Taxonomy (NCBI): domain Eukaryota; kingdom Metazoa; phylum Arthropoda; class Insecta; order Coleoptera; family Scarabaeidae; genus Dynastes; species Dynastes maya. Next base: position 42,025,944 of record JAROYE020000004.1, on the reverse strand, counting down.
AAACTACAATTTCTTTTTCAATTAGCACTTCCTTTATATAGCGTGTGCCAAGATTGTTGTTACAAGAGGTGTGCGGAACTAAGAATCTTTGAATCCTAATTTGACATTTTGAAACTAAGCCCTGCTTGGTTTGAAACTTATTCAGAGTTTATTTTCGATTTTTCAAAATCAAGTAGACGTTGACAGAAAAACTTTTTTTCATTTCAGGTAAAGTACCTGTTTTGTTCGCAGTAGGTTAAAATGTTACTAATACAAGTTGTCCAGAATGAAAAGCTATGGCGTTACACATATACGTTTTTTGAATGATCGGCGTACTTTGATAAAATCCGTTATTTACCAATTTCATTTCGGGTAAAGTGCTTTTTCCGTTTAAAATACGCCAAAGCTCTATTAAGTAAAGTTGTTGATAATGACAAATTATAGCACTATACAAAATTTCAGGAAGATCTACCCACTTTGATTAAACCATAATTTTTCAGATTAAACAATTATTGTATTTATAAAAAAATTTACTCGTAGAATATTAAACGAAAGATTAAGGTATTTACAACACGTTTAGCTTTCGAAACGTAATATTATTGGTTTACAATAAATTTATGAACAATAACTGCCAGTGTTATCTGCGATATCTGAATTCTTAAAACACCGTAAAATAAAGCAAGCAACAATAGGAGGGCTATGAAAAGACAATCGTTGACTAATCTTAAGTACTGTCAGGTTACAATATGTAGTATCCTTTAGTTCAAATTTCAATTACTGCTAGATTATGTTAACGTTACAGCAGGGAAGTTACATTGTTTACCGAAAGCGCACTTTACCTGAAACGAAATTGACAAATAATGGATTTTATCAAAGTAACTCATTCAGAAAATGTTCACTACGCTTTTCATTTTAAACAACTTTTCTTAGTAATATTTTAGCGTACTGTGAACGAAAAAGGCACTTTACCTGAAACGAAAATGGTTTTTACTCATCTGTCAAAGCCTACTTGATTTTAAAAAATCGAAAGTAAACTAAAAAGAAGTTTAAAATCCAGCAGGAAAGTTCCAAAAAGTCAAATTAAGATTCGAAGATTTTTAATTCCGCAGACCTCTTATAACATCAATCCTGGGTCACGCTGTATATGCGTATTTCTTTGGACTGGCCGACTGGCCTTGGAGTATGGGTATTAAATAATTTATATAAGCCCAGATAACGACAAACGTGGAGAAACGGTGAAGTTATTGCTCTTTAGTTCATCTTCTTATTTTCGTAACTCTTCAAAATTAATGTAAAATTCTCCTACAACAAACAACAGGGTAAATTCAGAAGTATTTCTAGCAGGGTTTCGTAAAGTAAATATCTATCGTAAAGTTATTAAGTAGATCGTTGGTAAATTTGACATAATTATGTTGTCAGTTGTATTTTAGAGCATAGATTCGTCTAGTTTGAGTCATCAAGTAGCGTCACTACATTAATTCTTTCATGCTACTTCTAAAGATAACTTTATTCATCAAAAATTCCTCGTTAGATTACATTTGGGTAGATATCATCAAAATTTGCTGTGGAGAAGAAAAATAAAGGAGAAAAGGGACGTCAATAAATTCATCAATTCTGGTTAAACTTTCTTCGAGTTAACCAGTATTTTGGCTGCAGTCCCAATTTAAAGTGTCCGATATAGCAATTGGAGAATAAATCCAAGGTAGAAGAAAAGGTTGGAAGTTAGAACAGGCAGATTTCCTGTGAATGTCATAAGGAACATAGAGTTTAGATGACACCTTCGATAAATCAAGGTTAATTTCATTTTTCAATTTTAACATTCGTTAATTTCCATTTATTGATCTCAAAATTCATTAAAAATTTCCGAAAGAGTATCAAACTACTTCCCAATCCCATAAAAGAGTTAAAAATTTAATGAAATTACAAAATTCCAATTTTTTTAACAAAATCCGTGAGATAAAACATTTCAATATATAGTAAAAAATGTGACGGCAATACTTTATGTTACATCCAACTACAATTTTGGTTAGAGCAACTACATATTTTTTTGGATTAAATAAACATGTGGTAATTTTTAGTATAAATTCTTCTTATTTTAAAAATGCCGCTGTTTGCTGTCCCAAAATTTTTCTCAGTGAGTAGTTGTCTATGCTCCTAAGTATATATAATTTTCAGAATTCAACATTTGGCTCATTTGCAAACTGTAATACATCTGATGTCCATTCATTTTCCTAATAAATTTTTAATTAAAAAGAATCGCTTTGTTACGACAAATTGCAACTGTTCTTGACGAAAGGGGGTGAACGTATTTCACAACGAATTGGTGTTAAATATATCTATCTTAAGTTAGAAGTCTAAGACGATAACATTATATTATAACGTTCGGTATCGATTACTTCCTGATAGCTCAACGATATTTTTCTCCGTCTATTCGAATGATTTGCCCAGTCCATCCAGAAAGTTTCGGAAAGGTAATATTACAACATGTGGGTCACTAATATATGTGGTGAACTATCCTAATCAGTATTGCAGTCACAACTTTACCATCAATTTCTCACGTTCGCTACTTTGCGCACCACTTACGTCGCAAACGTGCCTTAACGACGATAAACCGCAAAGAAGCGTGACTCCGTGGCACTATTCGAACGACTCGAGTGGTCCATAAGAATGGTGGTAGAAATAATATAATAAAATAAATAAAGGAATTTCCATTTTAAATGTTTTAACGCTATTCTCATTCCTTATCGAAATATTTGCATATCAATGCATTTAGAGTAGATAGTTTTCGACCGCTTTCAAATTACATAGTCATGAATTTTATGTACACATTACGTTTGAAGTTTGTTATATCTTTGTCGTCGAATTTAATTCAATTATGGAGAGTGGTTTTGTGGTATTTGTGTACTTAATAATGTTCTAGAAAAGTTTCATACAGTTAAGAAATCTATACAACAATCATAGTAACATGATATCCATATGCCCCTAACAGTTGCATAAATTAGCTATACAATAATGTGTATAGGTAATTTCTGTAAATGAACAGATGTTTATAAATTCAGAAGGTATCAACCATAGTCGTTAGAGTATTCTTATTCCATTTTTATACTTATCCCTTTTATCTTACAAGGTCACTGCAAATTTATGGAAGTAGAATTTATATGAAAGTATGTTTCTCTTTCTTTATTCTAGAAGTCAGAAAAATATATTTAACAAGTGTAAATAAAGTATTCTATAGGGCATTTTCTGAATGAAAATAATTATATATAATTATATATGCACCTGAGGGAAGAAAGACTCATTTTTGTTTACCAAAGATAAATGCTGTGGCTGAATTACTTATTGGTAGGGTTGTAATTTTTTGGCGGCGCGCGAGGAGCGTATGTAATGTTTTAAAAATGGCGAATTGTTGAAAAATTTAAATTTTCACAAATCAGTTGATTAATTATGTAAACTGAGGGTTCGCTAAGGTTGATGTGACCAATTGGACATGTGTACAAAGCTCTTGCTTTATAAGATCTGTCTCTGCCCGATAATTACCTACGGCGCGTTGGCTTGATCAACGGTGGCACCCTATCGCCTAAAGAGACTGGCAATGTTACAAAACCAGATATTCCGAATAACTACCGTTGCACCCTGGTTCGTACGAAATGCTCATTTGATGGCCGACCTCGAGTTTTTCGGTTTCACGCAACACCAGCGTGAAATGGCCAAAGCAACATGGAGACGTGTTAGTCCAACGTCTGTTAAAAATCTGCAGGACCGACCACCATTTCGGCGTCATGCTATCCTCATAGCAGACAGAGTGCCAGTGGAAAATAGTTCATTGGGATGAAGTCACGCTGACTGAAAGGGAGACCTGAAATCGTCCAGGAAGTTAGAATGAGCGGCAGAAAAGTAAGCCGCTACCTAGTGACAAAGTTGCTTAGAAGCTACAAGCCTGCACTAGAGAACAAATTGTGATCACAGAGTATATCTTACAGTATGAGCTTTTTCATTTTCCATTTGTTCTTTGATCTTTTGGGATCCATTGTACAGCAAAGTAAGTTGTTCAAATCACTTTCAATTGCATCTTTCCAGCTTCTAAAATTTGTTATATATTTTTTCATGAATTCCTTAATAGAAAACATAAATCTATTAATTTTTTTTCGTACTTGATGTACCTATTTGATCTTTCTTATTAAGGAAATATTGTTATTATTTCTACATTAGATACTATGGATCTTTACATAATACATAGCAATTAGAATGGAAGCGCATTGTTGGGCAATGTTCAAGCGTGCCGGCATTAAATAATATGGTCACATCTTATATTCGGTATATAATAAATAGTAAAACAACTAAAGCTAAAGTCAAAAGGTAGGTCTTCAATATCTAAAATGTCGAAAAATATTTACTACTTTAATTTGCGATACAAAAGTTATTAGAAAAAATAATTGGAAAAATAATCTTTTTTATCAAAAAAGAAATAATTATCTTTACGACATGACACCTTAACAGATTACGTACTTTGATTCAGGTCCTTTTTACTTATTGAACAATTTTAGTTTCTAATACAACTACCAGGTGGCATACAATATGCCTGAATTAGCAACTCTATAGAAGTTAATAGTTGAATAGATACCTAACGATCCCAACACCTAAAAAGAAAAAAAGTTAAGACCCTTAGAAACTTTTATCTGAAGATAAATAATGGCAAAAGTTTTAAAGGTATGTTATTGATTAACAAGCCACTGTTTCCAGTGTGGAAGCGTGAACTTTGGTGAAAATCAATACATGTGCAAGTTCTATTAAACTTTAAAATGATTTCCTGAAAATTATACGAATTGAAGCTTTAAAAAATGGTATTGAAATTACATAAGATGTATACTGTGTATACATTAGGTACTTCCAATAGGCATTTAATACCACCATTATAAACTCACTATCACAGTTAACATATTACCACAATTACATTAAAAATAAATTTGGTTATATGTACTTAATGCCACACAAAACATGTATAAGTTTTCCAACCGTCATTACAATTACAATTGCAATAGCAAAGCCGGGTGGGCGTCTTAGTTCGCCCATCTACATCCATCAGCAAGGTCTATTGTAGGCCAGCAATGTGAATTCCAGAAGTATTCATTCAGATAAGTTTTTCTCAGCCTCTTAGGCATCGCAAAAGCCACTAAACAAAGAATATCTGATTATACGGACGGCAGGATAGTGGCAAAAAATGTGCACAATAGTTTTCTCTTCTTTCAGGCACAGACTGTACTCCTACCTGAGCGAGCCCCAATCTGAGTAAGTGGTTCCTTAATCGAGCATGATCGGTAAGGATTGCGGCTAGAGCCTTGTAGATTTCCTCTCATGCTCTCGCATGAGATTACCACAGTGGGGTTACCCCAGGTTCGGAAAGCTTCTTCTTCTTGTTCGGCCTAATGGGTATCATGCGTTTTGGCAGTGCTGGAAGATATGCCAACTAGAGGTTCTGGATCCAGCGGAGTGTGCTTGGCTCCCTACCAAGCAAGGGCATCTCCTCATTACCATTGTCCGTGTATCTTGGTGTCTAGATGACGGTAACCTTGTTGTTTCTACCTAGAATGTTAATGTTGTTTCTGCACTCAGCTACCAGTCTGGAGGAAGTCTTTCTCCTCTCGAGATCTCGCAGTGGACCCTGGCTATTAGAGAAAATTTTTATCAATCTGCCTGACAACTCTACTCAAAGGTATCCTGACGCCCGTATCGATAGCAAGTATTACATGATCTTTCGATTATAGGTTTGCGACAGTAGATTCCCTCACCGATTCATGTGTCCATTCTGGAACCATCGGTGTAAAGCCTAATATCAGCCTTAATCAAGGCTACTCCAATAGACCCGGCTGGGTAGCATACATCGAAAGAGTTCTCTAACGATGTTGTGACATACAGCATGTCCGAAGGCATAGCCAGAACCTCGTCACCAAGGATCTTGCCAAGGATTTTTTCTGTCCGAGCGCAAACCATGTGTTGTGTAGTTGTACCGCAAGATGCCAGTATCTGCAAAACAACTGTCCTGGCTTCCCGTTCTAAAAGTATTGTAAAGAGGTATAAAATCCAGGAGAATTTCAAGAGCCAGTCCAGGTATGGTACTTAACGCACTAGTAATCTTTAGGCTATTCTCTGCAACGAGGTAAGTTTAGCGCTCGTTGTAACCTGTTCGCCCTTTTTTCACCAGATAACGACGTCGTATGGGATCATAGAATGAATCACTGTCACATACAGCCAACACATTCCCTTGGGGAATATTCCCCAAGTCTTACCATAAAGCCTACAACATGTCCAGAGAGACATTTTGGCTTTGTGAACTAATTCATCTCAATAAGGATTCCAGGATAATGTTTTGTCAAGCAAAATTCCTAGATACATTACCTCCATAGAAAAGTGTAACTAGAAGAGTTGAAGAAATCAGTCCCTCCAGGTTCCTTCTCCTTGTGAATGGAACGATCATGGCTTTGTTCGGGTCTTTCCCCTTGCATCGGCCGTTAATAGCGCTGAGCACTTTGCAAGGTAGTTGTTAGCCTCTGTGTTTTCTCTAATTAATATGACTAAGGTGTCAACATACGCTTGTACCTCGATCCTAAGTGCCTTCACGACCGCTATCAGGTCATCTACAAGAAACGATCATAGCAGGAGGGAAAAAAACTTTCTTCTTGGGGGCAGCCTTCGCTCGGTGTAAGTGTAGGGCATTATGGTGTAACGAGCTTGAGCCCAACATAGTACTAAGCATATTGCGGACCCATTCCGCAGTAGTTGGTTCAATTCCTCTATCCACCACTGCTCTTGTCAGTGATGTGGCTTGTGCATTAATAAATGTTTCTTTATGTTGACTATCGCCATACTTCGTACATCAAACACCGATTGGTATGGAATGGAATGCATGACTGATTAATGTAAAAAAAATCGCTATGTGCAATAATTAGTATTCTCAGTTCTCATACTGTAATTATTCATTTCCATTCATAGCTAAATAATTTAACTTTCATATCTATCATTTACAACTGCTTTAGCTTTCAGAACTGGTAAACTTATTTTGCGTACTTCTCTAAAGCAACATTTCAATTCCTGCCGCTTCTCCTTATTTAAGTCATCCATTCAAATTAATTCAAACCAATTAATTTTAATGACTATGAAATGTAGTCGAGCAAGCCTCCATTACTAGTTACAAACAAATGATCGAAGTTGCGAATAACAAATTCGTACAACGTATATTCTCCCGCAATATATCTCCGCAATACCTAAATAAATTATCGAAATCTCTCACGGTCCTGCAAGAAAGCAACTTCTCTATTAGGTGAGGTTCCCTAACTTTTATGGTAACGTAATAACAATTAACGTGGTAAACTTTTAGGGAAAAACGAAAGAGTAAAGAATTGGCCATATCAATGCAAATCCGAAACCCACTTCGCCCATTTTCGCTACTATATATCTCCCTTTCCGCACGGTCATTTGTCACACTCGTGTCCAGAGGGTATCGTGTAATAAAGTAAAACCTCAGCAGCAAAAATACCGGAGATAAAGCGAGAAAAAAGAAAATGCTATAAAAGGACGCCCGTGATACGAATAATGAAGAATTCACTGCATTACATCGCACAGAGCATTGCAGAAGATGTACGTATGTATGTACATACATATATTGAAGCTTGTCAAGCGTCAAAGAAGCCGAAATATATGAAAAGAAGAGAGTGACACGGAATATGAAATCTTAAGTTACGTTTTCCCTGTAAGTTATAGAAACGTTCTGTAACTCATAACATAACTCATCAAAAAATGCTGGAGTAAGAGCATATAAAGCAAACGGAAATAATGTATCTCGTTTAAACGACGGATGGGACAATACGATAAGGACCGACTGCCCGTCTTTCAGCGTATTATACAAGCTTATTTTTGTGCCCCTATTTCTGCCAGTAACACTGGCATAAAGAGCTTTATTAAATCCCTGCGAAAGGCACACTCTCTAGCATTCCACTGTTTATGGATTGCGCCAAACGACAAAATGTGTAAGCGGCCAATTAAAAGGAGAAAATTGACGTTGACGTTGTGATTGTTTTGTTGACCGGCATTAGCAATCCAGCGTCCTATCTTGTAACGTCCTATGGTTGAGTTACTCGGTTAACGATATTTTTTTTGTTTCACATATCAAGAAAAACGCATTTGTAATTGTGTGGTCGAGCACTATATATATCTATACCTACTTAAGCTCGAAAATGCTGTAAAGGTATGTACTTCCATCGGAGATACTTTTTTACGACACTTGATGTTTAAGTGCGCGTTTTTGATCTCTGAAAGTTAATCTTTTGTGTAAACACACCGTAGAGAAGCGCCAAAGGGCTGACTCTCATGAGACTAGTATAATTAAAGTTAATTTCCTACACACCTATACAAACACATACTCCTTCACAAAGAGAGCGACATTCTAGATAAAACACATTTAATTAATGAAAATTAAAATTATGTCCACGGCGTGGAATCGAACCTCGCTCCTCCTGTTTGCCTGGTAGGCGTTTTAATCACTACACCACGAGGACTATGCAAGATTCGTTCTGTCTTTAATACCTAGATGTTATATTTATCTGCAAATATATCACAATATTTCGACAGATAATTTTGTCTGTCCAGAGAACGAATCTTCCATAGTCCTCCTCGTGTAGTGGTTAACACACCTACCCGGTAGGAGATGCGAGGTTCAATACCTCGTCGTGGACATAATTTTAATTTTCATTAATTAATTACGTCGAAATTTCCAAAGAAAATTATAGATTTCATAATTCACCGACGGAAGTCAAAATATATTAATTTTGGGAGTTATCTCGGGAATAGTTATATGCAATAAATAGAACAGGGGCTGTACCGTTACCTCTGAAATTATTAATTAAATCGAAGACACTTGGGTCAACATCATCAGCCCGATTGATGTGGGAGAACATATATTAAATCCATCGAACCCGCCCCATCCCTCCTTTCCAAGAAAAAATATATATCTATATGTATATTAATATTAAACGGCTCGGTGGTCCAGCGCTTGGCTGGACAGAGCTAGGCGCTGTGTGTTCGAGTCCCGCTAGGATTAAAATTTTCTTAGCGGGTCCGGTACACTCCTGAGTTACCATTCGCAGCTGGGGTACAATTAACTGCGCTTCACCCTTTACGGCGAGGGGGTGATAGTAACAAAGCCATGGAACACTTTACACACACAATTTACACACTCAAGGCTTCTTATGACAAGCTTTAGAAAGCTTATACACCCCCTTGGGCCGTATCACACCACAAAAGAAAAAAAACATATACAAATACCTGCTTTTGCCGTTTAGGCTAGAAAACCAGTTAAATAAGGAGAGAAAAGCGGAAAAGATTTGTCATCAACAACCCAGACATATGGTCATCATACCCTAATAAAATTCGACTGAGACAACGGTTACGTCTACTAAAGGTGTATGCTGAATGTACGGGAGGATCGACGTCTCTGTCATAGTACAACCATAAATCAAAAAGGCCCCTACCGCAATAAATCGAAAAGATATGAGAAGTGCAGAGGTCCCTTCTCTTTATTGATTAGGTTTGCATTCTTATTTATGTAAATAGTCTCAGGCGTCCAGCTCACGCGGTGAAATCACATTTTTAATTAATTTTAGGCTTTCTAATTTAGTACTATGGCCTGTATCGTTTATGTATTGTGCGACACATGACGCTTCTATCTTCCCGTACCTGTAATACCTGATGTGTTAAATCTAGTACCTATCGCTCGTTTCGTTTGACCAATTTACACTTTATCACAGCCACCACATGCAATTTTGTAAATTCCTGATCTTTCTCTCATTTCAGGTTTATCTTTTGGATTGCCAAGAGGGGTTTTGAGTGTATTGCGCGAACTGAAACACACGTCCATCTCTTGTTCCTTAAAAACTTTATCAATACCTTTCGATATTCTATGGGAGAGAAGTTTCATAAATTTCTTATCGGGGGGTCCCGTTGGGATTAAAGTCGCGGTGTTTCTGATATAAAGCCTAGGTTGAACTTTCCTACGCATGTGATCGACATCTATAGAAGAGTAACCGTTGAAAATAACTAAATTTTTTATGAAGTTTAGCTCTTTATTGTACCTACTTTTACTCAAGGGGAACTTCAACAATCTATTAACTAAGAAGCTAATCGCGGCCATTTTGTGTTACTGTTGTTGGAGTCGGATATAATGTATCCATTAGTGTTTGTTTCCTTTCTATAGATGTCAATTTCCAGTTTTTTATTACTTCTAATTACTAAACTACCTAGGAAGGGAAGTTGGTTGTTCACTTCTTCTTCTACTGTGAATTTAACAGTTTCGAATTTTGAATTTAGTGTCGCGACGAACTCCGGAATGGTACTTTTCTTCATATCCGGACCCCCCGATGAGAAATTCGTGAAACTTCCCTTCCACAGAGTATCGAAAGGTATTGGTAAAGTTTTTAACGAACAAGAGATGAACGTGTGTTTCAGTTCACGAAATACGCTCAAAAACCTTCTTGGCAATCTAAAAGATAAACCTGAAATGAGAGAAAGATGGGGAATTCACAAAATTGCATGTGATGATTGTGGTAAAGCCTATATTGGTCAAACGAAACGAGCGATAAGTATTAGATATAGTGAACACATCAAGTGTTACAGGTACGGGAAGATAATAATAGTAATAATAATAATAATAATAGCAATGTATTTCTTCAAACAAATGTTAGAGGAAACAGTCAAATGTGTACACAAAGAGAGACAATACTCAACTAACAAGCAGATCACAAACTGTTGGCTAGGAAATGAACACAAAAGTAACATTGCAACGCAAGAAATGCAAAGAGAAATCGTAATAAAAGCAGAGAATGGAAAGCTGCATGGTTCTAATAATTTAAGTATTCTCGTATTGAATACGGCTCTATATCGCAAAGGTACCTTATTAACTGCTTCTTAAATAAACCAGTATTTGTTATAGTTTTTATACTATTCGGTAACTTATTAAAGAAAGTCATACCAGCATACTGTACAGACTTCTCACTAGCAGTCAGTCTGTGTTGAGGTAGCCTGTAATTATTTTTATTCCTTGTTAAATATTCATGCTCAAAAAAGCATTCACTAACACTACATTTATGTTTGCAAACAAATATTATGCATTCCAAAATATAAAGTGCGTATATTGTTAAAATGTTACCTAATTTGAAAAGTCCTCTACAAGTTTCTAGATAGTTCTTACCAAAGATAAATCTTATTGTTCTTTTTTGTAGAACAAAAATTCTGTTGATATCAGTCGATTGACCCCAAAATATAATGCCGAATTTGGCTTTGGAATAAAAATTCCCGTAATATACAGTCATTAAAGCACCAATGTCTAACACGTGCGACAGAGTTTTGATCAGAAAACAAGTTTTGCCTAATGATTTACAGAGTTCGTCTATATGTAAGTTCCATCTAAGGTGTTGATCTATAAAAATCCCCAAGAACTTACCGAGTCGCTTATTCTGCAAGTATTATTGCCTAGGAGAATTTCATCTGGTATTGATGTAATAGTATTACTTCTAAAGATTATGCACGAAGTTTTTTCTTTGTTTAATACTAAATTATTTAATATAAACCATTTTTCCACAATTTCAAAATGTGTGTTGCAACTCTTCAACAGATCCTCATATGTGTCCGCTCTAATTAATAGATTTGTATCGTCTGCATAACTAGTTATTGTGCAATCGGTACCACAAGTTGACAAGAACATATCATTTAAAAAAATTATAAACAGCAGAGGACCAAGTACGCTACCCTGTGGCACTCCCATACTGATTGTTTTTTGTCTAGACTGCGCTGTTGCACCACCCCTGTTTACTTTGGCCATTTGATATCTGTTAGAAAGGTATGATAAAAACCAAGAATTAGTCACTCCGCGTACTCCGTAGCATTCAAGTTTCTTTAGTAACAAAGAATGATCAATGCAGTCAAAAGCTTTTGACAGGTCAAGGAAGATCCCACAAGCCAGGCCACGCCGCTCCCAGATCTGTAGGATATTTTTAATATAATCAGAAAGCGCAGTTTGTATGGATTTACCTGATACATAACCATGTTGAGAAGACGCAAATAAGTTATATTTAGAAAAGAATCCAAACACGCGATTAGCCACTACTGACTCAAATACTTTATTTAGCGATGTTAGTACGCTTATCGGCCTGCAATTTGCGCAATCGTTTTTGTTTCCTTTTTTGTATATAGGAGTTACTAAGGCAATTTTTAATTTGTCAGGATAAATTCCAGTTATAAAGGATGTATTGATTATATGAGAAAGTGGAGAAACTATTACATTAACACACCTTTTCAATATAGCTACAGGAATCTCATCTACACTAGATGATTTCTTATTTTCAAAACTTATAATTAGATTTTTAAGTTCATTTGCGTCAACAGGAGCAAAAAAGAAGGAATCAGAGTTAGATTTGAAACTACTAAATGTCTTATCTTTTGGTTGTTTTGTTAAATTTATTAGATTTGCAGCCATTGTAATAAAATGATCATTAAAAGAATTTGCTAAACTTATTAAAGAATCTCCCTTAGGAAGTATCGGGTCTTTTACTTCGCCACGTATCTCTCTAACAATTTTCCACATTTTATTACCCGAATTAACTAATCTACGATTATAGTAAGCTCTACTATGCGTTTGAAGCAAAAAGTTATAATGGTTTTGATAATATTTAAACAACTCTTTATACCTGATGTCAAAAGTAGATAGCATCTGAGTCAATATAACATTATTCTTAGCATCTAACATCGTTTCATTGTTATACCACGATTTGTTTCTCTTTTCTGTAATTTTGATTTTATATACAGGAAAGTGTTTTTCAAAATACCATAAAAGGGTGTCTGAAAATGCATTAAACATTTCATTTACATTACATTTGTTGTATACATCTGCAAATGTTTCAGATGATATATCTTGATAAAAACTATTATAGCTGTATTTATCAAATTTTCGCGCAAATTTGTATTTAACATTACTAAAAGACACGTCTGTAATAAATTCTAGCGATTGAGCTAAATGGTCTGAAAATCCTGTAAAGAACGTTTCAGTTTTAACATCAGTACTATTACCAAAAATTTCAGATATAATAATATTATCAATACAACTTACATTTGAGTTCGTTATTCTGGTAGGGCAATTAACAGTAAATATTAAATTATAAGCGGACAATAAATCCTTAAACCTATCGCATGCCATAGATGTTTTGAGAATATCAATATTAAAATCACCTGCAATAATTATGCAATCAGTGTTCAAATCTACTAGAATATCTAACATTTTTTCAAAATTTCTTAGGAAGATCCAGATATCACTGTTTGGTGTTCTATAAATACATACTATTATATAACGCTTGTTATTTACATTAACAATTACAGCGCAACATTCAAAAACATAACTAATAGCGAGCGCGTTAACTGAATTCACAGCATAGAAATTAGACAAAAGAGTATTGTTCACATATATAGCTGAGCCACCATGCTCCAATATTTTCCTACAATAACTGGATACCAAGTGATATCCTCCGAGGCGAAATGACATTAGTTGCTCCTGAGATTGCCAATGTTCAGTCACGCATACAACAGCGTAGCCAGGTTTCTCGCTAAGAATTACTTCAAGTTCATTGCTACATGTACTCAGACATTGAATATTCTGATGATAAATTCTAATCGGAATTTTATTAATAATTGTTGCTACTTCGGTGCTGCTTTCTTGGTGAATTGATGAAAAAAGTATTTATTAATTCGAACGCCGGATGGCCATAACTCAGGTTGTTTAATTGCATCTGCCTTGTCAAGAGGAATAGAGACTTTATATGACGAATATTCTTCAGGTCGTTTTGATACCATTTTTTCGCATTTCACCTCCAAAAAGTTGTTGTTTTTTAAATGAGACGTAACTTCATCCATGGTGGTATCGACATCCAACCCACAAATATGAAAGTGAGCATACTGTATAGCACCTTTTATGGATAAACCTGACGCATTACCGTGGATAGGTGTATTCTTAATAAACCGTCTCTTATCTACTCTCCGCTGTACTACAGTAAATCCGTCATTAGTGCAGTTTGAGGCATTGCAATTTTCAATTTTCTCCTCTTGTATTGACGACTTCCCACTTTTCTCGACAACTAAAGACCGGGTGATGTTTATCTTTTTTTGATTACTCGTATCATGCACAAGTTCAATGTCATCCGGTTTTTGTTTACTTATGTTTTCTTTAGCATTTGTTGCCTGTTTTTTATCCCTTGTTACTGTTTTTTTCAATATTGACGAATCTTGAGCTTTAGCACCATCTACATTCGAATTATTAAGACAGTTGTTTAATGTTTGTACTACAGATTTCAATGTTTCAACTTCTCTAAATAAATCTGCATTTTGTTTACTAAGATGTTGAATTTCCTCTTTTAATGGCATTATTACCGAAGTGGTGATAGCATTAATCAAATTACTTTCTAAATATTGTGAAAGATATTCAATTGACATACCCTTATCTACCACCGTATGAGTGTCTTCAGCTGTGGAATTACTGATATTATCGGTGTTATTTTCACTACAACCGGTGCAACTCCATATTTTTATTGTACCATCTTCTTTCATTTTAGTATACACCTCAACAGGAAGATTGATACAACTTATGTGATAATTTCTTGTACACGAATTATTACACGTAATATAATCGTGATATCTGCCGATAGTTTTGGCACAAACAAAGCACACGAACGCTGTAGGCGCCATGACACTTACATAGAAGCGTCAAGTGTCGCACAACACATAAACGAGACAGGCCATAGTATTAAATGAGAAAACCTAAAATTAATTAAAAATGTGATTTCGCTATGTGAGCTGGACGCCTATAAGACTATTTACATAAATAAGAATGCAAACCTAATCAATAAAGAGAAGGGATCTTATTACGGTAAAGGCCTTTTTGATTTATAGTTGTACTATGACAAAGACGTCGATCCTCCCGTACATTCAGCATGCATCTTTAGTTTGAAGTGAGAGAAGGAAAGAACACAATTTTTTGCGTACAGAAAAGACATAATCGTTGTCTCACTCGAATTTTATTAGGGTATGGTGACCATATGCCTGGGTTCGTGATGACAAACCTTTTCCGCTTTTCTCTCCTTATTTAACTTGTTTTCTAGCCTAAACGGTAAAAGCAGATACTTGTACACAGGTTGTCCCCGAATTAAGGATGGATAGGTAAGGCAGACATGGCATGGATAGGTAAGGCAGACAGAAAATTATTGAGTTGAAATTTCATCTTTTGGGGTTCAGCGATGCTTTGAATAGTAAGTATAAAGTTATGCCATAATTTTATTGCCAATAGATCAAGTGTATCTTGGAAATTTACAAAAAAGCAATTTTTTAAATTAGTAAAATGTATTTTCTGTAGGAGATATGAGATATATATATATTGTTGTGGTATGTTCAACGTTGTATCTACGACAACAACAATTTCTCTCGGTTGTCACTTCGGTACTGACCAAATGTCAGGTTGGCCACTCGTTGGCAACCAAATATCCCTCTTGCGGGGATAATTGGAAATTTCTTCGTTACCATCCCCCCCTCAGCCAACCGTCCTTGGGGCAAGGACGGTAGAATTTAATTATAAGTCCAGATAATGACGAGTATGGGTTGTCATGGACAAATCTACTCGTTTATTAATTTTTCTATTCACTTATTTCTTCCAAATTAATGTAAAAATCGTCTGGAATAAGCAACAACATAAATGGCAAAGCACAACAGATAATATTTCCTCAATTAAATCTTTATCTGAAAGGTTTCTATAAATTAGCAGTGGATTTTCTCTTTTAAAGCTTGTTGGTGACAGTTCGGACCACAGAATCATCAACAAACAACCTCCCGGTTAAGTCACTGCATTCGTTCTCGTATGCTAATATCATTTGATAGAAAGTCATCGAAAAGTTAGTTTCTATTTAGGTAAATTATCAAAATTGGCTGTGAAAGAACACAATCGCCGGTCTTTCGCGATTTAAAATAAAAGAAAGAGGAACGACGCCCTAAATTTTCATCAATCTTTATTCGGCCTTGGTTGAATCAAAGTTTGTCTTGAATCCAATCCAAAGATAAGTATTCGTTGTGTATTCAAAGTCATTATTAGAGAAGTAAATAGGGTTGAATATCCAGAGCAGGCAGTTCCTGTGGTGGGTATATAAACAGAGGGTTCATATACATTGGCGTCGTTCGAAAGTTTAAAGGTTAGTTAAATTTAAAAATCTTAAAATTCGTTAATTTGATTTTACTGAATTGGAAATTTATTCAAAATTGCCGCAAGGGTATCTAGAGATACCCCCAAACCTACAAAAATCATTTATTCGAGTTAAATTAGGAAATTTAACAAAATTTGAGTAAAACCCCGAGAAAGATATTTCAATATATATATATATAGGTATATATTTTTTCTTGAAAAGAAGGGATGGAGCGGGTTCGCTAGATTTAATATATGTTCTCTCACATCAATCGGTACGTGGCTGATGATGTCGACCCAAGTGTCTTCAAAAAGGCCTTTCCGAGTTAATTAATAATTTGTGTGGTGCGGAGTGTACCGTGAATATTTTGTTTACTTCTATCATGCCAGTACAATAAAAATAATGAAGCATAAGTACGCGTTCACAGTTCAGTCGAAAATATTTTTAGGTTATGTACCATTTTGATCTAAATAATATTTATTCAAAACACTTTTCTCTAAAATGATGAAAGGTAGAAAAAGATAAGGCAGTAATTGAAAAACGCTGCTTATTTGGGTTACGCTGTACTATACCAAATAAGTCTTCAGTCTTCATAGTAGTAGGTATTACTTGAAAATTAAATATAAGACTCAAACTATCTATCTTGTAAATTAGTTTCTTTGTTGGACGTTATTATTTAGTAAATCTCCTAGACTTAAGAAACTTTGTACACTGTTAATAATCAGCAGATTTAACGCATTGCTTTTATCTTTGCCCATCCAACGTTAATTTTCCTTTAGCGGGTTGGGTCTTCATCCTCTTAACGGAGATTTTAAACTTATTACCATCTCTCTAGATAATTATTTCCGTAATACTGTAATAAGATGCTGAGCTAAACACAAAAGGATAGAGTTCAGTGAAATTCCGCTTGAACATGATACTGACTAAAGTTACTAAATTGAAACTTTATCTTTGCACGAATACAAATAGTACGCAGTGTCACGGACAATTCTGCATATCACTAAACAGTACGGCGCGATAACCTCCATGCACGTATGTACACTACCAGCCATAATTATTTGCCCACCCAAACAAATACGCATAAATAAAGGAAGTGTTAACTGAAAAAGAAATTGTTGTTTTGCATTTAATAAAATACTCCTAAAACAAATAAATTTACAGTCTTTCTTCAATTATAAAATTTCTTTGACACCAAAAAACAAAATAAAACTTCGTTTCATCGAAATGTCCACCTCGACTATTAATAATTGCGGCACACACTTGAGGCATTCTTTCTATCAATTTCGTCAGGGTTCTAATTTAAGCCAGGCTTCTTGTAGAATCTATTTTCACTTGCCTATCGAGTTCCTTCCACAAAATCTCTATGGGGTTAGCATCTGGGCTTTGAGGAGGCCATTTCATTATTTTGATATTGCTTTCGCGTTTCACTGATTCTAAATATTCGCAGCACCGTTTAGAGATGTGTTTCGGATCATAACCATGTTGAAATATAAAATAGTCACCAATTATTCTCATTCCAGACGGTTGAGCATTTGTTATCAAAATTTCCTGGTAGCACTCTTCTATCTATTTTAAACAAGTCTCCTACGGATGCGGCGCCAGAAAAATCCCAAACCATTACCGATCCGCCCCCATGTTTGACTGTAGGTACTACACGTGATTCTGCTGCTCTAAGATGTATATACAAGACAAAGGTAAAGTCCCGAGGGCCCGAAATATGGGCCTACATGACTGGCGGAAGTAAGCGCTCACAATTGCGCGCACAACCGCCTTGTACCGGCAGATTCTCCCCACAACAAGATGCCATATTGTAATCTTGCCTGAATCTCAGCATAATATAGAGTTATAAGCGCTTGCCTAGATACTTGCAGACACAGACAACGAAACAAGTACGTTTTTGCTGATATTTTCCTTGTTAATTCGTCGCAATAAGCATTCCACGACAATGTATCTTCGATGGTAATTCTCAAAAATTTGATCTGATTGCAGTCAGTTAGTTGCCGACCTGCAAGCGAAAAAGATTCCACTTCCACAGTTCTTTGTCGGGAATGAAATACCATAAATTTAGTTTTCTCCATGCTAAGAGAGAGTTTATTGTCATTAAACCAGTCCAGGAGAGTGGCCAAGAAATTGTCAACGAGAATAGAAATATCATCAGCATATAGCGTCATATATATATATATATATATATATATATATATATATCTGAAAGTAATTGGACTATATCGTTGACATATATTGAAAAGAACTGACCCCAATACCGAGCCTTGTATTATGGCACTAAGTACTGGGAGACGTTCAGAATTGAAAATCTTGACCTCACCATTGGAACTGGTGTAGCTGATCTGCACGAATTGTGTCCTACCTTGAAGGTAAGATGAAAACGGTGGTTAAGCTAACTTGTTTTTCACGCTCAATATTATTTCAGCCGCAGCTTTTTTTTTTTTCGTTTATTCGTCATAATTATTCGACGATCTTCCGCTGGTGTTGTCACTTCCTGTCACCCTGTGCGCTTTCTATTTAATAACGTGCCAGCCTCTTGATATTTTTAACGTTATAGTCAACAGTTCGGCGACTTAATTTCAATCTCTGTTACTTCGCCCAAGATTATGTAAAGCAATAATCATTGTGTGGGTTTCTAAAGACAACTCTCTTATTTTGGGCATGTTAATACTCATTTTAGATAATTTTAGTAACGATATTCACTGTTTAAAAGAACAATAACTACTAAATCTAAATTCATAAATAGAGAATTGTCATCTTTACCTGCACAACATTAAATATTTATTAGTGGAGGATAATTGTATTACACTTTGGATCTTTTCATGGCCCTACCTGGACTCCTAATTATCGGGTTAAGGAGATTCAATCGATAATTAATTTTCAAAGAAGTCTTTTGTGGAATTATTTAATGTGATATCTTTCTTTTAATTGTAGCTATATAGTTATACCCCCTAAATAACAATAAATAAATAACCTTCTAAAATCCAAGCAAAAATGTGGGTGGGCAAATAATTATGGTCATTAGGATATTTTAATGGTTAAATTATACTTCAAATACAAGATAAAGTCAAGTTTGATTATTTAAAAGTACGCGGGGTTTTAAGTACGTGACGCGTCCCCATAGAGTTCGCAAAAGGTCCAAGTTTGAGGTTAGATTTTCTCCTTTTAAATTCATTCTCATTATTTGTTGTAAATTTTTATTCAAAGTGACTAGGGGACACTCCTCGACCTATTGACCGTGAAAAGTTAATTAATTATGTTAGAAAAACTAATTTTCTCCCGTTTATACTATAGTATATTACGTTCATAAAGGAGACGCTTTACAAACCTGCAGCTAATATGGTGGCGACGCCTGCTGGTATGCCGAGTCCTAAATTCAGTTGTCCCTTCTCCTCAATGAATCCAACGGTGCCCATGATTAAAAACGTGATGCCGCATACGATCTGAAAATATAAAGCGGTGAAAATAACATGCCGGAAAAAAAGAACTGTGGAAACGATGGAGTGCGCTCAATTGTTCTCTCGTTTTCGATTTAATGAAGTCTTTCTAATTTAGCGCGTAGCGAACGAGCGGTGTCTATGGTTACAATTATATTACAAATTTTCAGGATTCGTTTCTTCTGCTATTATCAGCTCCAATTAAGGTAACATTTCAATTTAGTGTCGGAACGATAAAGTCCTTAATGAAATTTAAATTTGTGATCCATTTTCGTGCAAATTACTTTTAACTTTTTCATGTAGAGGAAATGCTGTAATTAATTAAATTCAGTTGCATAGAAGACATCTAACTGCAGATAAAATTCATTGAATCATATACCGGTCGCGTTTGAATTTATGGACGGTAAATCATTCACTTCATACAAGGAACGACGTTTTCATCTGTGTTAGGTGTGCAAATGTGTAGGTATGCTTTCCATGAGGTCCCTACTTAGTTTTTCTAAACAACCTCATACATTTACAAATTACAATTAATTGATTACTCAACACCAGAGCTGATTTTAGAAAATATACTTTATTTGGTAGTTTTCACCTTATTAAGGGAGATGATCATTGATTATTTCCAAATAAAAAATGAAATATTTTACTAAAAAGTAGATAACAAGTTCTAGATAATAAAAGTGAGTTAGTAACTTTTATCGCCATGTTAGAATTATGTTTCCTTTTCACATCTGGTACGTGCTTTTTAATGTATATTGTTACACCCTTTATTAAAAAGTCTGGCCGTTCCTAGATAATGAGAGGTATAATAAATTATATATATTAAAGGGTATAATACTTCTCAGACCTGGTATTATGTGTTTTTTTGAGTGTATACACGTTGGTACAGATACGAACGGGGTATTGCCTTTATGAATGGCAACAGTGCACTCGAGTCTCGAGTTTCGAAATACGTTTCACAGTACTTCTACTAACACCGATTTCGTCTGCAATTTGCCGGCTAGAACAAGGTTCGCCCATTTCAACTAACGAACAAACCCTCACTTCTCTCTCCTCCTGCTCGGGATGCATTAGAGGGATTTGAGGCTGTTCGTCTATTTGTTGGCATTTACGGCAATTCCCAAAATACCATTTAATGATCTGCACCATCTCTGCGGTTGTATAAGCTAACATAATGATAGGCTACGGCAATTGCGCGCGACGAGGCTGGCCGGCGCCGGCGGGGTTAAATGCAAGGATGCCGGATAGCGCTACGTACAATATAACCCGCAGCTCGGTGAAGCCTGAACCAACGTATATACATAAATTAAAGAAAGCGAAGTTACTGTAAGCTTAACCGAAAAAAATTGTGTAATATCTTATGACAAAAAATAAACAATAAATTCCAAAATATATAAAGCGTGTCATTGCAAAATAAATAAAATTGCTTTTTTTTATTTCCAAATGTATTTAATGTATAAATAGTAGTGGATACATAGTAAAGAAAGAAGGTTTCAAAAGTAAAATTAACTCCAAAACAAAAAAAATTGTAGGGTAGAATAGAACAGAATAGTTTTATTGACCCTTGAATTGTTTAAAAAACAAATGGGGTATATGTCAAATACATATAATAAAATAACAATTTAAGTATACAGGATAAAAAAAGAAAACCAGACTGAACTGATCTACTTCTACCAATATTTGCAAATTCGTCCGCTAATTAAGGGCCTATTGTACGAAAGGCGTTCAACGTTGAACGGAATTCATCAATGGTTCAATGTTTGCCTTGTACAAAAGCAAAATCATACTTCAATATTCGAACAAAACATCGCTTTACTCAACGTCAACTGGCGGTCGTCCAACCATTATAGATAAAAAATGATGTAAAAGACTGGTACGTTATTATCCGATTTTCATTTGTTTTCAAGATGTAGCGTAATTAAAAATTTTTAACTAGCGTTCTTGTAAAATGGTCCAAATTTCCGCTTGTTTTCGAGTTAATACGTCTGAAATAAAATAAAAATATCATTGTAAAACAAAAAATAAAATTCGTTCGACGTTTTTTTCACTTCTTATCGTATATGACGTACCGGTTGAATCAATTCTTTACAAGGTAAAGGTCGACACTCGGGATGCACTAATTCGTATTAGAAATACTGCAGCCGAAATTAAAGAAAGATATGAAACAACCAAGAGAGCAGCAGGCGCCCATCGTAGACGAAGCATAAAATATTTAAAGGTTAATGGCCGTATTTATTAAAAGACTGTTATGATTAAAAAATGTGAATGTATGAAATTTTGTTTATTTGTAATTACGCTGTAACTTGAAAACAAATGATAATCGGATAAGAACATATGCACTTTTTGTATTATTTTCACGTGTACACATCTGGAGTTTTGTCCGTTCTTCTCGATTCACCCTGTATACAGTAAAACTGCTTTTTATGTACATGGAAGCTACATACCTTTTAAATGATTAATTTTATTGATAACCAAATAATATTTGTGTACACTTTTCTGTTATTGACGTTTATGAGAATATAATGCATCACTTTTCCGTTTTTCCGTTGCTGATGTTTTCGAATAACATTATTCGCGCGGGAAACCATAATATGTAACACTACGCATTCCAGCACGATTATACGCTGTTACCAATTCCTATTATTACTTGTTCTATTGAACCGGTACTGAATTTCGATCATACAACGCGCTTCTGATTAAACTGCGTTCACCCTTGATCCATTGATCAGTTAACCTAAACTTGAATGCCATTTCGTACAATCGGTACTAATTCATGCTCCCACAAATTGTAACAGTAGCCCTGAATTAGACATTCCTTCATATTTTGTTTAAAAATTAAGACACCAATCAATGCACGGATGCTCGATAAGAGTTCATTAAAATTCTGGAACCCGCAATGATTGGTGATTTTTGATAGTAAGTGTGATTAGGTTTATTCTGTACGATGTTGTTTCTGTTTCTAGTTTCATTACAATTATGGATATTTATACATTGAGGGCCTAAAATATGACAAAGGCAGGTTATAATAACAATAAATATCAAGAATAATTTACTCTTTTGGAATTGAGATTTGAGAGTTTGGTAATTGTTATGATTACTTTGCTTAGCAACGAGCTCTTTAGATCAGTCTTGTGTTACAAGAAACAATTTGGCCCTCTTTCCTAGCCAACTTTGCGTAGCAAGAAAAATTGATTACCAGAACATTTATTGCTGCATATCATATGTCATATTTCTTAAGTTAAAGTATGTGGTATTCTTGGATTCGTCTTTCGGTTACCTTTCCAAAAACGTAAAAATATATAGAGTGTTCCATTTAAAAAGAGGAAGTTGACGTCACTTCCGGAAATACAATTGAAATGCTGATAACGGCAAAAATTAGTTTACAAAAAATAGAAATCGACATATTTTTTCTAAAGACGCTAGCTTTTGTCGTTCAAAAGTTAGCTAGAGGGGGGCACACTTTAGGCCCTCGCTGTATGAATCGACAATTTACTTTTGTTTTGCAAAATGTATATTAAAACTTGTGCAAATATAACGATTTATAAGATTTATTCGGTCATTTCGGTTGACAATGAGGTTGCCCAGGAGCCCTCCAAACAGTTGTTCCGAATTAATTAATTAATATTTTATGTGGTGAGGAGTGTTCCGATGCTTCGTGTTGTTTGTGGACTCTACATACTTTCCCCCTTCAAATGATAAAACTTTTGTCTACATTTCTTTTCCATTAAATAGACGGTTTCTGAGTTATTCAGCCATCCCAAGATAAATGAATCACCCGGTATATTTGCGTAATGTAAATTCAATAATGTCAGTCAACAACATTTTCTTCATTTTTGAGAGTATTCATTGTAAAATACGCTTTTTGGAGCTTACTACATGCATAATCAATTTGAACTTCTTACGCAAGACTGTAATCAAGAAAGGTGCCCTGTAGATCATTACGTTTTTGGATGCCTCTCTTCAATCTACGCTTTCTTCAATATTCTTTATAACCATCTATCTTAGTTTTTGAGATAATTGACATAATTTGAGATTTTGCGAAACGCCGCTATTTCTTTAACGGCTGATATCTTAAACGCCTTACACGCTAGAGCGGTGATTCGAAATTTATTCGATTAAGTATTTCTTGGAGCTTTCGGCAATACATCGAATACTTTTTATATCAACTAGATTTAACAACATGGTCATTCATAATGTTGCCAAGTTTTATTCAATTTTTTTAACGGAACACTCCGTACATTCTTACAAAATCTAATATAGAAGCTCTACTAGATTTTTTTCTTATAAACATATATTCCGGTTTCTATCGCTACTTTCTGGAAGGCATGAGTACCTCTTGGCACTAGGTGGCGCCAGGAAATATTTCATCGCTGTTTTTTGGAAATTTGCGGCATAGGCTGAGAGGCAAGCAGCCATGTAAGGTAGGAAAGAGCACTCAGAGCAACGCTGATGACGCCGGCTAAGCAGAAATATGTTCGCTGGCTAGTGCTTTTCCCTCCACATATTGCTTTTACCACGAGTGTTTCCATCAATACCATGAGCTACATTACCATAAGCTTTTGTTTCGCCAAAGGTATTCATTAAAGTAAATACCTTTTTTGGTAAAATTCCTGCATCTACTTGAAGTAACCATAATTTTACTACACACTTTAACAGTAAAAAATATATTAAGAACATACTAAAAATTGTTTAAAAATTTTCAGCTAAATAGAAATGTTTATGAAAGAACTTTCTGGATAAATTTCTTAAGGCATTGTATAACATGGACATCATATTAAATATTACTTCTGAAATGTTGATAAACATTCAACAAAATACAAGGAATCGCATTACAGTTTGTATAAAGAAAAATTGTACTCATTTCGAATGGATGTTGAAATTGTTTGCACAAATTAAATTTTACATATTATTTTTAAAGAACGACACATTTTAGGTATAGGGATATGTTTATAAAAAAATTCTAGAACAGTTTCTCTATCAGGTTTTGGAAAAATATACAGGGCTTCTATTAAAAAAAATTAAAGTAGCATGAATCAAACATGGTAACGATTTGAACGGCCATCTTGTAGACGCTAGTTGAGAAAAAAAATCTATGTATTGCCGAAATCTCCAAGGAATGGTCACTTGAATAAAATTTAAATCATTGGTCTAATGTGTAAGGGGTTTAAGATATCGGCGGTTACAGAAAATTCGTAAAAATCTCAAATTATCTCAAAACTGACATAGATGAGTATAGGGAATATTGAAGAAAGTTGACATGAATTGAAGAGGGGTGTCAAAAAATGTAATAATATGCAGGTATTCCATTTAAAAAATCAAACCTGTATCGTGCTTAGCGTAAAAAGGACATCATGTATATTTGGACATAATTTTATATTGTGCAGAATTTGTCTCTGAATGTTTTTTTATTTGAAAACTTTTCTCTAAAGTATTGAAGAAATGAATCATCTTCCGCCCATGCTCTAGATGGACACGCTGTATATTTTTTCCGAAAATAATTTACTTCATCCTCGAGACTAGTAACATACTAAAAATTATGTTCTAGAAAACAATTGTATCTGTTATACTTTGCAAGATATCTACAGAAATTGAAACATCCTTCTAATCTTTGGAGGGGGCTGTGCCCCAAAATCGGGTGATTCGGGTGATAAAAGAATGTGTGGTTCTTATACCAAGGTACTCATTGAGTCTCTAAAGTTTCATCGAAATCTGAATTTTCGGGTTGCTGGCGTTCTCCTGTGAGAAGTTAGCTTGGTTTAATGGATAGAAATTGTTTTCTATGGTTCTATTTTTAATCAATAGTGGTAATCTATTTTTATTTCTGCTTTCTAAGCAATATAAATATATATTACCGTGAAGTAATCAGCCGTTACGATTTTGTCGATTTCGCCGACATAAATGTAATTTTCGTCCATCTACTTTCTCTACACACAACAATGCAACCTCACATTGTTTCCTGCGTTTCATTCGAAACGTGAAAAGATATGAGATAGGGAAAAATATAAAATAATTCCCTCTTCGCTTTTTGTAGCAACACAGGCTTTCTCTTGGAAAATCAAAGTGAAATCATATTTTTTTCAGCAGAAATAACGTGGAGTTTGCTTGCTTCCATGGTTTCGTCTTATAAACGAACTAGGTCATATTATAATAGAAATACAAGCGATTAGTTAATAACTTAGCCATGTAAATTTAATAGGTTAAATACATGTGGATTCTTGGAGTTTTCCTTTTTACGTTACTTTTTTCTTTTGTGGAGAGATTATTACTAATATAATTTGGCCTCTTTCAAAGCTTACACAAAGGAATCCGAATGAAAAAACGAGATAGAAGTACCCATCTTCTAAATCTGTACATACCTTAGATGTATAAAACACAGCCAGGTAAAAGTATCGTATATTTTACCGTATACCTTATGTAAGCTGGTTTCACGTTGAGATGATCCAAGTATTATTTTTATGGAGATATCACTAAACGTTGGCAGATTTCCAATAGAAAGGTTTTTAAAGATAGAAGGTTGGTGTTACCTTCAGGGGTTCCCAAACTTTATCAGACCGCGGCGCACTTACAGGTTTAGTATTTTGTCCCGGCGCCCTTTTCAAAATATGTGTACAATGACATAAATCAGGCACAGAAATGAAAACAACTTTTAAGATAAACCTCACAATGTGAAGCTCACATTTATTAAAATTGAATCGCAAGAACCATCTAATTAAAATATGAAAATACAAAAAAATGTGAAATAAATGGTGAAAACCTTCAACGACAAGTAAGTTAATGTGACGCGTGAGCTTGCTGATCGCCGCACATTTTTTCAAAATGTGGATAAGGTTTGACACTGCCACTCTCATTTCTCGCTCCACATCGATTTTTGCATAAATAGGTTGTCGCAAAGAGAACGAAGATCCTCCAAAAGTTTCAAAATGTGCATGTTATGTGCCTTGTAGAGACAGATTGAAGACATTCAGCTTGTTAAATGGAGAAATCCATGAAACATATTGTGTCAGATGGCCAACTTGAAGAAAACGATCCAGATGACTGGTGAATAATAAATTCTTTCGGATTATCTTGTAACTCATCGACCCTACACATATCTTCTTTAACTAAAACAAAGAAATTACAGGAAAAAGTAATAACAACGACATAAAACTTATACCATTCTTTGTGATTAAGATAAGTTTGCCAGTTCTGAGCAGACACGTTTTCATATATCTCTATTCAATAACTTTGACATTTTGTTAACTTTGAATGCTGAATTATTGCGTCGAGTTTCTAACTTGTGCTCCCATTGTGTTCTCCGTAACTGCAGGTTGATGATCTTTGTTATCCTTTTCCTTTTGAACTAAATACACAGTTTCTTTGCTACAACCTAGTTCTTTGCCTGTTTCTTCAACTGCATTGGAAACATTCACGGTTTTTGTAAGTATGCAAAGGTATTGAAAAATCAATTCTCTTTTATAGAATAGCTTTCGCCTTGGCGCCTTGTTTTTTTTTTATATGGTAGTAATTAGTTATTGTACTATATTCACAATAATTGACAAGTTGCAGTAGTTCTTAAAACAACTGGTTCACTGAGAAATAGATGCAATTAAAGGGAAGAACACGAAGAAATGGTCACTAGAAATAACACAAACAATGCAGATGACAAACGTAAACAAAACAAACATTTTACCTAGGAATGAAGCCTGCCGTTTGACTTGGCAACACACCTAGTAAAACAGGATGGTTATATTCAAATAGATATAGACTAATAAAAGAAGGCTATACTCCATAAGACCCAGTACTTCGATCTCAACGTGATACCAGCTACAGCAATAATATTTTAAATTAAATGCATCAAGTGTTTCATTTTGTATGAGTGGTATTGCTTCGGAAAGACACGCAAAACAAGAATTTCAAATTAAATAAATTGAAAAACTTGAGACCATGCCAACCATAATTGACATTAAAGATTTAGTGAGAAAAAAGTCCATTCAAAAAAAGCCTGAAGTGTACGTACGTGTTATTTTTTAGACATTCCTGAATCTCTCATTTCCGTATAATAATTTTTCTCTTTACTTGTCCTTTTTCGGAGCTTTGTCTTAACCATGTTGTTCGGCTATTACATCTATTTTTAGAAAGATACGCTACTGTTCTTATACATTTAAAGCTCTTATTATATCTCAGGCATTTTTGCAGAGAATGTTCTCTGCTATCTGTGTAGTTTTCTTCTATACTTTTTACGCTGTCTTGCTTTCTTATTTTTCTTATCGCTAAGGTCTTTTCTCGTTCTAATGCTTTTGTTTTCCATGCTACATCACGAAAAATATTTGTCTGAAATTTTCGTCGCTACTTTAAAGTAATTGCAAATTGAAAACTTTAGCAGGAAATGACACAGAAATTTAAAATACACTTTAAGCAATCTAATATAAATAATGTAATAAATATAAGTAGTAATAAGTAGTAGTAGGCAGCAGATTTATAATTAACCAATAAATTTTTCTTCTTTCAGTTACCTTTCTATTTTTGGAAAGTAGGTACACCTTCAGAAAAAGGTGCACATCCTCCTGCTTCTGATTTGGTTTCGGGCAACATTTTTGCAGATTACCTACCACAAAATGTCACTGATTAAACCGATGGATCAAGGTGTGGTTCAGCATTTCAAATGTTTTTGTAGATTTTTCGTTCAATCTTCGACTCTGACTGTGATGCAAAAGGCTTCCAAAAGCAGTTTCGTGCCAAAGATGCAATTTTCGCAAGTGTCTTAGCGTAGAATCAGATGAAAGAAATGATTCTGCAGCGGAAGCAAGCTTCTGAGTATTAAGTACGTTTATAAAATGTGCTGAATCTAACAAAAGCTATAACTCTGCAGAACTAATAAATGCTTATTGTAACTTGTTTTAAATATCATTGTACTTTATTAATTTTTCACTGTATTCCCGTTAAAGCTATATTTATGTTCTATAATCCGGCGAAATCGCTAATCCGGCACGGCCATGGTCACGAATGTGCCGGATTAAAGAGCGCCTACTGGATTATGCGTGATTAATCACACTGACCAAAAGACGCGGTTATTATTAATAATACCTGGTAATATTTATATTTTTTTCTCTGCTATTAAATCAGTTTCGGTTCGAACCAGTAGGTTTTCTGGGTCTCCGTACTGATCTTCCATTTATTATTCTTACTTCCTTTACTTTTATCCGTTTGCTACTTCTTATCTATTCTTCATTCTCATCAAACCTTGCTGGATGCCTAGTTACCTGCTTATAAACTGTGAATTTTTATATTCCTATCGTTTTGATTGCTTAAAAGTTTTTTACTTCAAATTTATACATGGTTTTATTTCAGTTTACCTCTAATCTTCTTTTGGATGTCTTCTGTTTTTCTATTATTATAGCTAAATCATCAAATATATACTAACCAAATTTATTGAAGTAAGCGTAATAATACTGGCTGGAAATAAAAATTGAAAACATCGTTTTCCTCCGAAGGTATTATAGATACAAAAAATTGTTCAGATAACGTTTTTCATACTTCTAGTAAGCTGTCTAAACTTAATAGTTTTTGAGATATCAAAGAAAAAAGAAAAATTTTTCATCTCAAAATAAAGTGCGCCCAGAGAACAAAATTTAGTTTTATGTTATTTTGTATTGTTTTTACATTATTAATTTGAGTCAATAATGGCAGATTATTCAATTAATGGGACGGTACACTACCGGCCATAATTATTTGCCCATCCAAAGAAATACCCATAAATAAAAGAAGTGCTAACTGAGAAAGAAATTGTAATTTTATTCAATTATAAAATTTATTCATTATTATTCTCTCTATCAATTTCGTCAGAGTAAAGGGTTCTATTTTAAGCCAGGCTTCTTGTAGTTGTTTCCACAACGATTCATTGGAAGTTGAACGATTTATTTTCACCTACCTATCGAGTTGCTCCCACAAAAGCTCTATGGGAACATCTGGGCTTTGAGGAGGCCATTTCATTATTTTGATATTGCTTTCGCGTTCCATTGATTCTAAATAATCGCGGCACAGTTTAGAGGTGTGTTTCGGATCATTATCATGTTGAAATATAAAATCGTCACCGGTTATTCTCATTCCAGTTGGTATAGCATTTGTTTTCAAAATTTTCCGATAGCACTCTTTTCTTAAGATTCCATCAATTTTAGCCAAGTCTCCTACGGAAGCGGCGCCAAAACAACCCCAAACCATTACCGATCCGCGCCCATGCTTGGCTGTAGGTACCACACATGATTCTGCTGCTCGTTCTCCTTTCGACCTTCGAACGAACGTTCTTCTCTTGAAACCAAAGAGTTCAAATTTGGACCCATCGGTCTAGAAAACGTTTTTCCACTCATCAACTGTCCAATGTTGATGCTCTCTAGCCCACTGTAGCCGTTTTATTTTATTTTGCTTGCGTAAGAGTGGTTTACGCAATGCTATTCGGCCAAATAAACCACCCTTTCTTAACCTCCTCTTCACGCTGGTTAAACTAATTCCTTTTTCACGCTCAATATTATTTCAGCTGCAGCTTTTCGTCTATCCCGTTTACTCGTCGTAATTATTCGACGATCTTCCGCTGGTGTTGTCACTTTCTGTCGTCCTGTTCGTTTTCTATTTAATAATGTGCCAGCCTCTTGATATTTTTAACGTTATAGTCAACAGTTTGGCGACTTAATTTCAATTTCCATGCGATATCTCTATTACTTCGGCCAAAATTATGTGAAGCAACAATCATTGTGCGGGTCTCTAAAGGCAACTCCCTTGTTTTCGGCATTTTAATTCTAATTTTAGGTAATTTTATTAACGAGATTTACCGTTTAAGAGAACAATAACCATTAAATCTAAATTCATAATTCTAGTTCAGGTAAATATGAAATTGTCATCTGTATCTGCACTACATTAAATGTTTATTAGTGCAGGATAATTGTATTACATTTCGGGTCTTTTTATGGCCCTACCTGTACCCCTAATTATACGATTAAGGAGATTCAATCGATAACTAAGTATCAGAGGAGTCTTTTGTGGAATTATCTGATGCGATGCCCTTCTTTTACTTGTAGGTAAATAATTATACCCCCTAAATAGCAATAAATAAATAATTTTCCAAAATCCAAGCAAAAATGTAGATAGGCAAATAATTATGGCTGGTAGTGTAGGTATGAGAAAATGTTATTCGTCAAATAATAACTCAAGGCAAGCCCCTGCAGACAACAACATCCGGATCGCTTTCATCCAAGCCATTCGTATTTTTTCCAATTAGAAAATAAATTACATCGAACTGGATCCGTACCAGGAATGCACGAAACTCATGAGATAAATGAAAATTTGGAAGTTGATGTGTTCGCATATTTCAATATTTACTCTAGAAATTCAATTAGAGAAGCTACACTGGAATTAAATACAACACATACGAAGGTACATAATTGAAAAAAATAATTACAGAGCCTATAAAATACACGAAGTTCATAATCTTCATCCTGGCTGTGTGCTGAGAAGACTACAATTTTGCAATTATTTAATACTGCAAAATATTGCAAACCCACATTTTTTTAAATAAAATTTTATGGTCAGATGAATCCAATTTTTCTAATAAGACATAATACACATTATTGGCAAACAAGAAATACAAATCCACGTGAAACATTTAACACGAATTTCCAATTACGTTTCTCGATCAATGTATGGCATGGAATTATTTATAGTATTACTTTGCATCCATATTTTTATGAAGGCATCTTAACACATCAAAGTTATCTAAATTTCTTGCAAAATGAATTTCAAGATTATTTGGATGATAACTCATTAGCAGTGAATAACTAGTCTCTCGAAAATTCAGAGACTGGCATGTCTTTGTATAACAGGAGCTATTAAAAGCACTCCAACAGCTGCTATGGAAACCATGCTAAACCTACCTCCTCTTGAGATTTATATCAAGGGAGAAGCCAGAATGGAGGCATACAGACTGAAAAATACTAGCAACTGGAGATCCCACAGTGGATCTGGGCACACCAGAATAGAAGCAGTAGTAACAAACCCTATCTATGATATGGGTAGTGATACAACAATCTCCAGGATCTCCTATGACAAACCTTTCAAAGTTTTCTTGAATTGGGAAGAATGGAGGGATGGAGAGGGGAGAAAACCAAGAACACTAGTCTGGTACACAGATGGGTCCAAAACGGGCACTACATCTGGCGTTGGTGTATATGAGAGAAAAACCAGAGATACAAAGTATGTGTATCACTTGGGCGATACACCACGGTATTTCAAACAGAAATATATGCTATACAAACCTGCGCGTGGGAGAGTCTGCGTCGGCGACCGCAGGGTGAGACGATGTGCATTCTCTCTGACAGTCAGGCAGCCTTAAAGGCACTAGCATCTTATCGCATAACCTCCAAACTAGTATGGGAGTACCTGCAAACCCTAATGGCTCTGTCTAAACACAACAAGGTCACACTGGTGTGGGTGCCAGGGCACAGGGGCATAGCGGGCAATGAAATTGCAGACCAGCTAGCGAGGGAAGGTTCAAAAATGAATTATATAAGCCCTGAACCGGGTCTAGGTATTACCAAGAGTGCAGTGCGTGGTGCAATTAATGAGTGGATTATAACACAACACCAATTAAATTGGAAACATGCAGCTGGACAAAAGCACAGCAAACGGATGATGGGAAGACCGTCGCAACATCTGACTGCTGACCTGCTTGAATTAAACAAGATACAGCTTAGAGCAACAACATGTCTATTAACAGGACATGGCTGTTTGAGAGGCCACTTGCATAAGATGGGGATCTACAAAAATGAGCCCTTATGTAGACTTTGCAATGAGGAGGAGGAAACCGCCTCTCATATTATTTTCGAATGTGCAGCGTTAGCTCAAGGCAGATTCGCTATGCGAAGCACAATTGAACTACCAATGGAGAAAGATTTACTACATAGGCTGTTAAACCTGATTGCGGGAACTAACCTGTTTAAGTAAAACAAAACCGAAGCAGGAATAATACAATAAGCTACTAAGCTTCAGTGTTAGGGATGTAAAGACCAGCCCTGCTCTGGTAGAAAATCAATCGATCAATCAATCAATCATTAGCAGTGAAACGCGAAATTGTATTTTGATGGTGCATCCCCATACAATTCGATAGCTGTGTGTTTCTAAATTCTTGGGTTGGCAACAGAGCTCCTACAATGTGGGCTGCAAGAGCTATCGCAGTCAGATTTTCTCCTGCGGGACGCTACAAAAAATAAAGTTTTTGTAACGTCTACTGCTAATATCGATGAATTAAAAAACAAAATAAGACAAGAGTTAAATATAAATAATGTAAATCGGAATTTGTTAAAAAGGCTTTATTTGTGTGTACGAGAAAACGATGGCAATTTTGAACATTTTTTGTAGTTTAATAATATCAGTTATGTTGTACTTATAGTAAAGTGTGACAAACGGTGCATCCGCAGAGGCGCCTTGAAAGGAGCTGTGTTTACTATTTACACACAAGGGATCGAGTGGACGTTCGGTTATTATCGGTTGATCGGTGTGCGTGTACTATTTATAATAATCGAGAAACTAATGGAACCGTCCGGGGCGTACCGCGCAAAAGCAGACACAGTATTAATAAAACAATAATAGATTGTTACCTTTTATTGACGTATCGATGACCACTGCGGTAACGTGCGACTGCCATGGTACGCCGCATAGTACTGCAACATAAGCAATGCTTACATTGTCGATTCGGTCAGGCCTCGACGACGGTCTGAAAACGCTCTCCTATACTTTGCAAATGATCGTTTAGCATCTAATGAAGTAAGATTTGCGAAATTCAAATACTCCTCTATCTCTTCTGTGCAGTCTTGAATTCCAGATATAGATCGAACCTTTTCTAAGTCCGAATTTTTATTGAAAACTGCACGAAATTTTTGCACGACATCTAGTCCTATAGGATCAGTCAAGCTGTCTATAGCGGCTGCTAAATTGTTGATGTTATTTAACGAGTCTTGTATAGATAAGTGAGTATTTTCTAACTGCGAAATAGTTTGTGTCACTACAGAATAGTTTATGGAAATGTCATCTATTTCTTGTTGAATGTCCGAATCGGAAAAAAGTTGGTGACTCTCACAAACCGCTTGAGAATTAGAAGAATTAAGTTTGAAAATGACATCTTCCATTTGGGAATAATATTTGCGATAGTAAGATACTGCTTAGATCCATGTTCCCCATCGCGTCAATACAGGTTGAGATGGTAGCGGAATTTGCGGATACAATTGCTTGAATACGCGGATATGTTTGGGAGATTTCACAAACGCTTTTTTAGCAGATGATATTAAATCATTCACCCTAGGATACTTGCATCGAATTGTTTCTGCTACGAGATGACATGTGTGTATGAGGCATGTCATGCGAAGAAGAATCGGAAAGCATACTCTTAACATCCTACTAGCTTTCAGCATTGTTACGGCTCCGTCAGAAACTAACATGGTGATTTGGGCTCCTACGATACAAAATTCTCTTAACATATTTTTTATTATCTTTACAACGGTTTTGGCATCAATTCTTTCAATCCTTTTACTGGGTAACAACAAGGAAGCTGCTGGACTATTACGTTTTAAAGTACGCGCCACAATATGAATCACGCTGTGTTTCTGAGCATCAGTAGTTTCCTCCACAGTGAGTCAGATTTTTTGATTTCTCAACTTGTCTTTTATACAGTTTTCTATTGTACTTTGCACATGTTGTAAATTGTACCGCAATTGTCTTTTTGTTGGTAGCTTCCATGATGGAACATATTTATCCCATACGTGCGAAAAACTGTATTCCAAAAAAGACGAAAGTTTTCATTATCTACTAGGTGTTGTGGGATGTTGCATGTGCTCAACACGAAAATAAAGTCATACTAAAATTGCCAGTACGGAATATTGTTTCATGACGTTTACTTTTAATATGACTTCTACATTCAAATGTCGTACGACCTAGCAACCCTCTACCGCAAAATGTACAACGAATGTGCGAACCTGTAAATTCCAAACGAGGGAAACGCCAAATATATTTCTTCACGTGCAATGCAAGAGGTACACCAGGCTTACGTCCCATGTTTTCGAAAACACACAATGAGAATCCGATAAATAACCGAACGAGCAAACTCCTCAATATCTACCGCATTACTGAACTCT
The DNA here is from genome assembly GCA_029619315.2 of Dynastes maya. NCBI lineage: Eukaryota > Metazoa > Arthropoda > Insecta > Coleoptera > Scarabaeidae > Dynastes > Dynastes maya. The sequence continues at coordinate 41,991,117 of JAROYE020000004.1, read as the reverse complement.
GCATCCACATACATACATACACCCTCCCCCCTCCCCCTTCCCGTACAGGCGTCTCTGCGGGTGCAACCGTTTGTCACGCTTTACTTATAAGTGTTACTATGATAATAAAAAAGATCGTTTTTATTTTATACGTTGTTTTCAATAGTAACTTTGTTCTCAAGGCACATCTTATTTTGAAAACATTTTTCTTTTTCCTTTGAGGAAAAACCCTTATACTTTTTTAAAGCAAAAATTTCTACTAACTGGTGTAAAAATATACAGGATGTACTTTACTTACTACTAATTTTATATATATTTTAAAATATATATAAAATTAGTAATATCTACGAGAATCTATTTTTACCAGATTTATATAGATTTAGATAGCTTATTAGAAGTACTAAAAACGTTGTCTTAACAATTTTTTTGTATCTTTAATAACTTCGGAGAAAAACATTTTCCAATTTTTATTTCCACCCTTATGTTAAGGACCAAGTGATTAATGAGGGTATTATTTATAATGCTCGGGCAGTATGAATAATCACAAACCGAATCCGGCAATATAAGTAATATGTATTTAACCTTCATTATTTATCACAGTGTTTGGTCATTATGCATGAGATTGTTAGGCAATAATAGGTAATGATAATTTAGGTAATTTTAGTAGGAAACGCTGCCGCTGCGGGGAAGAGGTACAAACGTGTCACATCCGCTAACAGAATCAGAGACCGCTAATTGAGAACCGATACGAACGAACGGTTGTTGGTGTGTTATAATTTCGTGTTTTAACATGTATGTATCAAAATTAATTGACATGCGTTGTCGATACGATGGAAGATTAAATGAATTAATATCACTAAAGAATCAGAATACTCAGTTTTTCACGAACTCGAGTTACGCAAAGATGATTGATTCAAAAAATTAAATCTTGTAAGTGTAAAGTCCCACATAAAAAAACCAGAAGACTACTAGTGTCTGCGGAGATTCGATGTTATGAGTATTGGAGAAACAGAAAGACTGATTATTCCAGCTAAAGAAAATAATGTGATTAAGTCTTACGTGCATAAAGAAGAAATATTTCAGATTTTACATGACACCCATTTAGCAATTGGACACGGCGAAAGAAACCGAATGGAAGAAGATTTAAATTTGAGATAAAAAAACATTACGAGAGAAATTAAGTCAAATTACATTGTTGCTTACCATTTCAAATAAAGTTCATTGTTGCTGAAATATTGCGTTTAGTTTATAGGTATTTTTAAATTTTGTGCCAAGAGTTACCGAGCATACTCTACTTAAACTTATGTGAGAGCTGCGAAAACAAAACACAACGATTCCAAAAATCTATTTTAAGTAGCGAAATGGATGCAAGGCGTCAAGTCGACTTAATCGACATGTAGTCCCAAGGACATAATCAGTCCAAATTTATACTCGTTTACTAAGATTATCTTACTAAATTTCTTTAACTCCATCCGCTTAAGAGCCAAAGTGCTGGAAGAAGATGCACATGTACTACTTGATACTTTCACAAGTTTTGGTGCACCAAGCATTCTTCAAAGTGATAATGGCAGAGAATTTGCCAATAAAATTATTCAGGATTTTATACCATTTGGCACGAGTTAAAAATGTTGCATGGAAAGCCGAGGCATTCTCAGAGCCAAGGGTCAGTAGAACAAGCAAACCAAGATATAGATACATGCTGAAGGATTGCGTTCAATTAATGAAAAATAAAGTCCATCACACTGCCATTAAGTGTAGTCCATATGAAGCCCTGTTCGGGACAAAGTCAAAAGTTGTACTAAAAAGTACTTCTATAGCTATACCTCAAGAAGTTCTACACTGAGAGAAATGTAGTGGTAAGGCAGTGGTAGGGTATCCTGTGGCTAAAATAGGTGACACTGTAATAGTTCGTATGCCGGATGTTGATCGAGCTCGTAGCGATGGAAGAAATATTGTTGCTATAGTCATTGAAATTACAATACATGATACATTGAATCAATTATATGCAAGAAACCAATTTACAGTATGCAAAGAAGAGTTTGTTTCTGTGGAAAATATTCCGATATCAGAGATTTTACTGAGAAAGTGAGTAAGAATGTGTGAGGACCAAAGCTATAGTCCGTGTGGCTGTAAAGGTAACTGTAAATCCAACAGGTGTAGTTGTCACAAAGAAAAAAAATGTAACCCGGACTCCCCAAAAAAATTGAAATTTTGTGGATTTGTAGAGGGGTCCAAGGTAAGAACATCCCACTTATTTTTATCGGCGGAATCCTCCGTAGGTGGGGTGGAGGGCGCTCTTAAGAAAAACTACCCGTTTATATTTGTACAAATATCTCGAAAACTATTGGAGATATTGAAAAAAAGTTAAGACAAGTTTTTAATTGTTTGAAGACGACTAAATAATAGCATCACCCTTATTTCAAATAGTATTAATTTTAATAGAAAAATTACCCCCACCCCAACCCTTTTGAAAAGTCCAAAATTTTTAAATATCGGAAAAGAGGGGCTGTTTCATAGTGAATTCAACCTTGTACATTGTTATCATTGAGTTTTACCTTTCATTCCAGAAAAAAATATTTTATCATGTGAAATGTGTACCAGAGGACGTACTATTTATTATAATTGAATATGTAATAACAGTTTTGCAGTAGGATGTTCAGAGTTAGTTATCTAACCATACTAACTTTATCCGGTTGTGTTACTTTAATATCAACAATATTACAAACATTTTTTATGATGTAAACAAACATACCGATTTGGGAGTTGGGAAATTTGGGTTAGAGAAGAGAAAAATAATCATCTATAAATTGAATATTATTATAAATACCTCGGGAACTGAAATATTGCCGGGACTAAATATAACAGAGTAACTAGTTGTTTTGCAGAATGACAAAGTTTACATTGCAATTTGTATTTGCAAACATATAAATTTCACACATACATACATATATACATTCATATTTTATTTTCTTTCAAAGTTGCAGCGTTAACTAAATTATAATGTGTGAACCTTACAAGGTAAAAATGCCTTACATTTATTGTACAGTGGTATACAAAAGAATTAGTACATTTATTAAATAATATAACATATTATATATATACATATATATATACAGGTATCGCCAATTTTATCATACGTACTTATATAGTACATTACATGCATAACATACTTATACAAATGTTATTCAATATAGTGGTTACAATAATGGTAATCTAAAAAGAAATGTTTAAAACACAGATATTGCTTACACCAAGAACAACGTACAAGAGCCGGCTTTCCACAAATAGTGCACAGTGGTGTGGATTGTGCAGTTTTGGCAAAGCAGAAATTTACTGGATTTTCAAATGCACTTGGTCGCTCCGCAACGTATCCACTTTTGTACCAAGAATACTTAAAAACACTAAAAAATCTCGGAGACGAAAACTGATTATGGGTTAAAGACTGTAACTTAATAATTGTATTTCTGTGATGCAAGTTTATATCGTGGCCCATCAAAATAACTTGGTCAGAAAAAGTTCTTACAAAATTTTTCCATAATCTAAAACCATAAACATCTAAGGGTTGAATTAATGCTGTCGTCTTCTTTGGAATGGTCAAAATATTCACATTTTTGTCTTTTGGTGTCAGTGTAGATAGTTCCGCTGGACAGTGTCCACTCCATGAATCTAGTAGTAGTAAATTATTGGGACCAGCATTTGGCAAGAAAACATCTGTATACCATGTTTTGAAATGCGCGGATGTTAATTTTCCAGATGTAGATGCAGATATGTATACATTTATTGGGCGAAAGAGTGTTTCCTGTACGCGAGGACCTAAAGTACCGCTTACCTCTTTCAAAACTAGGAAAAGTGGAGACAATAATCTTCCATTTGCGGAAATAGTAGGCATTATGGTATAACTATGAGTAATAGAATGCAGAGACTGTACAATGACTTCAACGTGCTTTTCACCTCGTGGAAACAATGTACGACCAGAGTGTATTTCCATATTAAAACCACTCTTATCTGCATTAAAAATATAGTCTCGTAATTCAGTTGTATCAGATACAGCAGAATGTGTAACAAATTTAGTTATTTTACGGGATACAATGCCGTGTACCTGTTTAGAATGCCAGATCCACCAATGTCCAGCTTTAAAACTTGTGTATCCAACTTTGTCTTTTGCCTCTAAAGCCCAACGTCGAATATTCATATCATGCACTATATTTCCTCGTGTTAGCGCGTCTTGAAATTGTGTAGTACTTCTTCCGCGATATATCTTGCTTTTTCACTGTTGGTTCCGCCCTCATTAACGCTATTTTCCCATCTATACAACTGCTGAAGGGATTTTACCTTTTTGAACTTCTGTTTAACACTTTCAAGTGTTCGTCTTGCTTTCTTCCCACTTCTTCAAAATTCTACAGCTTCAATTTTATAGTTAGCATCTACAACGCTACCTCCTTCTTCAGGTACACATTCTTCCCAATTTTCATTAGCTTCTTCTTGAGATAGTGATTCAACAAACTGTGGTTCATGTGGTTCTGAAGGCGATTCAAATTCCAAACTCATTTCATTTTCGAAACTAAACATACCTTCTTCAGAAGCTCTAACAATAATATCTTTTAAGGCATCGTGCAACTCTATTTCGTCTAGTGTCGTAGAAGTTCTTGCAATACTTTCAATTTTAAAAGTTATTTGTAACATGTACAGAATATTGGCAATGTTAACTCGTGCCATTCTTTTCGTCGCGTTTTCTCTGATTGTGAGTTCTCGAAGTGATTACTTTAATATTAATTATAAACTTTTAAGCATGGTCGTATACATATATATATATATGAACTTATCAGCAACTACGTGACAGAATTTTTCATTATCTATCTAAATATATCACTTCAAAACAATTCTATATATACAGGATGTTATTGATGTTTAATAAAATGATTTTAATATTAGACAGTAAGTATGTAAATAATACGGTTACTTGTGTTTGACAATCCATTCTAATATTTATTAAATTACGCATACGAAAATAACAAATACTTTTCATATAAACACTTTCGCGATAAAATCTCATTGTTGTTGTTATTGTATAATTCAGCAAATAATAACTACTCATACTAGCAGATCAGATCAAGTTTATTATCAGACGTCTAGACGTTTAGATAAATTATTATGAAATATTTTTTATTTCAAAAGTATTATTACATATGTATTTATTCAATTATAGTATAGTATAGTAAGTCCATTGGTACAACTTTCATACGATAAAATACTTTTTCTTTGGGTTGAAAGGTAAAACTCAATGATAACAATGTATACGGTTGAATTTAGTATGGAACAGCCCTTCTTTTCCGATATTTAAAAATTTTAAAGTTTTCAAAAGGATTCGGGTGGGGGCAATTTTTCTATTAAAATTAATACTTTTTGAAATAAGGGTTATGCTATTATATAGTCCTCTTCAAACAATTAAAAACTTGTCTTAACTTTTTTTCAATATTTCTAATAGTTTTCGAGATATTTGCACAAATATAAACGGGTAGTTTTTTCTTAAGAGCGCCATCCACCCCACCTACGGAGGATTCCGCCGATAAAAATAAGTGGGATGTTCTTACCTTGGACCCCTCTACAAATCTACAAAATTTCAATTTTTTTGGGGAGTCCGGGTTGCCGGTGTTCCCTTGTTAGTTCATTTCAAAAATTATAAAATATGTATATTTTTTTATCACTCTACCCAATAGATGAAGGACATTATTCACAATCTCAGTCAATTCAATATTTTCAGTAGTTATTATCGTATTGCCTCCTCATTTTGGGCATTATTCAAACTATCTGGATACTATGAATAATGTCTTGTTTATCACTCGGTCCATACACTAAACAAATAACCTTTTAATCAACAGGAGTTAATTAATAAGTATATGTATATGTATTCAAGTAACCTATAGTGTCAAAAGTTACAGTAATTTACTAATAGTAATTGATAAAGGGTTGGAGGCGCCGGGTATCGATCCCGGTACCTCTCGCATGCTAAGCGAGCGCTCTACCATCTGAGCTACGCCCCCTACAATTATATTTGCTGCTATAATATATGAACTCTACATTACCATTAAAATATATTTTAAGTAAATTGTTTTAAGTCAAATGAACATACAATCTTTATTTCAATCATGCATTTTATTATCAATCCGGGTATCACAAAAAGCCCATTTATGCAATTAAATTTTTAAGCTATTTACGATATCCACATCCCAAAAGCATGTTTAATTAAATCTTCAATTTCAGTTATTTTGGGGTTTTGATAGCCTGTGAATCTTGGATTATACTTTAAAATCTCATTCCAGAGCCGATTGAAATTTGCCGCTATTCTTTTCAATTATACGGTGATGAAAATAAGATTTGGGATTTAGAGCGTAATTACTTTCAAGACTTACACTTTATTTCTTCAATATTGCTTCACATATATTTCCTTTCATTTTAGTATGTTTAACGTTCATGTAAACCCAGACATCTGATGGGCTTCCGAACTCCTATTATGCATATGAAAATGATAAATTAACCTAATATATTTACTAAATATGTTTTTCAACCTAATAATTAAATTATTACGTTTCAAAACGTTTTGTTTTACAGAAATGCAAAACCTCTGACTGTAATCCTAATATAATCAAAATATTACATATTATGAGTTCGCCGCTGAATGTTACGATACTAGCAGAGCTGTAGATACGTTTTACTTAAAATAACTACTTGGAGTGGCGTCTGGCTACGTGAAATTTTGAGTTCTAACCCCCATAATTAGTTTATTGGGTTCGTTAAAACATAATAATTGAACACGATATTTTTGTTAAAACTTCAAAATAATGAAGAGCCTCATATATTCCAAATCGACGTTTTTTAACCAATGTTAGCTCTGAACTTTAAGGTTCTTTGGTTTTTATTTTTATCATCACAGTTTTTACAATGTCTCATAAAAATTTATGACATAGCACCATCCAGAAACCAATTTATGTGTTATTTTGGCAACTTCAAATTAATTTAATGTTACACATATTGTGTCATTTTACATATTTCCATAATAATGGCTATGGTAAAAGAATGTATGGCTAAAATTTACTGGTTTTTAGAACATACCCTACATTCACGTAAATATGTTTTCCTACGATACTGTAAGAAAGATATCAATTTCAGACAATTGGGTAGGCATGAAAGTTGACAATTTCATTCATCTGTCAAAAACCCGTGCGTTTTATAACGCACGGTTATAATTTACTTTTATCAAGTATGTTGCTATTTTGTTTATCTGAAACGAGCGCTCAGAAGCAAGAGAAACGTCAAAAATTTTCGGGCAAATTGTGGGCTACAAACGAATTTTGGTAAGTTTATAACACTTTCCATAGGTTTTTATGTTATATTATTATTGGCTTTGTAGAAAACGATGGATATAGACAGCGACTTGTCTATAAATATGGAATGTACACCACCAGAAATACTTGAAGCCGCAAAAAACAATTCTCTCAACCTATTATTACCTAAATCCAGGGACATGTACGAGTTCTCCTACAAACAATTTATGGATTGGCGAAACAAAAAAAGAAATACAATCGTCTCTTTCTGAAAATGTACTGATAGCTTACATTGGAGAGTTATCTGAAAAAGTCAATCCCAGTTCTTTGTGGACTCAGTATTCTATGCTTCGAAGCACCCTTTACGTTTATCATAACATAGATACAACGAAATATTTGAAATTAAGAGCACTGTTGAAGCGTAAGTCAGACGGCTTCAAACCGAAAAAGTCAAAAACTTTATCAGAGGAAATCAATCGATTTATCCACGAAGCTCTAGACGACAAGTACCTTTTTACCAAAGTGGCATTGATTTATTGGTATAACTGGCGCATGCCGCAAACAAGAATTAAGCCAGCTGAAGATTAATGATGTCGAAGATCTGAGATCTGCTGCTTTCATTAAAATACCTGACACTAAAACAATTACCAGTGAATTTTATAAAGTTTTTAAGAAATATGCGGCGCTTAGACCACCAAATACAAATGAGCATTGTTTCTTTTTAAATTATCAAAACCAAAAATGTACTAGACAACCGGTAGCTGTGAACAAACTTGGCACCATCCCTAAACAAATAGCCATTTATTTAAACCTTAAAAATCCAGAACTATACACAGGACATTGTTTACGCCGGTCCTCGGCTACCATTCTTGTTGTCACAGATGGAGATATAACAACTCTTAAGCGCCGCGGTGGATCGAAATCTCCTGCTGTCGCCGAAGAATATATTAATGAATCAGTTACCAATAAAATGCAAATTGTAGATAAAATTTTAAATGCGGTTACTGATTCATCATCAAACAGACCCGGAAATACTCGATCCCTCGCTTTCACATTCCAACATTCAATATCATCAGCAATATCAACATCAGACACTAACATATACTCTCAACTCCAATTCTTTAAGAAACCCCATTTTCAATAACTGTCAAATTAATAATCTGACCATTAATTTTATTGATTCTAAAAAATAAATATTTTTGCAATAAATGACTTTTTTCAGTGTCGTAGGAAGAATAGTGTACAAAACTCGGTGAAAAGTGTCTATCGTTTGCTCGTGAGATTTCCGCACTCGACTATCGCCTCGTGCGTCAAGATTCTCACTCACGATATCATTCACTTTCCATTCTCGTTATGTAATATACTATGACACACTCCATTTCCGGAACATCATTGCTAAATGTCACTAAATGTCAATCATTGCCCTATTGATTAAGAAAACGTCAGATGCATGAATTTTCGTTATTTACTGAAATTAATTATATGGTGAAAAATCAAAAGTAAAGTAAGAAAGAAACTTTTTCTATATTAAAGGAAGCTATAATATGTAAATTACTGGTGAAAAGGTATGTGATTAGGTTTTGAAAAACGTACGTAAAAGATCCAGAAGTGTATGCAGCGTATCTAAAAAGATATGTTCTGGTGAGACGCATTGTCACGATAAAATGAGATACATAGTCAAATAAAAAAATCATCGTCTTCTGTTATTATCCGTGTAATCTTTTAAGATATTTGTGAGAGCTACTGGTCGGAAAAATGCAGCAACCCTATTAGTGAAATAAAAACTATTGCCATCATCACCACTCAAAAAATTGATATTACTAGCTATGAGAAATATAAAGCCTTTTATCCTTTTTAAAGCCTTTTAAACTTTTTTACCTTCTATTATTTTAGGGACAGCCAGATTTCCTTATAAAAGATATTTTAAAATCGAGTAGGCAATAGGTTCTGTAACAATGTACAGATCAATACGTCTACTAGTTGCATACATAACATTAAATTGACATTCGCTTGCCTTGCCATCCAATATCGGTACAGTATGTAAAATATTAGCGTTGAAATAGAAAACATCCATTGTTCACAAGTAGCTGAAGTGATTCTTGTTTGAAAACAGCACTACAATTGAACAATTTACCATAAAAGTTAAAACATTATTCTTCCTATTCTATTCATTGTAGCATGTAGATATAAAAAAGTGATTACATAAACTGCAAATAGCAAATATCAAATATTAAAAGGCAACGTAATTGTTATAAAGCATACCAAAATCACTTTTATTATCCTTTTGCATTATCATCTTTTTGTATTAATACATTCCGGTAATACCATATGAATAAAAACATTTATTACGCAGATATCCAAGAGAGGAGAAAATTAACAATCGCATAGGGAATATCAGTCTACAGATATCGTTTCGGTTCGTTCAACGTTACCGTGTTATAGTAGCAAATATGAGAGAAAGAAATAATTCGTCAAAATTATTGCTTGGTGACCAATGTTCCAAAGTTTATTTCAAAATATCCAGGTTTCAAATACGACGGATCTCGTGGGAGGTGTTTGGTGTGCAACAGGGATTTACTGATGCGGAAACGGTCACAATGCGAAAAACGCGTCAATAGCGTAAACCATAACCGGAAAAGGCGCGGTCAAAAGCCCTATGCCGACTTTGTAATGGATTCAATAATTTGAACAGTATCGCAGTGTATGAAAAATGTGGATTCACATTTTTATGTTTGCCATTATGTTTGCCAACTGGAAGCAATTGAAAATGAAAAAAAAAACGAGCAGAAGAAGAACGTGTAAAGAAGCTGTTAGAGAAGACAAGAATAAGGGAAGGACTTAAATTGGGATCAAATGAAAGTGAGAAGAGCTTGGAAAGAAACAATTATACAAAAAGGGAGCAAATTCTTTTGGAAAACCTGAAGAAGTAAGTGCAAAGAAACCGTTCGGTAAGAAAGGGAAAAAGCTTACGTTCAAGAAACTACGGCAAAAACGTGTAACATAGGATTAACCAAAAATGAAACCTTCAACATTTACTGAAAAAATTCGCTGTCCAGCACGCGATGAAGAATATGCTGATCCTCCAGAAGAAGTCTGGATCCAATGTTGTTTCTATAAAGATTAGTGCCATAAAGACTGCTCCAGTTATGAGGATGAAAAGATATTTTTTGTGATTTCACACGATTTTACACGAACAACAGTCCTCTTAGCAACACTGAATTATGTTGACTTTTTGCGTGAATTTTTTAGTTATTTCAAGTTTGTACGATTTTTGACAAGCAAATAAATCGTTTATAATTAATGAATTTCAACCTGCTAGTGTTCGCTTTCAAAGTGTGCGAACTTTTACCTCACGTCATTCGAACTTTTGCCCAACAAGAGTTCGAAATTTAAACGTTTTTTTGGAAAAAATATATCGCTGGCTGTATTTGAGAAACTGTCAAACAACTGATGCTAATTTAAAGGTAAGATCTTGAAGTAAGTGGTTTATGGACTTGAAGGTTTTTCAGGTCGTAGTTCGGGTTCTAGCGCAAATCAAATATTCAGTACTATCTTTTGCCCCACTCTACTCCAAAAAATACAGAAAATTAGATTAGAGACAGATTTACTTATAACAATAGTTCTTCTACAGATACGTTTAGTTGCTTCAAAAACCATGACAATTATGCAAACACAGTCGTAAAAGTAATCGAAGTATATGTGAAGAAAGAAGAACGTTTTTGTTAAAGAATAATTATTATTAATTTCGCAATGTATTTGTTAGAGCAATAACAAAATGAACTTAAGTCAATAACTTTTATATACATATACAGCGTGTTCCACTAAGAGTAGGGACCGGCGATATCTTGGAAACTACAGTAGTTATAGTGATGGGAAAAAAATTTCATAACTAAAGTGGCAAAGGGAAATTTTATGAAAATATTTTTAAATTCCAAATATGAGCGCTAGGGGGCACAGTAAATTTTAAATTAGCCGGTAAAACTTCCAGGATTAACTATAATTTTAAATGCTTTATTAAAAAGCTTAGTTAATTACGCACCACTTTGGTTAAAGACGATTTGTCATATTGTGAATAATAAGTGTAGCAGGCGTTGCCGAAACTTGTAAAACTAAACCTGCTATAACTTCTGCAGTTTTTACCAGAATTAAAAAAATGTGGACTTGTTTGAAAGGGCATTCAGATCTGTTTTAAATGTCGCAATTTGTGCCATTCTTCAATATTCAAGAAATGTACCAGATAGCGTTATTGCCAACTGTACGAGGTTTTCTCAATTATCTGTAAAAATTCAAATGCAACTACATGCATACACGTTGCGACACACTTCGGCTGTACATACAACATGAAGAAAACAGCACAGGCAACACGATTACGTGAAACAGGGTATGTTCGTGATAACAATGATAACTCGATACAGCAATTTGTATGCAACACATTATAGACAGAGTAACATTACTCCAGGAGAAATGGAGATTTTCCTTGGTGTGTTGATTCTAAACGGGCACAATTGTTTACCTCGTAAACGGATGTATTGGGAAAATAATGGAGATGCCCATAATTCATTGGAGTCCAATGCCATTTCTCGAAATTGGTTCAAGTGTATTATGGCTAATTTCCATTGTAACAATGAAGCGCTTAATCGGTTGGGCAAATTTGCAAAAATAGGACTGCTATTCACCATGATAAATGAAAAGTTTGTAGATACTGTACTTCACTCAGAGCATCACAGCGTCGTTGAAGCTATGGTACCTTATTTCGATAGGCACCCGTGCAAACGATTTATAAAGGACAAACCGATTAGATACGGGTTCAAATTCTGGATTGGCGCTACTGACAAAGGATACACGGTATGGTTTGAACCACACAAAGGACTCTCAAGTAAAATAAGGAACCAATATAAAGAATTGAGATTAGGTCCATCGATAGTTTTAGAATATTCAGACGTTCTTGTTTCACAGGGAAAATTTTGCTACCGTTTATTTTGTATGTTATGTTTAGTGTATTTCATGTGTAATGTCCTTACATTTACCTGTTTTTTGTGTATTTACGTTGCAAATAAAACATTTGTTTGAACATGTACAGTAATATCGCATATAATGCACTGGTATTTTTTTACATTTTTTTCGGTTTATGTAAGAAAACAAAGAAATAACGAAAGAAAAATTGGGCATATCTGGGTTAATGGCTGTTACCACTCTATTGGGAATAAACTATATAATGTAGTTATGCAATCTTATTGATGTATGTAACTTTGTAGTACGATTTAAAATTTTCGTATCATTTAATTCCGAAATAAAGCAGTTTTGGAAAAGAACATTAGTGAAAAGGGATATGTTTTTCTTTATCATCCTTAAGACCTTGTTCATAATTCATGAACGAACCCTGCGTGATGGATTTATACACGTTATATATCACTCTAACTTTTGATAAATTACATGAGATTCTTTCTGCAGCGTTCTATAAAATATTGATTCACGAGTGTTTAGTTCGAAGCGACAAAAACTTTAAGGAATACGTTGGCCTTGCAGATAGTTCCCATAATTTAATATTGGATAGCGTCCGTTCAAGATCGCGTCGGGTGTGAAACGAATCTCTCTTCAAATGATGAATTACAGATGTGATAGATCGAATGTCAAAAAACGGTTGACTGACCTGTAACACCCTAAGACGGAGGACGGTCGCGAAAGGATAGCTGTCCGCTGGGGAAGTAATGGGCCTGGTATCCAGAGATCTGTCCATTTCGGCCGGGGCCACCGTCTCCTTGAAACCTGACAGTCCTATCTGAAACAAAGTTCCGGGAATAAATTTAGCACGAACACGTACACTTCCTCCTATGGGAACGTACACCTCCGAAATTCGAATAAACAACACGGAGGAATCATCGTTTACATTAAGCGAATACCTTCGTGTTATCTAAAGAGAAAGATAAAATATTACGGATGGTTGTTCCTCAAAGGAAAGCAGAGGAATCTCCAATGAAACGAACTTACTCGATCGGCGAGAAGGCAGTTATTTCACAAAAAGGCTTTAACCTTTTAATATTCCTTTGACGTGAAAGAGGAAGTATTATAAGTTTTGTAAGGAAAACGACGCTAGAAGATCTTTTCGATAATATTGACACGACATTGAATGCTTAAGTAAAAACACATTTTCTATAACACTGAAAAATTTCAAAGTTTGTGATCACCGCTTTTAAAAGATTACATTTACTAATACACAACAAACACACTTACGTTCCAAGTTTTGAATTTCTGTTTGGTTATATTCTATATCAGTGTGCAAAATCATACTTGATTTAATTAAACGCATTTATAAATATTTTATTGATCGTATTTGTTAATAAATGAATTGTGCACTAATTTTCAATGGACTGTATTTTACTTTTAACTAACAATTGAAAGGTACAATTAGAAAAAATAACTGATAAGTATCACTGCGTGTATAAATCTATCTATAATATTACTATATATATTTTGTTTTTAGGTTTTTCCAGAAGAGCGCAGTTCAAGAGAATATAAATGTAAATAAACTCCAATGCGGGAAACTTAAAATATACATATAAGTCTTGACAATATTAGAAATTAGATTAACATTGGACTATGATTCCAAAATAATAACGTAGCATAATGAATGGTAAGTATACCACTGCCTTACATTTTATTGAAGCTTCCATGCGCCTTTACTTCAGACTTTATGACATCATCGCTGAAGTGGAAATTGAAAAGTTAAAGCAAAAGCTGCAATAACGTCATTGTAAAACATAGTAGCTGCTACAGCGATTACTTTCAGATGTTTATTTAAAATACAACATTGCAATAAAAATTGCTTTTAGATTAGGTCAGAGGGCATTACAAAGAATCCATAGTATGCAGAACGTTCTATTTAAAATAAGAAAGTTAATATCTGCTGCAGATTAGCATTCCATGAAACTGACAATAATAATAATATTAACACTGCGAGCTTAGTAGGCCCATGGCTTGGGTAACTACTGTCTTCCATTCCTTTTTTCCTCGCTTTTTCCTTGCAGTTGTCGATGTTTAGGTACCTTATGTCCTTTAAAGTTTCCTCCTTCCATCTCATCCTTGGCCTTCCACGTCTTTTTCTGCCCCCTATGCTACTCTCCAATATTTGTCTTGGTACTCTATGTTCTTCCATTCTCACAATATGTTCAATCCATCTTAACCACTGGGCTCTCACCACACCTATTATATCCGGTTCATTAAATAACATTTTAAGCTCTTGATTAGTTCGCCTCACCCACACCTCACTTATTTTTTTCGCTTTAAATATCTTTCTTAACACTTTTATCTCCCTTACTACTAGTATCCTCCTTTCCATTAATTCTAAAGTCCATACCTCACATGCAAATGTCACAATCATCTATATAATTGTTTTAGAAAGCACTAGTTTTAATTTTCTATACACTGACTTACTTACTTACTTAATCCTAACCTTTCTACCTTCTCGGGTGTCGGGTGTATGGGAGTTGAGTTCTTTGTCGGAGTTCTTTTCCATGCTTCTCTCCATGCTTTCCTATCTTGTACCTGCACTCTAATTTCTTTCCAATTTATGTTTCTTTTTTCGGCTGCTTCTCGTACTTCCTCCATCCAACATTTTCTAGGTCTACCTTTCTGTCTTCTTTTGGTTGGTTTCGCTTCAAACACTCTTCTCATCATCGACTTTTTCTCCATTCTCATAACGTGTCCCAACCACCTCAGCTGTCCTTCTTCTATTCTGTATTGAATGAGTTCAATTTTCAAATTTCCTCTGATTGTACTATTTCTTACTTTATCCACCCTTGTTTTGTTATCTATTCTTCTAAGGAATCTAATTTCTGTACTTTGTATGTTTTCTTTCTGTTTCTTTGTTGTTGACCATACTTCCGACCCATATACATATATCGGAGTCGCTATCCTCTTGAAAATCTCTGTTTTAATTTGGTTGGGTATCTCTTTTTTGTTGAGAAAAGTGCTCTTGATGCTGTTAAAAATTCTTCCTGCTGTTTCATTTCTTCTTTTTATTTCCTCATCAAATCATTCGTCAATGTTGTCCCTAAATATTTGAAACTTGCCACCTGCTCCAATTTTTCTTCATTCAGATATATTTCATGTTTTTTAGTATTTGTGCTTATCCCCATGGTCTTGGTCTTTTGTCCATTTATTTTCATATTGGCTTTTTTAAGAATTCGCCGTATCTTTTAATATTTTCATTCAAAACTTTTTCATTTTTTGCTACTAAAACCATATCGTCGGCATAAGCTATTTCTGACACTCCTACTATTTCCATGTTCCAGTATCCTATGTTGTACCGTTTTACTTGTTTTTTCGCTTCTTTTATTACTTCATCCAGGACTACTGTTAACAGAATGGGGCTTAGGATGCATCCTTGTCTCACTCCTTGTCTCGTCCCAAAATATTCTGATTTTTCATGGTGTATTCCAACAGCGCTTCTGGTTCTCTTGTACAGGCATTTTATCCCTCTGATTATTCTCTCATCGACACTGACTTATTATTTATTAATTTACTAAGCACACATAAGCAACGATTCACTGCCATTATTCTTTGTTGGAACTCCTGCTTCATGTCGGGTTTTTTGTTAAACATTGTCCCCAAATATTTAAAATTTTCCACTTCTTCAAAAATATACCTTCTGCCATTATCAGCATTTATCTTTCATTCTCCATTGATCCCTAGATTATTATCAGTCCATAAATTTGGCTTTTGTTTCATTTATCCCGAGTCCCTATCCATTACCTCCCATAATTCTTGTTTGCTTCTTGTTATCGACACAATATCATCGGCGAAAGCAACGCATTTATGAAGCTTACTAAGACCAAGCCCGATCTGTTAATCTTTGTTTCACGTATTACTTTCTCCAGGACACAATTAAATAGGATTGGTAGCGATCACCTTGCCGCAATCCTTCTTTCACTTTAAATTCTTCCGTTACTTTTCCTTTTATTTTCACTCTATTTACTGTTTCATTTAATGTTAGCTTTATCACACTCACAAGCTTCTTGCTTACTCTTAACTCCTTTCGTGCTTTGTATAATTGTGATCTTTTAATTTTATCATAAGCTTGATTTAAGTCGACGAAGATTACAATGGTGTGTTTATTGTGTTGGTAACTTTCTGCTTGGATCTCTTCTAATGTGGATATCTGATCAATGACTGACCGTTCTTTCCTGAACCAACCCTGGTAAACTCCTAGCTCCTTTTCTATTTTTACTGCTAACTTATTCTATATATGTATTGCAAGTATGTTGTAAGCAACGTTAAGTAAAGCTATTCCTCTGTAATGTGTTAATTCCACTTTGTCACCTTTCTTGTGTAATGCATGTAATATTGCTTCATTACAAGCTTTCGGCATTTTTTCTTGAACCCATATTTCCTGTATGAGATTTTGTAGACAAAGAGCTAATTCCTCTCCTCCATATTTAAACATTTTTGCATTTATCTCGTCACTTCCGGGACCTTCCAGTTCTTTTAGGATAGGTGCTTCTTCACTATCTTCTTCTTCTATTTGATTCTGCATATCAGCTCCTTCTCCTTCGTCAATGATTCCTCCAGTCTTTCCTTCTTCCAAAATATTTTTTCCATAGGTCCAAAATTTTGTCCTCTTCTCTTATGATTTCTCCATTTTCGTTTTTATAGATAACTGCTTTGGGTTGAAACCGCACAATTTCCCTTCTCACCCCTCTATAGAGCTTCCTTACTTCATTTTTTAAAAATACTCCTCTTTCTTCAATTTTGTTTCCATTATATTTTCTTTTCTTTTTCCTCAGCATTTTTTACACTTTTTCCTTTGGTCTTCATATCCCTTCCTTTCTCTTTCATTGCTCCGGTGCTTTCTTTTTTAATTAACTTCCATCGCGGATTCTTCATCGAACCATTTTTTCGTTATTTGTGTTCTTATCCTTTACACAATTTGTTGATCCTTTAATTCCTTCACTTATCTTCCTCCATAATACCTCTATGTCCTCAGTTTTATTAAGAGTATTCATACAAATTTTCTTGATATCTTACTTTTAGCGCTTCCTCCTCAAATTTGTATGTCCTTTTACGTTTTGTTCTTTTCCTATTTAGGTCCCTTACTACAGATATGATTTGTTTCAACATCATTTAATTTTCAAGTAAGCCATTTTTTCGAAAAAAGAAATTACTAAGAATTCATGTTATAATCTTTTGTAATTTCTAAGTTTTTTGATTGATCTTGTATATTCAGTAGTGTATAAATTGGATGTTTAGGTCCTAACTTAAGTACTTTTTACACTTTCCACATTTCTTCGGTCACTTCATTATTTTTGTTGTTACTCAATACAAAAACCATTCCTACCAGCGTCAGTACAACTTGGTGCAATTAATTGACAAATCCTACTCAAACTACATACATCCATAAGTTCACTGACGTTAAAATTGGAACACAAGGATATGCGCATATTCGCCTAAATATACCTCTATTTGCAGTATCGGTTGAAGTACCCACTATGTTTATCTCCTCCTAATTACAAATGCATGCTGTTCAACTGCCGGTAAACTTGTTTAATTAGAAATTCTAGGGCGTCAGTATACTATTGGTATTCCGTACGCTGCCAAGCATTGCAGTAAAATATTTACACATAACTGTGCCGGATAGAATTAATACATCAATGCGCGGTTGGATGAATTCTACTTATAAACATATAATCATATCTAAATTTGGATAAACTTCCTACCTATTACCTACGTACCTATTAGACAAAAAAAATATTGGAATTACATCTACAAATGTAACAGATGCCACTACAAATAGTTATAAGATCTGTGGCATGGACAATTTGTAGCAATTAATGAAACAACATTGAAGAAAACAAGAGTGGCGTATGTATGTACACACATGTATTCGCCAAATTTGGAGGTGTAAGCTCGCACATGACCGGCGATACCCACGCTTGGTTATCGGGCGGAAAGTTGTAATACACGGAAGCTTATAATGTTCTGCACACCGGGGAGACTATCGACAGTGCGTCCGTCCGGTAACCGACGTGTACAAGCATGCTAAAGTAGCGTTCGCATAGGGTAGCGCGGGGGTAAGGTAGGAATTAAGAAAGTTCGCACAATGCAATTAAATACGACCGTTCACACAGCGGTGTAAGGCAGAATTAATAATTGGTGTACAGCCAAACTATACACACGCCAAATTATGGCATTACCACGGCGCGGCTGCCTCAGTCAAATTGACCGGTGCTTAAAACTCAATTTTGTTTAGACTGTTTTATTAATTAACATAATTTGTTTGCATAAAAGTGTATATTTATTCACAAAATATAAAAATAACTTCTAACTTAACGTTGGTATTTTAAATATCCTTACAATTTTTGCAATAAGTTACTTTAAATCCACATTTTCCACATATGTTCTTGTTACAGTTCTTACATCTTTCGTAAGTCTTATTTTCACATTTCTTTTCTTGACATGTACGTCTTTTGCGAGATTGCTTATCTGTCTTTGATGCAGCCTGTAAGTTCTTGTTGCATTTTTGATTCGATGTTCCCTCCTGAGGGTCTTCTTCGTTGTTATTGGATTGTTGCAAGAGTTCTTCTGTCAATTGCAGAATGAAGTCGCAACGTTTTATTTTTTTGCCAGTGATGTCTTTGTATACAGCAAACGCATTGATTGCAGCAAGATCTAATATATTATAAAAAACATGGACTGGCCATCTTCTTGAGGGTGCCTTCACGCTGTATTTTCGGGCCATTTGGTCTACTACGTCAACGTCATATTTTGTGCTATTATAGTATAAAACTGTTTCTGGTTTTTTCATTGTACCAGCATCAACCGAAACTGTTGGATGTTGCGTACTTAGAAGAACATTTTTGTTTATTTTGGATTGATACACTGTCAAAGTGCAAACATTTTCTTTACTTGTGAATAAAGAACCTTTGCGTTCTTTGATTACTTCGGGAATTTCTTTTCTCGACCTGTTCACATTTCCAACAATTGTGGTGTTTAGTTTTGCTAATTTCTTTGCAAGTTCTAAACTGGTAAAAAAATTGTCCATTGTCACATTTCTTTCTTTCTTGGTGTAAGGCTCTAATAATTTTAGAACGACGTATTCACCAAATGGTTGTCCTATTGGTCTCGAATCATCTTTTCCTAAATATGGGAAGGCATTCAACACATATTTAGCCTCAGTGTCAACAGCAAGTCAAAATTTAATGCAGAACTTATCCGGTTTATTGGACATACAATATATTGCGTAAATCAACATCTTGCTTTTATAGGAAAAAGTTGCTCGTCTATTGTTCTTTTCTCCGGGCACATAACAAATTTTGCAATTGTAAGCAAATTTTTGCCATATTTCAGAAACTAAAGCAAACTTGTCAATCTTTCTTTTCTTGTAGACTTGAGATCGAATCTGAGATATCGCATGATTTCTCTAAATTTGCTTCTAGACATCGTTTGACTAAAAAACGATATTCCCCACTTTTTTGGACCACAAGGAATCTAGTTCTAAGTGACTAGAACCTTGAGCACCACACGTTTTCACTTCCTGCTTATCACTGCAACTAGCGCTAGTCACTGCAACCGTTACATCACAAACTGTATCATTGTCAGATTCATCACTATTTTGTTCCTCACTTGCAACAACTCGAGAACGAATTTCGTTTTCACTGATCGCACTAACTGATTTAGAATCATTCTTGAAATTTCCTGGTGAAAGATTTTCCAGTTCGTCTAAATACGCTAAAGCTTGTGCAGCCGAGAGGCCTTTACAGGACCACATACTGTCCAGTGTAACTAAACAGGACGAATGCACTTTCAGAGTACTACCGACCTTTTTATATGTTCACAATAGTGCAGGTTGAAACTTGCAAAATATTTTGTACGCATACGCCAAATTAAGTCTGCGCATGACACTAAAAAGAGCACGAGTGGAAACAGGTTCATTGTTGAGGGCAAGGCTGAACATGTCGAAACAAGTACGAAGAAGTATTAACAAATAGGAACAAGCTCTGATCGGTTGATGCAGTTATATGCCTTGTTTTATATTAAATAAATGTTTGAAATTATGTATATATTTACATGCGGTACATGCCTAAATGTTTAGTTCTTTCAAATGTTGCAACCAAGAAAAAGAATTGACAAATAAAGTTTGTCAAAACATTTTTTTAACGTACCGGTCAATTTGACCGGGGCGGCCGTTTAAGGTAAAATTTCCCAGGACACCGCTTAGAGTTCTACAAAATATTCAAAATTTTGTGAGAGCATTGCCAAACTAAATTTAGCAAAAGTCACATGATTTCAAGATCATATCAAAATGAATTCCGTTGAAAAAAAACTTTAAAGTTGAAAGACGGTCAAATTGACCGGTGCGGCGGTTCTGGTGTTAATACTGGGAATGAACATTTTTATTGTGAGTTCAGAAGACTTCGAGCGCTTATTAAGGCACAGACTGCTGATGCCCATGAGCTATATATAAGGATTGTTGAACGTAATGTCGGAGATAATCCCGCTGATATCTGGAGATATGAGTTAAAAGCGTGGAACATCTAGAATTCCAGGTGTACTTCATGATGATGCTAATGAATACTCTAACCCAAGAGATATAGAGAACATTTTGCGGATATGTTCTCCAGTTATTATACTGACGACACTTTCATGAGCTATTTTCATGATTCCATGCCCCTACCGTCCTTTGGTTTCTCTTGTATATCCGAGGATGATTTAATCTCTACTATGTTGCGATTTCTTAGATATGTTTTTGCGAAGCCTCTTGCAATTCTTATTAACCTTTCCATTAAAACTAGCTGCTTTCCAGAGCGCTGGAAGAGAGCTCGTATACTTCCTGTGTTTAAAACAGGAGACAAACAGCTTCTTAAGAACTGTCGTCCAATTTCGATTTTAAGCAACTGCGCCAAAGTTTTTGAGCAGATGATATATAAAGTTTTATACAGTAATACCCGCTCTTTTCTTTCACCAAATCAACACGGATTTGTACCCGCGCGATCAACTGTTACTAACTTAGCGTCTCTCGCGCAGTATGTCTCTGAAGTTGTTGATGGACGTGGTCAAGTGGATGTGGTTTATATGGATCTCTCTCGGGTCTTCGATACTGTGAATCATCGCCTGCTATGTCACACGCTGTCTGATTTTCAAGCTAATCCTGCATTCCTTAATCTTATGAAATCCTACTTAGACAATCGCGTAAGCTGTGTGTGTTACAACGACTTCAGATCTCATGAACTTATTGCAAAATCTGGAGTGCCACAAGGATCTAATTTGGGACCACTATTATTTACATTATTCATCAACAATCTACTCTCATGTCTTTCCTGTGAAGTCTTGGCATATGCGGATGATATTAAGTTGTACACTGCTGTAGGAACGGCTGATGATGTTGATACTCTTCAACATAACATCGATACAATGGTCGAATGGTGCGATACGCCTGGAATTAAGATCACCATTGGAAAATGATATCACTTACACTCGTGTGTTACAGCCAACCATAGCACGTTATAGAATGAGAGGCATCGAGCTTAATAGAGACCAGAAAGTTAAAGATCTTGGAGTCCTCTTCTCGAGTAATTTTAACTTTTCGGAACATATTTCCAATATATGTGAAGTAGCAAGTAGAATGGCTGGCTTTATTGTGCGTACTTGTAGACGCTTTGACGATGTAAATATGATTAGATCGTTACATCATGCATATGTGATATCAAAATTAGACTATGCGAATTAGATTTGGTACCCGTATCGAGTCTGTCACTGCAAGCAGCTGGACCGCATTCATAGACGTTTTCTGAAGTATTTATCTTTCCGATTGGATGGTATTTACCCGGAAAGGGGTTGCGACCAGAACCTTTCACTTGAGCGCCACGTGATGTGTTCACTAGTATTTAGACGGGAACTAAGTACTGCCAAATTTATGCGTGATTTAATACATAATAGAATTGACGCCCCGTACTTGCTTTCGAGGTGTGCTTTTATGTTCCGCGTGCTACATCAAGATATGCTTCAACGTTTTACCCAGTCGTCTCAAGAACGGATATATTGAGGCATGCACCACATAATTGTCACAATTATGTGTAGAAATGCAAACAATATGTGCATTTTTGATAACGTGTTTTGTTAATTATTAATTTTTGTGAGCTTATGTTATTACTATATTTGCATACTGTATGTATTATTTTTCATTTTTCTTTGTATTTACCCTGTTATTGGTATCACTGTTGGGAAAAAATACATATTATTATTATTACTATTAAATATCAAAACAATGCATGCAAGCATATTCTTTTGCTCAAGTATTAGGAATTGGACTACCTTTTGTGAACTTTCGCTATTTTCTAAGCATACTTTATTTTAAAATTACTCCAACATTTTAACGAAAATTACTATTTAACGACTTTAGGACAGCTTCCTGCAATTACGTGAATTTTCAAAACAAAACACACCTACCACGTTGTTACAAACATATTTAAAGGATTTTTTTCTGTATATGTATCTCAGTATTGTTGATATCAGAGCAGATAAATAAAATATTCAGGTAATTACATTAAATTCAAATTTCAGTCAATAACGGCATCCAATTATTAAGAATCTACCATCCAAATGATAAACATGAGCGGAATATTAATTTTAGTAACCCTTATTATTCGATTAAGTGGTAAAATCCAATACCGAGTTGTTACCGAGTTTTCAAACAGCTAAGTATAATCATTCTAAAAGGGTGAGAGTATTCTGTGGTCCGGGAAAGTCGTGATAGAGTTGTTTGAATCACGGAATAAGTTTAATTTCATTCGAGAACAATTTAGAAGCACAATGACATTTTAATTGGAAAATAATTACGTTATTGTTTCATACGGCGTAAAATTCTATGGAGTGAAACTGTAATGTGTATTTTATCCGTTTATTATTTTATTGATTTACTTTTTTACAGCTTATTAAAGCCTTTTATGATTTAGGGACATGATTCAGTTCTCGGGTTTTCTTTTAAAAAACTACATTTATTTAAATCAGGGATCACCATTTCAAAGCATCCCAACTACTATTATCATAATAAGTTATTTATGTCACAAGGAACGTAAGTGCAGTTTTGCGGTCGAGGATGTGCGAGACCACAAAAGCACTTACGACTCGAATGGCATACTACCGCGGCAGAACAGATTTTTTTTAAATGCTTGACATTTGCTTATATACTTATATAATTGTCAACGTTCTCAATTTCTGTTATGTATTACTAGAGAGCGGAATTTATGCAATTTGCATATCCCATATTTTTTATATGACAAGCAAATGCGTAGTATATATGCGAATAACAACTTTTCGAATTAATTGATGTAGATTATTTATTGCATATTTCGCATATTTTAGTAATTTTTTCATATTTCAGCGATTATTGCATATTTTTGCACACTAGAGCATATTCGTGCATTTTTTAGCAAATTTAGAACAAAAATATTTTTTTCTTTGAACTTTATTAGTGTTTTCCTGTACCAACGAACATTTTATCGGACACGTGTGTATTAGATGCGGAGTCGGCTCTTCTGTCGCTGGACCTCCCCACCGACAAAGAAGCCGCCATCCTTCAGGTGGTGGGCTGTCGCAAATTCACTAGATAAAATTATCATATAATTTTCAACAACCCCCATACCGGCTGATTCATAGGAAGTCTAAGTATTTACCAAAACGTTTGTTATTCATTGTATAACCAGACGTTGAAGTAGATTGGTGCAGTAGTGAAAAATGCCAAAAGTGAGTACAAGTTTAATTGTTTTGTGGATCAAAAATGTTCCTGGACTTATTCTAATGGATGAAAGAGTTTTCTGCAAAGCATGTGGGAAAACGGTAAGTTTTGTTTTGTGTATAATACACTAGTATTTAAAATTGCACAGCCATATACGATTTTCTTGTAAGTTTTTGGTGATATTTTTTTTCTTTACAGGTGCCATGTGAACGCAAATTTCAAGTCACCCAACATGTTGCAACTGAAATACATAAAAGAAACTGTCGGAAACTTCAAGTTTCAAAACTTAGCCAAGTGCCTTTGACACAATCTTTTGCCGGAACCTCAAAACAAAGTGAGCAACAAATATTTAACGCAGATTTGTGCAAAGGGATGGTTACTGCCAATATACCGCTTAAAAAGCTGCAAAATCCGTGTTTCCGGCAATTTTTAGAAAAGTACTGCCAAAAGAGTATTCCGGATGAAAGTTTGCTCAAAAAATGTTACGTAACCGATATTTATTCTGAAACAATCAATAGCATTAGGGAAATTGTTAAAAACGAGTATATATATTTTACCGTTGATGAAACGACAGATTCCTGTGGCCGCTATATAGCAAATTTATTAAATGGTCATCTAAATAATAAACAGCCTGGTAGATCGTATTTAATTACTTGTAAACAATTAGAAAAAACAAATCATCTCACAATATTAAGATTTATTAATGAAAGTTTCATGAATTTTTTTCTTCCCGATGTTGTTCCGACAGGAAAAATTTTCATGTTGTCCGATGCAGCGGCATATATGATTAAAGCGGGTCAACAGCTTAAACTTTTGTACCCTAATTTAATACATGTTACTTGTTTGGCTCATGGATTAAATAGGGTGGCTGAGGGAATTCGGCAGCAATTTCCAGCAGTAAATACATTAGTCAGTAACGTTAAGAAAATTTTCTTAAAGTCACCATTGAGAGTTCAGATTTATAGAGAAAACCTGCCGGATATTCCTTTACCACCTGAACCCGCCATTACCCGATGGGGTACTTGGTTAAATGCCGCAATATTTTATGCAAACCATTATCTAGAGATCAAAAACATTATTTCAGAATTCTCTACGGAGAACTGCAATTCTATTGCAAAATGTCAAGAAATTTTGAAAAACTCTTTTTTGCCTAATGAATTGATATTTATTAAAGCCAATTATGAATTTGTTTCTTTGACAATAACAAAACTTGAAAAAGAATCGCTGCCACTAACTGAATCAGTTAAATTAATCAATGATTTAGAAAATAGTGTTTCAAATATTCCGGGTAGAATAGGAAACTCAATAAGTCAAAAGTTTAATGAAATAATTAATAAAAATGTAGGATACAAAAGTTTAGCAAAAATCAGTTTGATTTTAACTGGTGAATTAAAAATGAATGAAACAGAAACAAGTATAGAATTAAGTCCTGAGGTTATGAATGCATTAAAGTACGCAGCAATAACTTCCGTTGATGTTGAAAGAAGTTTTTCGATATATAAATGCATTCTCCCAAATAGGCGACATAATTTTTCATTAGAAAATTTAGAAAAGCATTTAATTGTAAATTGTTTTAATAATAAAAATATGTAGTGTCTAAGTATGTATTTTAGCAAATTTTAAGTACGTATGTGTTTATATAATTGTAATTTTAAAATGTAAGTGGGAATAATGTAAGAACAATAAACGTTTGTAAAACGCTTCGTTGCGATTATTCTTGTTTTATAACATTTAACAAGAAGTTAATCGGTATCAGAAGCATATGTGCATAAAACTGCATATTTAGCAAAAATTGTGCATATTTCGAAGAATTTTTCTGCATATATATGCGCATATTTTGTCGATTTCCGATGCATATAATACCGCTCTCTAATTATTAATTTACGTCACCAGGGACGTAAAATTCTATTACATACTATGTTGAGGGTACATAACACGTAAATGGCGCTTACATCCCTCCAATCAGGGCAGTAATGATTGACTTACGTAACCGGTAGTGGCAAAAGTAAATTTTCGCCATATGTCGTTATGGTTACAAGCGGTTACAGTTACCTTGTCATTTTCGAAGAGTAGGGTATTCTTATTTTTACTCAAATTGGTGAGCAAGTTGTTTTCTATCGACATATAATCGTACTGTAACTAGAAGCGATTTTTCGCAACATACATATGTATAAGTGTGTATGTCATAATTTTACGTTTTTGCGCTAAATAGTGACATGTATACGCTTACGTTTAGGTTATGTCTGAAATTGAATAACTTCATCCTCATACAAGGCGTCCCCCTATTACATAATAACTAGGGATGCGATTTCAGGCCACCTGCTAGCGTAGCATTTTTCACTTGACTGTACTGGCATCGGTATTGGCTGAAACTGGCACTCCCCAAGTCCTAGTTTATCACATGTGAAAATGTATTGTGATTGAACGGTCAACCGACGCGAGGTGATAATAATGCACTGCAGCAATACTTGCTCTGTAAGTGACATGGTATGTTTAACTAACTAAAAATGTTAACAATTTCAATAGAAATCTGAGTAGACAAATCCTGATTTAGGTAAATTCCCAATAATATCTGCTTTTTACCAAAATGGGGATAATGTTCTTGTTCACAATTTAAAGTATAACAAAGATGAATTAAAAGAACACTTTCTTATGCACTGGCAGATTTTTGTAACGTGTAGGGAAGTTTCTCTCAATATAAAGCTTCGCTGCGAGACAATCGAAGACGATTCATTTTTGAAAATGTAAGAAAGCACCGCCAATCATACATTACTTTAGTATTTACTTGTTTTATTAATTATTATTTATTAATAGTAACTTTAGGAATGAAAACTGTTACAAGTAATTATTGCAATGCCTTATTAATATTACTTCACATATATAAATATTTGTGTAAACATCATATAGCGTTGAACATATTACAGAAATAATGAGCAAACACTTATGCCTACGAATTAATTAAATCAATTCTTTCAATACAATACTACATGCATTTTTCATCTTACAAGTTATCTCCGTATCTGTTCCTATCATATACGTACTTACACACATACATAGTGCATATTATATTAAACACAGTAGACCACAATCCCTACCAACAGCCCCGTTCATAATTCTCACCTATCTACGAGGTAGACTCCATAAATTCCCGACCTGACAGGCTTATACAGGTTCGAGCGTCTTCAAACTCCGTTGCGTCATAGCTGCACATGTGGCGAAGCCTACACTATATATATATTACGGCTCAAAGAGTAGTAGTTTTTAGTAGCCAGTCAGACAACGTGACTAGTGCATGAAAATGTATCAGATAACAAAAGTTGAGTACCGTGGGGTCATTAAATTTTTAACAAAAGAAGGACATACGCCTAATCACATTAAACAACGTATAGACAGCGTTTATGGCGATTTATCTTCTTCATATTCCACTGTAAAAAAGTGGACAAAAATGTTTCCGTGTTGGGGCAAGAATCCCTTGAAGATGATGAGCGCCCCGGTCGGTCAATTGAACTGATAACGCCTCAAAACATTTCAATTACTGAAGAGATGGTATTAGCAGATCGCTGTTTGAAAGTAAAGGAATTAGCAGTGATGTCAAAACATTTCTGAAACAAGTATTCGTCGAATTTCCATAACCATTTGGGTATAAATTAAAATTAGTGTGAGATGGGGTACGCATCTCTTTTGCCTACAATGGAACCCCAAAAAGGAATCGATAGAAGGGCGGTGACCCCAAAACCCTCGCCCAGAAAGACGAAAGCGTCATTCAACAAAAAAGGTAAGGGCCGCAATATCTGGATTGTGAGGGTATTTTTTTTTTTGACTTTAAAGATCGCAAAAAAACGCAACAGCACATTAATGCGTCTTTTTTGATAAATTAAAATACAATTTTCGCGCAAAACGTCTAGGAAAATTGACAAAAATGTTGATTTTTTGTACGACAATGCACCCATAATCTGCCCCATTTCACAACCCCATCCGCGAATGCAGCTTCAAGAATTGAATATCCACCGTATAGTTTGGACATGGCCCCCAAGTGATTATTTTTTATTTTTCATTAAAGAAAGCCCTTAGGGGACGTCGTTTTAAGGACAACAGGATTTGCCAGCAGCTTAATCAACATTTTAAAAAAAACTTTAGATAATTTTTACGAAGGGTATAGAATCTTTAATTTTGATCGTTGTAATAAGTGTATTGAAGTTAGCGGAGATTATATTGAGAAATAAAGTTGTTAATATTTTACCAATTTTATTTTTTTCCATGTCAGGCGAGAATTTATGGCGCTACCTGTATGCGTACACTTTGGAGCAGAAATTTTTATACTTTGTATCTCGCGGTGCGCGGAAATCGCATCCTTGATAAAACTAAGTGATGACAAATGTTTGTGAGGCCCCCTGACCCAAAAAATGAATAGTTTTTTTTAGTTTAAAGTTTGACAGTTTTAAAATCAGTTGTAAATAATGATAGAAGGACTGTGGGGGGTGTATGGCAAACAATATAAAGTATGGCGCACTCCGCCCCACACAAGTTATTAATAAATTTCGTGGCCTCACCTCAATCGTTTTGACTGACCATATGTTTGAGGATGGGGCCCCACTCTCTCACAATAACTCGTTTAATAAATCATGTGCGACCGGTTTCGGGACACTTTTTTCCATCTCAGGCTCGAGTTAATCTAAACAGGGACAGTGTTTGTGTAGTTTGTCATTGCCTTTCCTGTACAGAATGTAAAAATGGATGGAAAAGTCAACAATTTTCACGAAACGTATATAAGATGGAGCCCGAGCAAGACTGACTATGGCAGAATCAGCAGCAGCGATGGATTTACAAAAAAAATAAGGAACAGTTAGATGCTCTACAACGAAATCCTAATTTAAAACAAAGTATGACAGCAAAAATATAAGTACTTGTTCACCTATTCGTGCACAAAATGGGCGGATTTACGGCGAATCAGGTCAGATAGACATTCAAGTCTGGGTACAGTGTGTAGATGGTTTGATTAAAATTTTACAAAGTACCGAATCGTGTAAATAAAATATTAGCGAGTAATAAACTAAAGGGATAACCTATGATTCTAGTGAGTTAACTACTGCTCGTCGGAAACACTCAAACTTTTTTGTATTATATGTTTGTTTTTCAAAGGGGACATTGCAACTTTTTAGTGGATCATCTCGCGCGCGAAAAGTGATTAAATTCGGAACGATTTGAACATTATTTTACGAAAATTGTTGGGTTACCGAAAAATGCAGCTTATGACCGGAGCTGAAACAATGTAGCATGTTATTCGCGGTGTAGACAATTTACCTTTACGAACACAACCTTGTAATGCTTGGGCCCTATTACGTTAAAGGATTTATGAAACTTTTTACAATCTGAGGTGGTGTACGTGCGCCCGAAAAAAAACTGAACAGACAATTCGTGATGTGTTACCAGTGCGGGAAATTCGAAAGATGCGCGGGATAAACAATTTTCTAAAACAAACGCGAGCGACCAAATGAAGTCAAAGACATTGTATGCTATAATTTGTCCGTAAACAGGGTTCACATATCGCGAAAATGTCCTAAACATTGTACAAAGGACGAAGAAAATCGGCACTTTTCAGTAAATATAATAACTACTAAGAATTGACTAATATCAAAAAAATAAAGTAGATGCAAAGGCATCATCACATTGATCGAACTGGTTCAAATACGAACTTGATAAGACAGCTGGGTTAAAGAAATTTAATGTACCGTGTACTTAAAAAAAGGATGTTTTAGTTGGATTTAATCGATACAAATACTCAAAAACTAACATAAGTTAAAATTAATTGAAAATTGATGCGAACCCCCACCCCCCGTGAACCTGCGTACACACGTACGCATTCATGAAAGCGAAGTTGTTAAACAGAATTTGTCTTATGGAATAATAGTGAAGGAGTGTGCGAGGAGATATCTTGTATCAATCCAGAGTTTTAAATTGGAAAAAACAATGGTACGTCTTTTAATTAAAAGTTAGCCCAAAAAGAAAAAAACATAAGGGGAAAGTATGTTGTGAACCCCAAAGGGCAAAATAGATAAATTGGTTGTCGAAGCTATGCAGTAAACTGAAGAACTGACAAAACACTAGCCGAGATTCGACGCAAATTCTACTTTAATAATATGCGGAAGTATGTAATTATTATTATTATTATTATTATTATTATTATTATTATTATTATTATTATTATTATTGGCCTCGGTCTTTCACCATTAGCCATATACTTTTGAATTCCTAGCCACCCGGATGGACGCCAAGGTAAACACATGATACTCTTCACACTCGGGGCCGATCGAGTGACTAACTATCTGCACACACACAAAGGGTAGGCCATCGGAAAAAAGGGAAAACCCACACAGGATAAACAAGGGAACTCAACTAAAAAGTAATTTTTATGGTGCAAATATAGCGGAAGTATTTTAAAAAAAGTATTAGTAACTGATACAGTGTTTGGAGTACAACTATAAGGCAAATACGTTGCCAAGATCAGGTAAAGACGAGAAGGGGGAGAACTCATTACAAATATTCCCAAGGCGATTTTAAACCCATACGTAAAAACCGCGGCCGGGTGATTGTAATCCGAAAAAAAATTTGGTACCGACATACCAAGTTTTCCAGAGAGGCAGAACCCCACATAGAAGTGCTTTCCCACCAGAAAACAATAAGCCGTGGACCAGATGCAGTTTTTGGAGGAAGACGAAGGGGTTTGCGAGATGGAAGGAGAAATCACCAATAAAAAGAGCAAGCGTTGAGGCAATGCTCTGTCGGAGAAGCGAGCGGGAAATCCCTCGTATGACCGGACCAATTAGTAAACTAGTTTCTTTTTTATTTTAATTTTTTGGACTTTTGTGAAGTAGTCAGTTGTAGTTAGTTAATTGTTGTGTTATTATTTCAGAATTAAAGCGTTTTTTTTCTTTTTTTCCCTAACTAAAATAATATAAAGATGAGAAGTATTATTCTTTGTCAAAAGTAAAAAAGTGAAAGAATCCCCACAATGAAATGTTTTTTGCAATTTTTTAGATAGTGAAGCAAGGGGGAAAAAGCCACACATTTTATTTTTACTAACCACAAGGTAACTAACAACAAAATAAATGATTAAAATTTAAATAATGTTCACAAAAAGGAGCGTGAAATTAAATGAAACGTAAAACTGTACACACGTCCAAACTTTATTTTAACATTTTTTTTCTTTCTCGTCCGTTTTTTACTTCCTTCCCATACGACTGAAAGTCACCTTTTAAGTTATTTGGATAAAGGCAATGCATCAAACAGAAGTAATTTTTCATTATTATTACAGTAATTCCTGGAAAGCGGTTTAATTCCAAACACAGGAGAGAGGTTTTAATTTTCCCCATTTTTGGAATTTAAAAGAGAATAGGAAAAGGAGGCCCTTCATTACTTTTTATGGTTTTTTCAAAGTGGATATTCTAAAACACTCCTATTATATTTTCAAAGTGTGTATTGTTGCAAGAGCCAAACAAAGCATTTTGGTATAAATCGACAGATACATGGTAATTAAAAAGAGAAAAAATTTCAAAAGCCTGTTCTTTTAAATCTCCGGCAAAAATGGCCGTAAAAAGTTTTAAAAACAAGGGATCTGGAGAGATGAACAAATGGAAACGCGAAAATTCTATTTTCAACGTGTTTCAAAAAAAGAATAACAGTTACATAAATTTTTTTGATTTTCTTTAGGGGAAAAATTTTACCTAGGTTATAGCATATCAGTTGCAAAATTGCCCCGAAGCAGTGGTTAGCTTTTTTTTTATTCCCAAAAAATGAAAAAAATTTATTTATTAGACATAGAAATTCTACCAAATTTAAATCCCCGACGCATTTTCCCTTAAAAATTTTAACCCCTTCCAGGTTGTATGTTACATATTTAAGTAAATTACTTTTCGTTAAAATACCTATCATTAACAAGCAAGCAAAAATAATTAATAATTTTTTCTTTTATTACAACCCTAATTTTTATTTTTTTCAAAGTAAAAGTTTTTACGGTTTTTTAAATTTTGTCCAAAGTATCGATTTGTTTTATCGGACAAAAATCGATTGGGGCGTAAAATTTAAAATAGATAATACATTTTGAGGGTTAATTCGTGACACGGCGTTTACACAGGAAACTATTAATGGTGCTGGCAGAGACGACAAAAGGGGTTTGTCCTGACGGTATTTTGGCGTTTTTATGCAAAATGTCTGCCTAAAGTTTTTTAAAATTGGTTAATTGGAAAATAAGTTAAGCTGTCCCTACTTTGTGATATTATTTTACCCCCGGGGCATAAAACTTTTGCTTTAAATCAAGTCTTTTTTAAAAATTATTTTTTTTATAAACACTCCATTCTCGGTATTTTTTAATAAAATCAAAAAGATATCACGAAATTTCATTTCCCCATTATAATTTTATATATGTAAGCCAATAGCTGTTTTTAAATTCGTCATGGAAATGTTTAAAGACAGCCCCAGGGGGTTGCCAGGCTGGGGGATTTCGCGCCAAAGTGGCGACTTTTTTCTTTCGTTTTCGACTAAAAAAAATTTTGGCGACGGCCCCAAAATTTACGGCGTATGTTTAAAATAAATTTTCCCATTTTCAGCGACATGGAATAAACATGATAAAGTTTGTGTATACAAAAATGGGTTTCAAGGGAGAAGTTCATTAAAAAACTTAAATTAAAAAGTTTTTTAAAATCATTGGATTTTAAAAAAGTAAAACGATTGGTTTAAAAGGGACCAATAGAGCCAGCAACTTATAAAGGTCCAATAATTCACTTTATACTTGTTAAAAAAGGATAAACCAAAATTTAATTGACAAAATGCATTCGTCATTCGTTCGATTTTTTATGCAAGATATTTTCTTGGTTCAGTCACAGTTTTTTTTTTGAGGCAAATTGAATATAAAAAAATTTGGATATTTTGAATAAAGGAAAGTATTTCAATTTGTTCTGTTTTGTAGTGGCAAGATAGTTGTGCCGATTTTTTAAAGTTTTTAAATACCCCTACTAGAACATTATGAGGGATTGAAAAATCCCTTTTTTAATGTAGTAATAAATAAGGAAAAGTGTTCAGCAAGAATAATTAAAGCCTGTTTTACACGCCGCAATTTATCGGCCAATTGATTGAACAAGGTGATCTTCGATTTTATCGTACCATCTAAAACAGCAAAAATTAGTACGATCTCTAGAACAATTTATCATAGGATTAATTGAATTGAATAGAACTTGAATGTTCTATTTTCGCCATGACTTTTCACTAACTTTGCTGTTTTAATAGCAACCTAGTAACAGTAAAATACCTACGAATTTTGTCCAGTGTTTCTAAAGTAAAGTAAGGATAAATTTCGAACATTTACGACGATTATCTATGATGTAATGGATAGTTTGAATTAAGTAACCGAAACCGAAGCAACCTAAGCTAATCTGTGCGTATACCAAAACTGCCAAAATATTGGACAAAAGCAGATTGCCAATCTATTTTTATATGCAGATGAAAATTTCGTGTTTAATAATTCCCCCGTTCAACTATTAACGAGATAATTATATCAAAAAATTTAAGAAATACCGTCGAAAATATGGAATGAACTGTAGCGCTGTGTATTGAAAATGAAGGAGCTTCACTTTGAACATTTATTGTAGTTGTTTTTATTATTAAACTTCATTTTTGAGTATATAGAAACGCTTGCATGTAATTTTCCAAAACAGCATCTCATTTCATCACTTCCATCTGTCAACCTTAAGCTGTCAATTTAAGTTTGGAGAAAAGTTGCATCAGATTTCGAGGTTAACTTAAAAACATGATTCACATTATACATTTTCGCGAATTAATATGTTAAGAGCGAGGGTTATGTGACGAAAACTGACGCAAAACATGTAGATACACCGGCATAAACAACATGAAATGTATATTGCGAAAATATACGATATTTTTGAGGCAGGTTTATTATACTCTAATTACGTCATAACATACTCCCCTCTAATGGTACCATCACAAGGATACCGGTATGTCGCGAAAATTTGCTTCTTGCACTTGAAACAACAGGTTCTAATAGTAGCTTTGATAAAAAGTGATATATTTGCTTTCCTGTAATGTTTACCCTCTCTTATTTGACAGTAACAGAATGTGAGGTTAGGAAGTATGTACGTATAAATAGTAGAATATATTTAATGTTACCTATTTCAATTCCTATAAAGTCACCAATAACGAATAACACAAGCACTACTTAAACAATTTCTTGTCTTATTGAACTACAACTTTACATTACTTATTATCCAATTTAAACCTTCACGTAAACCTTCCCCTGTTTTTGCACAAGTCGGTTGAATATGCCAATTTCTATCACGCATTCGAGTAAGACCTAATTTTTCTTGAATCTCATGTGCGTCCATAGCTCCGTTAATGTCTTGTTTATTCGCATAAATCAGTATTACAACGTCTTGCATTTCGCTATCTTTTATAACGTAGTGGAGCTCCTCGCGTGCCTCATCAATACGTTCGCGATCCCCGCAATCTACCACAAATATCAAACCTTGAGTGTCAGCGTAATAGTGTCGCCAGAGCGGTTTGATTCTATCCTGACCACCAACATCCCATACGTTGAATTTTACATCTTTGTAAGTCACTGTTTCGACGTTAAATCCGATAGTTGGTACGGTTGTTGCATGTTGATTAAGCTTCAGTTTGTATAAAATTGTCGTTTTCCCTGCGGCGTTAAGTCCCAGCATCAAGATTCTGATATTCTTTTTCACAAAAATTTTCGATAAAACTTTACCCATAGTGGCATATACACTTGACACATAACGACTAGTTAGAAAAAAGCAGAATCACTGAAAATTACTAAATAATTACAGACACCTTAATAAATATTTAAGCCCTGCAAGAAGCAGAACTTTCTTAGAAGTAAAGTAGTTATTAAATGCGCTAAATTAGATAAAACGCATCCATAAAATTGGAACTGCGGTAACCTACAATACATTTGTACCTTGAAAGGCTCCTAAGATGATTCTTATAAATAACATATCTCTACAGCAAATTTTTAGTTGAACAGTTGGCTTACTGTTATTTCCTGTCTATCACTATTCATCATAGATTTTAATAAATCTTGAATTAACCGTTTGCGACGACGAGGGAAAGGCATTAAAATTATAAACAACAAGCGCTACGTAGCGATGCAAACATGCATGAATATCGAAACTTCAAATTAACAGTTAACTTGTCATTAATGACAAGCAAAAATTAATGCAATAGGTTCCAAAACCTTGTTTACACAGCCCAGCATAACCAGATAAATATTTACTAATATGGCGTTACTAATAATGTAATAATGTATTACGTAAATATTGAGTGTGTTTTTTAATTACATAAACCTCCGATGAAACAGTTTCGTTTTAAAATTGTTCGAACCGAATTACCAAGTTGTTCGAGCATCTTTTACAACGGCTAGTGTATTTGAACGCGACTTCGAACAATTCAAATTTTACAAGGCGGCCAAAAGTATATGCATCAATTCAGGTTTGATTTGCATTCTTTATTACGGTTAATAATCTCTAATATTAATTTTATTGGACAATTTGATTGAAACATTCTCGTATGCATCCATCTAAGCCATCCTAACATATCACTGACGTATAGGTGGATTGCTTGAATATCGTAAATCATTTTTCAAAATTCGTTACAGACAACTTGTTCGAACAGATAGCATTTTGGGGGGTTATTCTGTAAGAATCGATGTATTTTTGACTGTTCCGCATGCTGTGATGTCGCTTATGCATTGCCGCTCTAAAACAAAATTTGTAACATCAACCTCACGTTTTATAGAATAGTGTTGTGTTGTGGTGTTTATGCGTTACTACCGCTAATACAAGGCTAAACAGCTTTGACGTCAGCAGGCTGTGACGTATTTTGAAGTAAGCCATAAACGCGTTTACACGTTGAGACCGTCTCTGCATTTTGAATTGGTTTATCCAAATTATATTGGTTTTATTTAAAAAAATACTATGTAGTGATATTTCGCTACCTTGTTGGTGATACCTGCAATGTTTTTCTAGTGTTGTGTAAGCGATAAAACCTTTTCTGAAATGATAAAAATGAGGTAACCTAACCTAATATAGCGTCGGTTGTTTTGTATGTTTTGTCTGTGAGTTACATTTTGTAAAAGGAAATATTGTTTATTTTTCAACAGCTACAGATTCAAGGACTGGAGAAACTATAACTGTAAGTTTTAAAAAACCTAGGCTTAAAAAAGATGCTATTGCAACTCAATTCAACGTTCTGTTTTAATATAATATATTTTAAATTATATCACAGAACGTAACCATTTTGGATGCTGATATATGTAAATGTCATATTCACAGCAATGAACGTATTGCAACAATTACAATAACTTGTTTACAAATACCTTACTTAAGGATGATTGTGGGAAAAGTAATGATAGATTAGGTAAAACGCCACATAATAGGAAAGATAGATTAGGTAGAACACCACATAATAGGAGATTAAAGACCCTGGTTAAATAGCATGTCTGTAAATTTTCACGTGAAATTGAACAAAATTTCGAATAAAATTGCAATTACTGTATCATTTCAACCTTAGTTTCGTCCACATACACGTACAATTACAAATAATAATAATTAATCGATTAAATATCAAGCACAAATACATCTTTCACGAAACCGGTGCTCGGTTATGTGCTTGGTTTTTGCTTTGAAAGTTCGTTTTTCCAAAATAAAATTGAATGGGATGCGAAGAAGAGCTCAGTTGACGACCGGCATCCTCTTTAAACCGGAAGCCCTTCAAAACTTAAAAAGGAATTGCAAAGAAAACTATTCCTTTACCGGTTAGGCTAATATCGTGCATGGCGATACATCCCCTAAACAGAGTGACGTCATCGAAGATCGGTGGTAATGGTTTATGTCGTTTTATCGGGTGCAGTTGGGTGTTGATAACCTTGAGCGTAGTATATACAAATGACGCAAACACGATTGGACACGAACAGCAAAACCGATATCACTTTCCTGAAGCAACATCTTGGAACATGTCGAAAATAATTGCAGCACAAGTGACACGATATCGTTAACATGTGCACTCTCGCAAAATAATATAATCAGAAAAGTACTGAAAATTTGACGTTTCCACACGACACTGTAAAAAACAACACTCTCGATCTTTACAGAATAGCTCCCCTGCTCGAGTAAAATTTGTTCGAATCTAAAGTGCAATAAAAAATACACTAGCTACTTTCGTGTTAAAGCAAAGCGTAGCCCCGTGTAACACCTAACTACCCGCTGTATATTCATTTTGCAAATATTGATCTAAACTGATCTGACCACCAGATATTTTATCGGTTCACATTGAACTTTTAGCCGGTAAACGTTGTTTAAAGCAGCCACGTTCAACTTTAATAGGGAAAGTTTGATCGTTTGTCCTCCGTAGAAGTGTCAGTTTCTAGTCTCTGTCGCTAAATCGCGTGTATTATTTTAACTTGCTAACATTGTAAAATGTAGCAATTGTCATATAATATTGCTGTTGGGGATAAATTTACCTAATAAAACACCGGGGACAAAGAAAGGGGTTCGCAGGTTATAAAACTCAGCAAACACATTTGCATGGTTGGAACGTAACAGATATGTATAAACGGATCCACGTATTTTCTCAAACACATAACATGTAGGGTACACGTAAACCAGTAATGTCCGCAACAAGCACTCCACCTTGGTATTTCTCAGAGACTGTTAAGACTTATATGTAAGCCCCGCACAGAGCGCTTCGCACCAGGTTAGAAGTAAGGTTGCCCAGTCCATGACGCGACATGTGTATGCGGACGAATCGGCATGAGCTACCTCATGCGAATGAAATTATTGATTTATTGCAACAGTTTCTCTTTAACTTTTCGCAGCGTTGCACATAATTATAAAGATAAATATACGTATGTCTAACGTATGCAAGGAGAATAAACGACGGTTGTGTGATAAAGTCACTAAATTAATCAGTGAATTTCTAAATTTGATTTATAATGGAGTTAAGGTATTGTGTAGTTTGCGAAATACTTTTAATGCGCTGGAACAAAAACGACTGGAAAAGACATAATATTAAATTCGAAATTATTTTAATTATGCCTGGGTTTACTTCTAATATAGGAACATTTTTTCATCACAACGAACATTCTTCCCCAGGTATGTGGAAACAGTCTTATCCACGCTGTTAAGAAGTTAAGTTTATTTGTTATATTATATTATTTATTGAAGTGAACTTCTTATGTGTATTAAAATTAACGTAACCTTAATTTTTAAAAACCAATCAATGCAGATGCAACATTTATTCGTTACCTTTAAAAAACAAGTGTTTTTACTACAAACATATCTATAAGCTATTCAGATTTTTGAAGAAACAGTTTTGTTTATTTTTTACGGTTATTACATTACACACATAACAAATGCCGTTTTTAAACAAATAATGGCAATAAAAACAGTTCAACGTATGCATATATTCGCTTTATTTACGAAACATTTTTATTGCGTCAGTTTTTATTTTTTACCATAGGGTATTGATTTCGAAATTTAATTTCACACATACACTCTTTATGTATAATACGCGGTCCATGCGACTGATTCGATTCTGCTGAGAAGACCGATTGTGCCAGGCTTATTTATACGTATATTTTGAATATTCGCGCTTGATAATGCTTTTGCGCATTATGCAGTTTTGAACTGCACGCTTCCGTAGCAAACCTAAAAACAAAAACTACCTAAAAATGTTAAGATATAGAGATGTATACACACACAGTGATACTTGCCATTAGTTTTCTTATTCTAGCTTTAAGTTGTTATTTGTTACAAGAAAAGTACAGTCCATTAAAAACAGTGCACAATTCAATTAATAACAGGGACATTATTACGATATGCTTCTGATATATGAACATTGTTCTATTTCAGAGAGGTTATTATGTTATGTTTATGATACATAACTTTATTTTTAGAATGGGTAAAAATAATTTTCAAAACTTTAAATAATGTATTTATTAATTTATTATTTGTATAACTATAAACGAAACATCAGAAAATGTAAATAGTATGAATATATTAGAAAATAAACGTTAAAACAATTCTTTTATGAAAATCCTAAAAAATAGTCGTTAGAAAGTGAATTAAGAAAAACACCTTCCTTGCTGCAGAAAAAAAATCATTGTCAGTCAATAAGGAAACAAATATTTGCTCAAAACAACGAAAATGCTAAAGTACAAAATTACATTCAGACAATATAACTTACTAAATAAATCTAGAAAAAAGATCTAAGTATTCTTGGCAGAACTATTGAGTTTGGATTTATAAGATTTACTACTTCTCTCAGGAAAATCTTAATTTCGCTTGGCGAAACCATTCACTCGCTGTTCCGTCCATGGCGTTTTCTTTGTAATCTTTAAACTGGGACGTCATAACTCCTAAAAGTGAAAATATATCCACAATATATCCTCAGAAACACCATTACCTGATGAAACGCGATCAACCGTTGAAGTCATCACGAAGCGACGTCATTGTCGATTTGATAATTTATGAAACGGTTTTTAGACATAGCTCTCTGCTGCTACATGCTGGAATTTATCGTAACAGCTGCTTTTTGATTACTTTGAAAATAAAGGGGATAAACAAATTACCAAAACAATAAAAGGGAGGTGAGAACCGGAATTTTCACAAACATCGTCGTTTTTCTATAAAGTAAAAACGTACTTACGTTTATATATACGAGGTGCGGCTAAAATGTAACCGGACTGATCGTTTTACAGTCAAACAGCGCGTACTTTTGAGTCAATCTGCACGCAGACGAATCAAGTGACATTCCCCCTCCCCATTCCTGCCATCAAAACGCCTGCGGATGCTTTAGTTAGGCCGTGACCGTTGTTTATGTTGGATCGTGCATCAGCCGTCCGTCGGAAAAATATTGAGTGTTTCAAAAGAGCAACGTGTAAATGTGAAATTTCTGAAATGGTAAATCCGCCGCAGAAACTTATTTTTTTGTTAAAAGAAGTTTACGGTGATAAATGTTTATCACGCACTCAAGTGTTTGAGTGGTTTAAATGTTTTAAAAACGGACGAAACGAAATTGATGATGAACCACATTCAGGACGACCGACCACATCAACAACGGACGAAAACATTGACAAAATTGGTGTTTTGATCCGAAAGGATCGTCGGTTAAGTATTCGTGCAGTTGCCGAAACGATTGGAATCGATAAAGAATTTGTTAGGCAGATTTTGCACAGAAATTTTAACATGAGGAAAGTGTGTGCAAAAATGGTGGTAAAAAATCTGACATCCGAACAGAAAGAATTTCGCATGAACATTTATTCTGACACTTTAAAAACCATTGAAGGGGTCCCTAATTTCTTGGAAAGAGTTATAGCGTGTGACGAATCATGGTTTTTTACTTATGGTCTGAAAACTAAGCGCCAGTCAATGCATTGGAAGCGCCCTGGTTCACCAAGACAGAAAAAAGCTCGAATGACGAAATCAAAATTCAAGGCAATGATGGTAGCTTTTTCCACATTCGTGGGATTGTGTACACAAATTGGGTATCTGAAGGTCAAATGGTGAATCAGCATTACTACACTGAGGTCCTAACAACTTTCCGTGAACGGGCAAGAAGAAAACAACCCGAATTGTGGAAAAACAAGTCATGGATTTTGCATCAAGATAACGCCCCGTTCCATAGTGCATTGTCTGTCAAAAGGTTTTTGGCCAAGCATGGGATTGCTGTGTTGGAACATCCACCCTATTCGCCAGACCTGGCCCCGTGTGACTTTTTCCTAAGGTGAAAGCGATGGAGACCATGAACATGTTATCTGAAAATGACTTCAAGCACTGCTTTGACCAATGGAAAATTCGCAGGAAGCGGGACAGGGATCAGGAAAGGGAGTACATTGAAGGGGATAATGTTGAAATGGTAGAGAATACTTAATAAAAGATTTTATAGCATTAATCCGGTTACATTTTAGCCACACCTCGTATGCTTACGTTTAGCTTACATCTGTAATTGAATAACTTCATTCTCATACATGGCAGAGGAAATGGAAATACAACTAATATTAATAGTGAGAAATTAAAAAAAAAAACAACTGCCGCATGTTTTACAGTTTATTAACATTTCAGAAATGTTACATCATAAAATTTTCAGTTTCGAGAGCTACTTTCGGTGCAAAACTAGAAAGGTCATACCAGAACTTTTCAAATTAAATGGAATTATTACATGAATTCTTCGACTATCGAATAGAAGATTTTCTGTTACGATTTACGGATTTCACAATCCGGTATTATTTCATTTATCTATACAAAAAGAGATAAAGGGCAATTTGTCCCTTCTATATGTATACAGATGAACAAAAACAATTTACCGAATACATCCGAAATATCTGTGAGATAATTATGTATAAATACCATTGAAAAATTAAACGAAGCGTAACGATGTGTACTGAAAATTAGCGCACTTTGAATATTCACTATAGTTGTTTTTGTTATAATTTTTAATTTTTGAACACACGTTTCCATGTATTATTATTTATCTTTACATTTTGAGAGGAAATTACAAACATTCATTATTATTAGTTTCCGAAGTAGATAATTATAAATTATCAGCCTTGAATCCTAACCCCTTTGCCTAAGTTTTATCTGTAATGAATGTTACGGAACTTTAATTTAATATTCGGGTAATAAATGTATAATATCAGGGGCTTGTCACGGGCACACGGGACATGAATTTAATGGAAATGTGAATTTCGGATGAATGATCACCGTATCCATCGGGTATCGCGAATAATTCACTGAACATTAAACAGCGTTCGTTGCAAATGTCACCTCTAAACGGTAATTTACGCGTAACACAAATCAATGTGAGATCACAGCTTTAAAATTTGGTTTGCTAATATGATGCGATTTTTGGTTTTTGAATAATTTTCCTTCAAATTCTATTCATCGTAAAACTTAGTCGCACTCTTTATTAACCCAAAGGAATGAATCGCTACATATCTAAAATTCAATTCAAAAAATTGTAGTCGAATAAATTCCTACAAATTATTTACGTGCAATATTGTTATGCTGCACCTTGTTTATGCAATTGGGTTTAATTCATTCGAATTTCATTACAGACACGCATCACAATTACAAGAGTTTGTTTATTGCGCAGAATTACGAAAATTGAGTTCATGGAAAGTGCATAATATTCTAAAATAAAAAGTATTTATTTAAAGCCGTACCATGCATTTTGCAGTATGAAATAATGGACACATATGAATTTTAAAAATAAGTACTCCCTCTAAAAGAATTAGGGGGAAATTTCACTTGTTGTAGGGGATAACAGAAAATAATTTGCCAGGGTGTAATTTTGAATGCAGAATCAGAACTTGTGGAAGACACAGAACAGTCCTTGTATGCGCTCTACGCATGCGTATAATATGTACCGTGCATTGTAACCAGTCGTGACCGCCAGTGTATCATAATCTGGTATTTTTAGTGCATAAACTTTAGTTCGAAAGGCAAGTACAGAAGCTGTGACTTAATAACCAACCACGACACCATTGAACAAGTGAATAATCAGTAGGCATTAGTAATAACTTATTACTGTCAAGGTTAGGGACAATTCATAATAAAGAAAAGAATCAGCTCCAACAAACGTGTGTATTCAATGAAAAAAAAAACGATTATACAACTCTCTATGTAACTTCTTAGTTTCAGTGTTTCATCTACAATAGTAATACATACACAATATATGACTACATTACAATGACGCATCGATGACCACTGCGGTAATGTGCGACTGCCATGGTACGCCGCGTAGTACTGCAACATAAGCAATGCTTCCGTCGTCGATTCAGTCAGGCCTCGACGGCGGTCTGAAAACGTTCTCGTATACTTTGCAAATGATCGTTTAGCATCTAATGAAGTAAGATTTGCGAAATTCAAATACTCCTGTATCTCCTCTGTGCAGTCTTGAATTCCAGATATAGATCGAACCTTTTCTAAATCCGGATTTTTATTTAAAACCACGAAATTTTTGCGCGACATCTAGTTCTATAGGATCCGCTTTCTACTGCGACTGCTAAATTGTTGATGTTATTTAACGAGTCTTGTATAGATAAGTGAACATTTTCTAACTACGAAATAGTTTGTGTCACTACAGAATAGTTTATGGAAATATCATCTATTTCCTTTTGAACGTCCGAATCGGAAAAAAATTGCTGACTCTCGCGAACCGCTTGAGAATTAGAAGAATTAAGTTTGAAAATGACATCTTTCACTTGGGAATAATATTTGCGATAGTAAGATACTGCTTAGATCCATGTTCCCCATCGCGTCAATACAGGTTGAGATGGTAGCGGAATTTGCGGATACAATTGCTTGAATACGCGGATATGTTTGGGAGATTTCCCAGACATTTTTTTGGTAGATGATATTAAATCATTCATCCTAGGATATTTGCTTCGAATTGTTTCCGCTACGAGATGACATGCGTGTATGAGGCATGTTATGTGAAGAAGAGTCGTCTCCTACGATACAAAATTCTCTTAACATATTTTCTATTATGTTTGCAACGGTTTCGGCATCAATTCTTTCAATCCTTTTACTGGTTAACAACAAGGAAGTTGCTGGACCATTACGTTTTAAAGGACGCGCCACAGTATGAGTCACGCTGTGTTTCTGA
Source organism: Dynastes maya (assembly GCA_029619315.2). Lineage (NCBI taxonomy): Eukaryota > Metazoa > Arthropoda > Insecta > Coleoptera > Scarabaeidae > Dynastes > Dynastes maya. The sequence continues at coordinate 41,947,398 of JAROYE020000004.1, read as the reverse complement.
GCATCAGTAGTTTCGTCCACAGTTAGCCAGATTTTTTGATTTCCCAACTCGTCTCTTATACGGCCTTTTACTGTACTTTGCATATGTGGTAAATTGTACCGCAATTGTCCTTTTGTTGGTAGCTTCCATGATGAAACATATTTATCCCAAAAAAGACGAAAGTTTTCATTATCTACTGGGTGTTGTGGGATGTTGCACGTGCTCAACATGGAAATAAAGTCATACAAAAATTGCCAGTACGGAATATTGTTTCTTAAATTCAATACATGACGTTTACTTTTAATATGACTTCTACATTCAAATGTCGTGCGACCTAGCAACCCTATACCGCAAAATTTGTAACGAATGTGCGAACCTGTAAATTCCAAACCAGGGAAATGCCAAATATATTTCTTCACATGCGATGCAAGAGGTACACCAGGCTTACGTCCCATGTTTTCGAAAACACACAATGAGAATCCAATAAATAACCGAACGACCAGACTCCTCAATGTCTACCGCATTACTGAACTCTGCATCCTCGTACGTACATACAGTTTGTGCGTTATAGGATGGCGAACGCTTCAGATGCGCGGTGGAAATACAATACTTTATTTTATAGTCGTTTTTTATTATGCTAACATAATTTAAAAAATAAGTCGAGCTACGCCACTGCATGTTGCATTCAAACTTGAATTTTCCCGAACGATGTCCGGCAGTACCTTCGAACAGCGCCGGAACTCGCCATCCTACAACGCGAGACCTGTACACCCTCCCGTACAGGCGTCTCTGCGGGTGCAACCGTTTGTCACGCTTTACTTATCAGCCTAACAATCAGTATATAATCCCATCGGACTTTCAAAGGCACTTGCGTTTACAGAAATACAATACATAGATTGTTTTGCTTGATATGTAAACAAAACATAACATATCCCCTAATTTTTTGAATCTACAGAAATTCTATCGAACGAATCTTGTTTATTTGATTACTAACCGTGGAAAATCACATTTTAAACCAGTTTAATATTGAAACAGTATTTTTCGTAACCGGTTAATTTAGAAGCGTTTCAATGGGCATCGGTAGTCCTGCCGGTCAATAAAGAAAATGCTCTTAATAACAGACATAGCCTATATCATGGAGATGGTAAAGTCAACGGTGTAAATTAATAAAAAAAGAACATTTCCACAGTGGTGAAGCTAACCGTCATTGTTGTAGAACTAAAATGCATTTGATAATAAATATCTGTTAATTATATAAAGCCTTAAATCACAATCTAATTGTGATTTTAGGTAGTAATAGTGTTTATTGCAGTGACGGTTCGTGACTTTTTGACGAGGGGGACGTGATTGTAAAAAGTGTGATAAAATCTTATCTTTAGCTTACAATGATCTTTGAAAAAAGCAGAAATTGCTGACAGATTAATTAAAAAGTACGCGCACTGCACTGGTGGACATAGCAGTGAATATAATCTGCGCAAGGATATTTATTTTTAATATGTGTTCGAACGCCGCCCATCCCTAATTCATTTAAATCCCCGAAAGTGCTCATAAATTTTTACCATTAAAGATATATCTCAATATAATTACCATCTGACACCAATTTGTTATGTCTGTAGTTTCGTCACACATAAATCGGATTTTTTAATTTAACTTTAAATTTCTATTCTACAAACAGACAGCGAGCATAGAATCTAAAATTTTATTTTGGATTGTATTTGAAGTTCATTTGAAAATACTAGTATTATTTAAATGTTCTCTAAGCGTCAGATCCGTATTAGCAGAAAAATCGATTAATTACTTAAATATACCACGATATTCTGATTTGTTGCTGCCATCATGATGTTTAAGTTAATTCAAAATATACCGGCCGATCGGAAACAACCCGAACGCTATGATTGTGCGAGGCTTCCACACACAGCATCTTTTTTATTTAGACGTGAGAAAGTTAGCAAAAAAGAGAATTATTCGAACTAATGATTGATTAAGTTGGAATTTTTACTAATTTCTAAAGGGAGTTTTTTAATTTTTGTCTGTAATGTTATTTATTTCGAATGAAGAAAACAATATAACAAATTCGAAACTTCACATCCACGTATCCATTGTTTTTTTTATAAATTTCCATGGAAAATCGTCGTATCAACATTCAATTTTCAGCTCTTCTTTCGGTTACTTGTTCCAGTTTTAGTTGAGGTTATGGCCAACCTAACACTTTTATTTTAATTTTTTCTTCCAGAGAAAATCTATTAAAGTCACTTTTTTCAAATTGCGCTATAATTCTGTTTATTTATAAGTTTATTATAAACACAGGCTCTTGCCACTACATAAAAACGCGAGAAAAATCTATACTAAACAACAACACTCCATCTCATAGCTAAAACAAGACTGGGCTGTGAAAATTGTGCGTCCCAAACGCATGTATAGCGGCTAGACTGTGTATGGTTGTTCGGTTAGGCATCGCACCATTGCCATAACAACTAGGGCTGCGATTTCATCGAGTGCCAAATATTTCATTCCACAATATTGACCACGGAATAAGTTAGAAGCCGCGGGATATTAAAACTGTAGTTTCGCAATAATTATGTAATATAAATTTGAATAATTTTGTTTGTGAATCGAATTAAAATTGTCAGCGATATATCAGGGCGCGCGGCCTTGGGAACACACCGCTACTGATTTGTTGACAAATTAGTTAAATATTGCGTTTGAATTTTTCTGGTGATCATATGAGATATGTCTAAGTGGTCGGTATGAGCCTTAGACATTTTGTTCAGAAGGCATATAGGAAAGCACGGCTAGCTGAAGCTGGTGCATGTCTTTTGTTAATTATTAATGATATAGTATATAAGCGTAAATTTGCAAGCAGCTCTCAATTGATTATAATGACTAACTGTAATGAATCGAACGAACGAGGTTCATGTACATGTGACCTAAAACTCATTCCGGAAATTACGTTTGGAGGTATAGTGCAATATTCCTTTTAATTATTGAGAAATATTATACACATGTGGCGTAGATGCAGATTCTATAAAAGCAATTAAGAACCTCTTCGTTACCCAAAGCACTTTGCACTCCTGTTTGTTTTATAGCGTTAAAGCTATAATAGATAAATCTAGTATAATTTCTCCAGGGTATATACAATTTCCGAATGGTTCGTTCGCGGAATAAGTTAATGTATTATTGCTTGAATCGGATACTCGTTTCTTGGATTTAGGAGGAATTTATTTCCACCGTCGCTGCAGTTTGAATATAGCTTACGACAGCGCCATCGCGTTTAATAGTTGAAACTACGGTGTCCGTGCATTGCAATTTTGTTCTCTGCGATAGCAGGCAACTATTAATCACCCTTTTATGCAGTACAATAACATTATGGCACAACTCGAAACGACCAGAGCGGAAGAGAAGAGAAAAACGGGACGTTGAAATTTATCTTTCCGCACAGTAAAAAGTGTGAATTAACACTATTTGGAGTTCATACAGGTCTCTCTATATAGTGTTGCATTTTCATACAATACTCTATTTTTTATTTGGCTCCTGTTTGATTATTTCCCATACCTTCTTTTGGTATACCTACATATAAACGTCTTCATAATTATGGCACCACTAACTAGTACAAGTTAAAGTCAAATATCACCACCACGAATACGAAAATGTTTAAATTTGCGACATACGCTGTGCTTGAAAAATATTCAACAGGTATAAGAAGATGCGAACTGACACATCGAAAGTTAGTATATAAACAGTTTTCGTTACCTGTTATGTGTTAAAAGAAAAATCACTCTTAGCACACGACAGCAATCTTTGATCGCTACTTTTGATAAAACTGTAAATAATTTACACCGTACTCAACACGGTATTAAGGAACAACAAAGAATGTATGAATTAGATGGTCTAATTGATGATGTTATCGATCCTTTTAGCACATCCGTTAACGCTGGTGATTCTATTAAGAGTAGTAGTGTACGACGGTGGTATGAGAAGTATCCGTGTTTGGAAACAGATAGCGTCTTGCGTCAAAATTTGCATTACCGACAGCGAGTACTGTTCTTTAGTCGACGTTTGTCAAAATTTCAAAGAAATTCGTTGAGAAGTGTTTTTTTGAGAGCTGTTGAAAGTGAGCAAGTTTATATAGAACAATACCGGTCAGTGATTCGATTTCATTTTTTTTTATGGGAAAACGTGTGCAGAAATGAAGGAGAAGCTGGATGAGGACCATGCACCTTCGATGACGAACATCGTGGCCGAATCTCCGTACATTATAATTAAGTTCATAAGATAACAAACCTTAAGCAACAGTACATAAAAATGTCAATTGGAGGCTCAAAATAAAATTTTTACAAACTTAAAAGAATGCCAGTGGTAATAGGTAAAGGTGTGACGAACCATCACGTTTCGCCAAATTTAAAGCCTTTAATTCTGAAAAGAACGAAAAAAATTGTTATTTCAATTTTTACTTGTCTCATTTAGTCTTTAAACCTTTGTTATAAATTGTAAATTCACTTCTTTTGATTATTGTTTCAAATTTTAGAATCATTTATGTTGTACCCCAGTGTACTCTATGAATGCTGTCATTTATGATGTACGTTAGTACATATTGCGTAAACAAGATAGTTGCGAGCTCTGTGATGAACGCGCGCCGTCTACAAGCAAGGTCACATTACGTAGATAAACAAAAACGAGTAACTTTCGCTATAAAAGGCGTTCGAATCCGCGTACATTTGTCTTTCTGCTGGCTCACGCTGCGAAGGAACAAGCTCTCCGCTGGACTTGCTCTGCGAAAGCTCCTACTGCCCAGACTTCATCTCTCGACGGCCGCTGGCTGCGGTTGATGAAGGTTGGACATAGACAACGTGGGAATATCATGATAGTGTGGCTTTGGCTATCTATTGTGGAACTTTTACTTAAATTATAAGTCCGTTCCGCCGGTATTATACGCGTCGATATTTCGTAGTAGCGTGGCTCGGGCTATCTATTACGAAACCTCGACGACCGATACACTCAAAGTACGTTATCGTGAATATTTCGCAAGTGTCTTGCCGCGACACAAAATTTAAAGACCCGATTGAAACCTGACCGAACTCGTAACTGAGAAAATAGAGCATTTATTTTCAATCATTTATTTTACCCAATCTGTACATATTTCTATATGAATTTGATTTTAATTTGCTAGAGAAATTTATTATATTTTATTTCATGAGGTTATGTATAAATAAAGTGTTGTCAATGTACTTACATCTTTTCATCATTAACTGAACCCCTTGCCACTTTTCACGCTACCCCTGTGGTTAAGATTGTCTACGCACGCTGTGTCAATTATTCCGATATTCACTTCACTTTTCTAAATCACCAAACACCGCAAACATCTAACAGTTTTATTTTAAAAAACAAATAAGAAGTAAGCCACTTAAGATACATGTTATAAATCTGATATACATATGACAGTTGAAAATCCCGTGACAACTAACGACATCCCAGCAACGGAAAATCAAACTGTATTATGAAGTTGATAATATAGTTCGCCTGTCCACTAAGTAGATCTTAGTGTTTAGAATAAGAGAAGTTAATTTTATATATTTTATTCCCGTCTGAATCACTCAGTAACATCAAATTGATTAAAAAGATTGTCTAAAAGTAAAACCGTCATATATTCTTTACACGATATTCTCCCGTATGTCATCCAGAGATGTCACTAGTGAACAGAGTTCATCTTATATAATAATAATAATAATAATAATGTCAATTGATTCCATAATACACAAATTGTATAGAATACGTCACACTTATATAAGAATAAAGTACATCGAAATATGCATGTATAAACTACACCATATTTGTCGTTAAACGTAAATAGAAAAAGTACATACAATATATAAAAAACACAAGCAACACAATCAAAACACACATTAAAAAATAATTTAGTAAGAAAATTACCCTACAGAAACTGTTTTAGTAAAGAATTCTCTAGTAGAGTAAAACGATTCACCGATCAAATATTTTTTTAATTTGTTTTTATATACCATTTTTGTGTTGTTTTTAAGTGTTTCTGGAAGGTGATTAAATATTTTCAGACATTGATGTATGATTTGCTTCTGCATCTTAGTAAGATGTGTTTTAGGCGGTAATAAGTGAGAGTTAGCGTTTCCTCTAGTACTATGGTTATGCGCGAGTTCATATTTTTTAAACAATTCACTGTAATGTTGTTGGACAAACAAAGCAGTCTCTAATATGTAAATAGACGACAAAGTAAGTATTTTGTTGTTTGAAACACTGCTCTTATACAGGCTTTTTGAATGATAAAGATTCTTTCAATATTGACTGCATTCCCCCAGAATATAATTCCATACTGCAGCCTCGATTGTACACACGCGTAATATACACTTAGTGCTGCTGCAGCGCTCACACTCCGCGATATAACTTTGAGTCCGTAACACAGCCCACTCAGTTTTGATGACAAGTCTTCAATGTGAGGGTTCCAGGATAATTCCGAATCTAGTGTGATGCCCAAGAAAGAAGCCCGTTCTACACTGGTAAGTATTTCACCCCCATAGTTCACCGAAAAACTGCCCGAAGTTATGTTAAATGGCAGGATTTGGGTTTTACTTGGATTTAGTTTTACTTGGATTTAGTTATAGCTCGGCAAGTGTGTAAAGACAGTCGCTTTGTAATTTTGCGACTAAAAATAAGGAAGTTATTACATTTTGACGCCTGAGGAGAGACGCAGTATTACAATAGGTGCAATAGATTGCACGCATATTAAAATTGAGTCTACAGACAGTCCAGGCATAGAGATGCTTCCCAACTGTGAAGGATTTTTTTTCTATCAATGTTCAGGCTGTATGTGATGCAGACCTAAAAGTAATATTGTAGCTACATGGTCAGGAAGTGTACATGATAGCACTATATATAGTGATTCTTCCTTGTATGCTATATAAAGAAGGCTTACTACTAGGCGACAGCGAATATGTTTGTCGTTCATTTCTTCTATAATGCCTATACTAACGCTGATGACGAGAACAGAAGAAGCATATAACTTTTCATATCGGACAACAAGAGCTGAGTTCGGGTATTCGTTCGGAGCAGATCAAGAGCTTCCATGTACTTATTTTGCATTCAGGTATAAGTTTCATCCCGCATAATACAAAATCTGAAATAACAAATCACTTTATGAAAATTTTAAGGTAATAACCAGTTCCTAAAAGGATTGACACCCTCCACAGCCACGTGGAACATTTAGCTTAAAACACCATATTTATGTTTCAACCGGGTTAAGTTGTTCGTCCTTAACAGTAATTGCAGACATATTAGCCAGATTTCATTTATTTGCCTAAACGGTGAACCATAGCTATAGATTTCTCAGGATTTATTTTTAAGTGGTGCTTAGAGTTTTTCAATATCTTCATTAAGCTGTAGTATATTTTGGTGGGGTAAAAGGAAATGCACAAGTGTCGTCGCCATTTGCAAAAGTATAATACCTACGAATTTTATTTTACTGTAGGAGCCATAGTATAAAATATAAAATACCACCCATACTATTATTATTACTTAAACATCTTTGACTTTATTTGCCACTTCTCCTACATAATTCGGATATAACCTTATCTCGTTTAAGGGTTATACTTAAAAATATAATATTAAATTAGAAAATTAAAACATTTTAGAAAACTACAAGAAGACATGCAAATGATTTATTAGGAAAAGCTTAATGGAGGGCACCCATTTAATAAATACTTTTAAATTACACAACAAATTAGTAGTTGCCAGTGGAGCTCTTACTGATAAGAACATTAAATTGAAGAAGAAATCAGCAAACTTCTGCAATTAAAGAATTGAAAACGATTGAATTTTTCAAACCATCGGCTATACGATTGCGAGTGCTTCATTAACATATTTACTTCGCCTCGGATTTTAAAATTATTTCGTTTTCAGTTGAAACGATGTAATCTGTTTAGATGCAAATAAGCCCTGAGCGACGCAGACGGTCTAATGAAAATTTCGTGGTTTTTTTTCAGGCCTGCTCGGTTTTCTGCATTATCATTAAATACAGCATGTTGACCGTATTTGCACTTGCAAATTACGACTATTTGCAAAGTTCGGAAATTATTCCATATACGCCATACATGTCGATGTTGTCGTCTGTCTACTGTCTAAAATGCCGCAAACTATTTTCTTACTATTACTTACTTATTGTATAGCATTTTTTAAAAAATAGTATGTTGGTCCTAGAGTATGCCTAATGTCAATGGAATGTATAACTCCTCTTAAATATTTTAGGATGTAAACGGTTGCTTAAACCTGATTAGTAACTTGATGGGGGCTTAATGGGCGTGATCCCCACCCCTCACCCTTATATCAAAAAGTGTGTGTATCTGTTTTTGTGGTGATTATATTCACCTTGGCATATCATTTGAAACAAACGTATGCATTTTTGCTTTAACACCATCATTGACCTTACAAAATAACTATATGTAGTACTTCTACCTCCCATTATGTAGACTTTGCAATGAGGAGGAGGAAACAGCGCCTCATATTATTTTCGAATGTGCAGCGTTAGCTCAACGCAGATTCGCTATGCGAAGCACAATTGAACTACCAATTGAGAAAGATTTACTACATAGGCTCTTAAACCTGATTGCGGGAACTAACCTGTTTAAGTAAAACAAAACCGAAGCAGGAATAATACAATAAGCTACTAAGCTTCAGTGTTAGGGATGTAAAGACCAACCCTGCTCTGGTAGAAAATCAATCAATCAATCAATCTACCTCCTATTTATATAGTTGTTGCTGGGATTTCACTTTTTTGAAGCGATTTTGTATACTTTCTAGTGCCAAACTTCATTTCTTCCCACTTCTAAAATATTCAACTGCTTACATCCTAGACATAAACTTAATATATTACACAATAAAACCATCTTCTGCATCGCTGGTGCAGGTTTCTTCTAATTCTTCTTGTATTATTTCTTTAATATCTTCCCGTAATGGCTCTTCATCCTTTTCCATTATTTCTGGCACAACTGGTCGATGTTCATCCAAATATTCTAAGAAAAGTATCCTTTATACATTGACTTATGTTTTTTTATGGCGTCGCGAAGTTCATGCTCTTGCCTACTTGGGCGTCGCACTCGTTCTGGATAACCATATGCTATAATTAGTAATTGTATAATATTCAGCGGGTTTGTATATACCATGTTGTAATTTTTTGACTGGTCTGACAAACAAACGAATTTATTATTTTACTTATAGCTGGCTCGGGTCAATCATCACTCCACTGTGTATAATACAAGGCACGATCAGTTACTTGTCGGTTGCATAATATACAGAGGTTGTACGATTTAAAAAATGTAATTGATCAGTAATAAATGGTTGTCGAAACTACTCTTGGTAATTGTCTTATTTATACTGCGTCTTCAAATTTATGGCTATTTTTTGGTATCAATGAAGACGCTAAGAATAAAAGCATAAGTCCGTTTCGAATGATATGCCAAAGTGTATACAATCACCATAGAAACAGATGTATATCCTTTGGGAAATAGGGATAGGGCTGGGGTCACGCTTATTAACCCTCCAATGCACGAGACCGAAATGGAAACCGGTATTTTATACAGTCCTATAAGGTCTAGAAACCACCCAAGTTTCATTAAATTCTGGAAGTGAGAGTTGGATACCTTTCATTATTAGATACGATGTAAACCTACTTATAATAACATATTTTAGAGTGTAGGTTTTGGTAAACCTTACCAAAATTCATAGTGTGAAATTTACCTTAAATAGTGTGGACTTAAACCACTTTTAGTGTCAATTTGTACACTTAAGGCCTCATGCAAAAGTAGCTGGACATTTGAAAAATTAGCGTAGTAGGCTGTAGAATTTTTTTTGGCAAATGAGTCAAACGTCAATGCTTTGTACGAACGTTTCTCCTAACAGAAAATTGTTTATTTGTTAGTTGTAAGAATGAAAACTGCTGCTATTGAAAATTTGCGAGAACGTATTTATTCTGCCCTTGGAAGATGGACCCCGGCGGAAATGGTGAGACACTTTACAAAAGAAAATTTTAGCCGAAGCACCACATATAGCATCATAAATCGTTTTTACAATGGCAAACCTACTACTAACTTGAAAGCAAAAAGGCAGAGCGAAAAAGCTAAGTAAGGGTAAAGTTACAAAAATAATGAAATTGATGGAAAGCAAGATGGAATATCGCAACGACAAATGGCGACAAAGTTTAAAGTGTCTCAGTCTAGCATATCAAGAAAATTGAAAAAAGAAGTTTTAAAATATTACAAAAGACAAAAAGCACCAAAATATATGGATAAACAAATGGAAATTATTTCGGTTGGATGTAGGAAGATGAGGACCAATCTAAAAGTTGCACAAAAAGTGTTGGTCTTAGATGATGAGAAATATTTTACCACTGGTAACACTAACATCGCTGGAAATGCCGGATTGTACACAAAAAATAAAAACTCTGCTCCTGACGAAGCGAGATTCGCAGGTAAAGCAAAATTTGAGCCAAAAATTTTAGTTTGTAAAAAGATGTCCAACTACTTTTGCATCACCCCTGTGTAGGAAAGAGATTTTTGAATTACGAGTTTTATTATTTTTCCTTATTAATAATGAACTTTTTTGAGACATCTATTACTGACCAAAGTACAGCATTACCTTACCAGTTAATTGTATAGGACCTGTATTCATGTAACCCGAGTAACCTGAGATAGTGTGTAACGAACTGCAGCTGAATCATTGTCGTTAATTTGTGAAGAGGAGTTTTAGAAAAAAGGTCCTCAATATTTGACGCTTCCCAACATTAAATTGAGTGACTTTTTAAACGACTTTCCGATCATAACATAATACTCGATGCTGTAACGTAAACGTATCATTTTCCATAAATTGCCTCTAATGGCGTGTAACGTATTAATGGATGAAAGATATAGCGAGTATACGGCTATCCGCCTTGATCCGAAAAGGTTCATGATATCGTTGCTTGTTACTCGGAAACCGTCATTCCGAAAAGACGGCTCATATCTACGTGGTTCTAGTAATGCAAACAGCTCGACGAGGAGAGTCGATATTCTTCCATTCACAGGACTAAATGATCCTTGCAGCGGAATAACTACGGCCCTTATTGCTCTAATAATGGCCTTACGCGATTATTTATACGTGCGTATATTTCTGCGACATTAAACATTCAATGTGGTATTTATACTTAGATCTTGCAAAATTCGTTTCTGTATATTTAGATCGTATTGGATTAGTAGGTTATAACAGCATGTAGGCAGTAGTGACCTACTCTAAATGTAGAACATAAAATTAAAAAGGTATAAAAACTGGGATGAATGGTTAGTACTTGTACTTTTGCGTACGCGCCACTAATGTTGAGAAAGCAATATGTGTGAACTTGAAAATTCAACGGAACAAACATGATTTGTTAAACACATTTATTGCATATAACAAAGATAATTGAGGAAATCTGCCCTATTTAGTTGCCTAGATTGGTTTCTATGCATACAGTTGCAGTAAATACGAGTAAGTTATTTGAAATTTTGGAAAAATATACTAAAACAACTTTTTTTTATTTCAGAAACATTATACAACGTTTGTCACATAAGTACGCACCATGTGGGATTTTTTTTTGTTATGGACTTTTATAAAATTGTAGTAATTCAGAAAGTTTGAGCACCTTTTAAAATCAACTTGACACCCATTAATCGCAGCTTATTTTCTACCGTATACAGGGTGGGCATTTAAAACTGAAAGAGTCTCAAGAATAAAGTACCCCTATTTTTCAAAGTAGAGGAAAATATGATTAAGAAAAGTTATTTAGAATTAACAGTAAAAAATTGCCTTTTTTTCTGGATCATCCTTTATGTACTTCACATTTAATCTGCTTTAAATACTCGTAACTGATATAACTAATAAAAAACGAGAATTAGTGGCACCCTTTAAGTGTTTTGAGTTGTTATCGAGAATTATTGAAAGTTACGTGCATTTTGTTCATCTGCTCGGTGAATTAGGACATGAATGGAAACTATTCTAGAAATTAGACTTTAAAGTAAGTAATATTTCAAAGTAACGTAATTTAATGTATTTCTGAGTTATAGTTCAATATTGTTATAAGTTTTGTTTATTTTTTTTTGTCAATGTAGAAAAATAAACAATTTTCTCCACAAAACTGCCACTTATTCCTTCGTAAGCTTGAATACTATCAAATAACTAAAACCTTTAACGAAAAAAGGATATAATTTGAAATATTACATATTTTAAGTGTAATTTCAAGAATAGTTTCCGTTCATGACCTAATTCACCGAGCAGATGAACAAAATACGTGAATTTTTCACGTAACTTTCAATAATTCTTGATAACAACTCAAAACACCTAAAGAATGCCACTAATTCCCGTTTTTTATTAGTTATATCAATTACGAATACTTTAAGTAGATTAAATGTAAATGCATAAAGAGTGCATAAAGAGTGAAAAGTGCCAGAAAAAAGGCAATTTTTCTATTTTTCAGATTTCATATTTGAGTGTAACTGTTAATTCTAAACAACTTTTATTAATAATAGTTTTCTCTATTTTGAAAAATAAGGTTACTTTATTCTTAAGCCTCTTTCAATTTTAAATGCCCAGCCTGTATACGGTAGACGATAAATTGCGTTTAATGGGTGTGAAGTTGGTTTTAAAAGGTGCTCAAACATTCTGCATTACAACCACTTGTGGTATGGACCACAAGTCCATACCAAAAAAGAATTCCATGTGGTGCGTACTTTTTGACACACGTTGTATAACAATGTTTCAACAAAATTAAAAAAAATACTTTTGAGACGAAATAGTTACATCTGCTTTAGCCTTAATGACCGCTTTAATTCGAGAGAGCATAGTGTTTACAAAATTCTGGAAACTGTTCCAAATTTCCTGTAATTTATTCCGCAATTCTGGGATGGTTCATTCTGAATTATTTCCAGCTTTTAGGGATAAGTGCAATTATCGCTGTTTTCCAATCTTCTGGAATTTCTTGTGTGTCCCATATTTTTGTAATTATCTTGTGTAAATATTTTTTTCCCCACTTCCTAAGTATTTTATCATCTCTGGTCTTACGTTGTCTATGCTGGGTGCTGTGCCTATTTTAATCTTTTCTCTCCTCTTTGGGTTTCCATTTCCCTTTCCTCTGTTCAAATCTTTCATCATGTCTATGTTCTGTGTCTGTTGGTTCTTCCCTGGATTCTAAAAGATTCATATAATATTCTCGCTATCTTGCTAATATTTCCCTGACCGTTGTCAGTGTCTGCTCATCTTCACTTTTAATATTCTTCCTTTCTCTTCTAAGGCTTCTTAAGGTTCTGTACAAGAGTTTAGTCTTTTGCCCTATACAAAATATAAATCACGTGCCGTTTTCGTAATATATTTTTAATCCGAAACAAATTCTGTTTGTCCCAACATTAAGTTGTTAACAAATTTCAGCACTCAAGAACTAAATCAATGGTTATTAAAAAATAAGAACATTATTTTTAGTTTTAAAAATATGGTAGCAAATTACGGAGTTTGCTCTCACTTTCACTTTTCGAATAAAAAAAAATGGTTTAATCATTTCTGTAAATCATGGTTTTATTTAAAAAGCTTTATTTAGTCCCAACATATGGTTGTTAGGGCCTACATAAGTACAACGAGTGGGATGTACCCGCGTGAGTTAGCTGAGTTAGTATTTGTAGATAATATGACACAAATATACAATTCAAGCTGAAACTATTGAAGGAAGAATATGGAAATTGATGCAAACGAACCAGAAACTATGATTATAACATTAAACAGATAAGCAATTTAGGTAGGTAATCAGGAATCATAATTGAAAGCAATGGAAATTTAAATACGGAATTAATGAACAGCGAAACAGCAAACAATGTGATATACAGAAAAAATATCTGGATCTTAGGAATGTTTCAAAGCAAATCACAGTAGAAGTAGAAAGAAATGTAGTTTCGCCACGCTAAAGAGAGCCTCGATAATAATATTCCGCAGGAAAAGAAAAAGCAGGACAGAAAAGATTAAATCTGATATAAAAATGGCAGAAAACAATTATAAACGAGATCGTTTAGAGAAATTTGAGAAGAAAGCATTTCCGTTGTCTATGCCTATCGCATAGACAACGGAAAATTGTGCACATGAGGCGGTACTATGAGAGAGGCAGGGTTTTTGCACTATTGACAATTTTTTTCGCAAACTGATCGTTTCCTAATCAGTAAATCCCTTTTATACACCAAACGCTTCACATGAGATCCATGGAATTTGAAGTCTGAATATTTCGAACATTAGTCACCAAGCAATAATTTTAACGAATTATTTCTTCATTAATATTTGCTACTAAAACACAGTAACGTTGAACGAACCGAAATAATTTCTGCAGATATTCTTTATGCGATTGTTAAGTTTCGCCCTTCTTAAGTATGTATGTAATAAATAGAGTAACCTAAACTTGCGGACTCGCATAGGCGTCGGTATTACGGGTTAATATAAGAATACGAAAAATTCATAAATAAACTAAACCGGTAGAGAAGCAGGCATGTAGTGTCGACCTTGAATATAAATCATGTTAAACCGCGCTGAGAGAGATCTCGTTTTAGTACCGGTTGAGCTGTTGCAGAGATTAGTCGAACGGTCAAGGTTATGTACTTACGTGTCGCTTTTGAAAATATATATCTGGTGTTTTTTGTGTGTTGTAGTATTATACCAAGTACATAATTATGTATCGTTTCATATAGAACTAATATTTACATACCTAAGAAAACAATGCCTCGTAATAGATTTGCTACTAATGTACATAAGTATGTGTCACTTTTTCCCCATTTAAAATATGACGGTAGTGCAGTTTTTTGCTTAATATGCAATGTTCGTTTGGCTGCATTGGACAGAACTGATTGCTAGAGGCATGTCAATGGTATTAAGCATATGAGAAATGCAAGAACTGAAATACCTTATACACTATTCCTCATACATTTATTAATTATGTTTACCTCTTGTAATCTTCCGTTGTCGTTGGTGAGAAAAGCAGCTTTTAAAACGTTTTGGCGACAATACGTTCCAAAATACCCATTACACAACACAATTACAGAATCATTTGCCGCGAATGAAAGAGATGCTAGAAAATGTGTGTAAACGTGATTTGTGTTCCAAAAAAATATGGATTACCGTGGATGAGACGACCGATATAAAGAAAAACAGTATTGTGAATGTAATAGCTCGCGTTTTATCTAGCGAGAACATAGCATCTCGATATTTGTTAGCTTGCAAACGTGTTCAATAATGTACCACGGAGACTATTCAAAAAGTGATAATGAACGCTTTGAAAAAATTTAAAATTGCCCAAGATCAAGTTGTGATGATTGTGACAGATAGTGCAGCAACGATGTTAAATGTTGGGCGATCCTTAAAACATATATTTCCTAACTTAATACATATAACCTGCGTGCTGCATGCTTTGCATTTAGTTGGTGAAGTTATTCGACAACATTACGGAAACGTTGATCGGATGATTGGAAGTACTAAAGTAGTGTTTCGTAAATCTCCTACACGTTTAAAAGGATTTCGTAAATTTTGTCCAGGCATTCCAGAACCTCCTGAACCAATTTTAACGCGCTGGGATACTTGGCTAACAGCAGCTTCTTACTATTTGATCCATTTTCAACAAATTCAATCAGTTATAATGCGATTTAATCGGAATGAATCCAAAGCAATTAGAGAAAGTCAAAGAGAATTTCAAATTCCTCAACTTTTAGAAGATTTAACAACAATATGTACCATTATACAGTATTACTAGATGCCATCAGAAAACTACAATGTACTGAATTGTCATTGCAGGAATCATTAGACATAGTGGAGAGTGTAAAAAATAATTTACACACATTAAATAATACGCCAGGATTATGCGCTAGTCAAAAGTTGGCAGATGTTTTAAGGAAAAATCCCGATTTTAATACTTTAGAGGCCGTTTATAATAAGTGTAAGAATAGTGAACTTTTAAGTGATTTTGAAAAACAGTTTCTACATGCAAATGTAACTTCCTTAGATATGGAGAGATCGTTTTCTATGTATAAGAATATTTTTTCTTGTCGACGCACAAGGTTTAAAGAAGTAACTGTGGAAACATATGCAATGATGCAAATTTACAGTAGTTCACATCCTGATGCCTCTAATTTGTTGAATAATTAACAAGTGAGTTTATTTATGAATTTTTCGTATTCTTATATTAACCCGTAATACCGACGCCTATGCGAGTCCGCAAGTTTTGGTTACTCTAGTAATAAATGCTTATATTCGTACGGCGCACACTTGTCGGACGAAACCAATTTAGTAGACAAAAGTCGATTTTAAACATTATACCATTGAAATTTAATTTAGTACAAAATCTATAAATAAAAGTTCAATTAATGTGAAAATAATCAAAATTTGCTCCTGTTACTGTTTTTAAGGTCATGAGACGCTTTGAAACTCAACGAAAAAATGTATGCATAAATTGATTGCATGGCGGTGCTAAAAGTAACTCCTTATTCCTATTATTAAATATATTATTATCTAAATAGGTTTTTAACCACTTCATAGAGTAATCTTTTGATATTCTAATGAAAGTATCACAATGCAAAATTCATAAAGAATAACTGGAAAAGAGAGGTTTTCAGCTGTAAATAAGGATTTAAATTGAATTCAGTTGGTGATACAAAATTTTTCCGAAATGCCCCAGCTTTCTTATGAACCTCACCTTATAGATACATATACACATAAGGAAAGAAAATGTCTAGTTATACGAAAAAGCGTACATACGGCAACGGTAAAGGCGAATGGGTGATTCACCACAAGCAGAGGGGTTAGCGGCAGTCGACGGCTCACGACGGTTACCGATGTGGTTAGTTACGAGATAGACTGCATTATGTGCGGACGATCTTAGTAAGAATTTCTAGAGTTTATTTTTCTTTTCTTTTATTTCATCAAAATCTGTTTTTATTTTCGTTTTTAGAATTCCGCATTAGTTTTGTCTAAGCTTCGTAGTAACAACAAAATAAATATGCGAAACTCTCATTTCCAGGCGACCATGATATCAAATTATTACGTGCGTCTTGCACACATCCGAATATTGTTGCAAGCGTAATAACTAGTGTTGGGCACAATTAAATTAAAATAATCGAATGATCATTCGAAATCATCATTCGAAATTTACAAACACTAAACATATGGAAACACATAATATGGATCCTTTTCCTCCACAATTACTTTTGTTTCTTGATGTTATTCGTGAATTAGAATGAACTGGTGCATTTAATATTAATTTTGCTAATAATTTTAATGTTTATAGCATAAACGTACGTTATAAGCACTTAAATACTTTTCAATTTACTGTAGAAGTGCTGACGATACATTTCAAATATTATGTATAAATTTTTACAAAGGTGCTCGTGCAAAAATATCCATTTCGTATATTAAAAAGCGTAATAAAATTACAGGAAGCGTACGACTCCATCACGAGAATTTTTGTAGACTCCTTATAAAGAGTGTGTATGTTTTATAGTTTCGACATTCGAATTTATTTTGGAACGTGAACTAGTTCCGTTTATTACTGGACATAAAATTCAGAGAGCCTGGAATCGATATGATGGTATAAATTCTTGTCAGTTGAATTTTACAATGTTGATAATGCCGACCGAGGCGGTCATATCGGCGAACATTGCTCTCACGCAAAACTGAAGTCGAATAGCGAAACATGCTGACGCTCTCATCTTCCGTTCGAATATTACACTTCATACCAAACTTTCTGGGACGCCAGCGGGTGTAATTTATTTTCATTTTAGTCCTTGTTATTTATTAAAATATTTTATTATCGCCTGCTGTAAATGCTCGAATTACATTATTTGGTTCACTGAGAAAAATTGGGATTCAATATTATTTAAAATTTGGTGTATGTAATATGAAAACTAAAGAAAGCCATTTTCGTTCTATCCAAAGGTTCCGTAGAATTTTTTATTATAACACATTTCATATTATTTTTATTCGAAAGGTATAGATACTACTACTACTACTAGCAAAATCCTTATGCTTGTATATTGCCAGACACTTGTAAGTCAGTGGGATTGATCTCAAGCGATTGTGGAGCCCATAACATATTTACGAGGGCGTATTGATAATTAATGCCTCCATGGCTATAACTTTTATAATGATGTGTCAAAAGTGGTTTGCCATTTACCTTAACTCTTGGTACATAAGTCTCCCTAGTGGAGAATCTCAGCAGCATCGCGTTTGCGCACGACAGTTCTAAAAATGGCGACCGGCATGGACGTGCAATTAAAGCAACGAGGTGTCATCGAATTTCCTACTGCGGAGGGTGTAGCGCCCATTGACACGACCCTGAAATGAAACGCCAGTCCATGGAGTACAGATATAAGGGTTCCCCACAACTGAAAAAATTCAAAGCAGTTTCATCTGCCGGGAAAGTCATGATTACCGTTTTCTGGTATTGCGATGGCATCCGATGGCAACTCCGAAGGATATGTTAACACCCTAACAAGTCTGAAGCGACGGCTGCGTAGGATTCGTCCAGACCAAGTGCCAACTCTGCATCATGACAACGCTCGACCTCACACAAGTCAGAGAACGCGTATAGCACTGGAGAAGCTTGGGTTTCATGATGTTTTACCTCATCCACCTTATAGCCCAGATCTTGCGCCTTGTGACTTTTTCCTCTTTCCGAAGCTTAAGGAACATCTCAAGGGCAAGCGTTTCTCTTCGGATGCAGAGGTGATAACGGAGGTATGGAAATGGTACCGTGCGAAGACTTCAGACTTTTTCCGTGGCGGATTTGCGCAACTCGTAGTACGTTGCCGTAAATGTATTGCTGTTAATGGCGATTATGTGGAAAAGTGATTATATCAGTGGGTAGGGGACAATTTATACTATCATTTCACTTTTATATGTAAACAATATATCTATTACTAAGAGAGGGACGGTAGTATTACTTCGTCTGCGGAGCAGTACGGACATTTTCGCTGCCGGTCATTTGCGTAATTGTTTATCTGTCCTAGAAAAATTATGATTTCGTCAGCAAAACGACCGCGGTCGGACAAACTTCGAAAATTTATTGCAGAAATTCCAGACATAATATGTGAAGGTGCTAAAATTAAATGTGCAATTTGTAAAATCCCGTTAATGTGTTGGTCCAGACAACATTGTCTACGACACGTAAATAGTGAAAAGCATGTCTCAAAAAGAAATTGCGCACGAGACAATGAAAAATTTATATTTAATTTATGCGTTACGTTTATCGCATGTAATATACCGTTTAATTTACTAGACAAGGAACCATTTATCTGCTTTTGGAATAACTATTCGGAGTGCAAATTACCAAGTCGAACATCGCTACGAAGAATTGTGCCATCTGCGCGCGAACGTATTGAACAACAAATAAAATCGGAGTTGAAAGATCAAAAATTGTGGTTATGTGTCGACGAAACAACCATCAACAAGATCGGAAGAAACATTCTGTTCTTAATGTAATGGCACGCAAATTGGAACCTCATCAATCGGCACCTTCAATTCTATTTGTCTCCAAACGAATACAACAGTGTACTGCCGAGGTAATTTTAAAGTTAGTGTTAAATACATTGGACAAGTTTGAACTTTCAACAAACCAACTCTTGATGTTAGTGAGTGATGGTGCTGCAAACATGCTTTCTGTAGGCCGGTCTCTTAAAAAGCATTCTGCTAATTTGTTACACATTACGTGTAAAATTCATGCTCTCAATCTTGTGGCGGATAGTATCAGAAAATGTTATCCTGAGGTAGACGCGTTAATAGCGCATACCAAAGCAGTATTTGTCAAATCACCGAAACGTATTCGCGAATTTCACAGACTGTGCCCCCGTATACCAGAGCCACCAGAACCTATTCTAACTCGTTGGAGAACATGGTTGCAGGCCGCGTTTTATTATCATAAATATTTTTACAATATTAAGAACGTGGTTTTACAATTCGATACAAAGGAAGCTGCCGCTATCCAGAAAAGCCAGTCGTAATTTCAAGATAGTCAGGTTAAAACGGATATTAAAACTATTCAGAACAATTACTTTGGGCTAGCAGATGCAATAGAAAAATTACAAAATCCTGCGGTGCCGTTAGAAGAATCTCTACAAATAGTGCAACATGTTCACGCACAGCTATGCGCGATTGAAGACGCAAAAAATGTTTCTGTTCTAGAAAAATTTCAAAGTGTTTTTGAGAAAAATTCTGATTTTGGCACATTAAGACACATTTGTGAAGGTGCGTCAACAGAATCGTTAAGTTATTTGAAAGATTATTTTACTTACGCAAATATTACGTCACTAGATGTAGAACGTTCGTTCTCTGCATATAAACGCATTTTTTCCTCATGCCGTACTAGTTTTGCCGAAACAACAGTTGAAACATATCTAATGTTGCAGATATTTAACAGACATTATTCACTTTGTGATTTCACGGAGGACTCTTAAAATGGTAAGTGTTTGAGCACGTGTTATTTAATTTTTATTTAAAAGATGAGCGAAATTATTTGCGGCAGCAAACATCTCTATTAGCAGAATAACTCTAGTGGAACGCGAGGCCTGGTCGACTCTACGCTACTGCGCGGTACCGCTCGTGGCCAGCTTTAGTTATAGCTATGGAGGTATTAGATTTCAATACGGCCCCGTACTAGGGCTATTATCCTGGTATACTTAAAAATCTTGAAAAATTGCTTACTTCTTTCAGATTGTTAAATAATCTTCTTTTCTTAAGATGCCAGTAATATGGCGCAAGCCTCCAACTCCATTAAAGAAAAATAATCCTCCGTTCTTTCACTCATCTGTCTTCCATTATTTTCGAGTACTTCAAATTTCGATTCTTCTGTCCACAATTCGCGTTTTCTCATTTCAACATCCCTATATTGATGTTTTTTGGGCAATTGCTATCTCTTTTTAGGATGCAATTCGCCCTTTTAAACCTGCTCTAGTCAGACGCCATTTTACAGGAGTTAGTGATATCAAGTTCATAGCTCATAAATTCAGCAGAGGCATGAATTTTGTTTGACGAATATTTACCACTTCTACCAATTCCTATTTTCGTGTTATTGTTTATAATGAACATTTTTCTTTGTGAAAATTCATTACAACACTACGAATTTATGCATTTAATTACTTCTAATTGTCATAAAAAGGTATTCTTAATAATAAGGGCTAGAAAACGATCAAAAGAACCGAGAATACTTTCAGAAACATAATATAGTTATTTGATATATCTACACATAGGAAAGAGTGCAATGGCGGCTTCTAATGAGAGGCTCAAGAGCCCGAGCCTTCCAATTGAAAAAGAACTTCCTTTCCGCATATTCAATACCTATAACTGAACATCTTAAAATTTGCGGTAATCTGAAAAAATGTTTCCTATTCCTATATACGTATAGTATATAAATACTCGTAACTGCAGGTAATTGGTCCGTGAGCTCTTCAAAAGTGGGCCCTCGCACGAAATATCATATAATGGGAAACTCTGTAGGATAAGCGAAAAAAGCCGATCGTGACTCGAACGTAAGCTTGTGGTGAACAGGGGCTCAATCAAATTGAGCCCACAGCCAATTCGGTGAATGCAATTGATGCTGTGGTATTACTACCGAAATTCAAATTCGCTTGTTGATCTAGCGGCTTGAGTTGTATATTTATCCAACATTTTCTATTTATAATATTTTTTCAATAAATATTTCAGTATTGTATAGATTGTATTTAATAATTTCATACATCATATACTTTGAAAATTAGAGAATACTATCAGCGTCATATAGGGAATGGAAACTATAATGGTTTCATGATACTTTATTATATCTATAGAGAAAAGCCAAATAGGACACTATTTGCCAGTGTCTTGTGGAGGAAACGTGGTTGTCAGCTATATATTACACATTTAGTAAAGATGACGTTGTACGATTTATATCATAATTCATTTCAAAGTAAACTGATTCTTTTTAAAAATGCAGCTCAAAAGATTCACATTATAATCCTTGCCTCTTACTTGAACTAGAACACATTTATTTCGATGATAGCGTTGTCATATTGACGGTAAAAATTTCATTTTGAAAAAATCATGCAATATTGTCCACAGTAGTATTGATAAAATGTTGCACGTCTGCATGTTGCAGTGATAGTGTTCATAACTTGTTTGATATCTTGCTTTTGGCGTTGTTATAAGCTTAATTTGTTGTTTAGTGCGAAAAATAACGCAAAATACTTGGAAGGCCTACGTCGGTGTTACAATTTACACAATAGAACAAGGTCGGCACTTTTATTCAGCGTTTTTTAAATTGAAAAGTATATTTCATAGATTTGTGGCTTTCTGCATCTGTATCTAGGGCTGAATCTGAACGCTGTTTTTCCACTCCTAAACGCATAAACATATACTCAAGAAATACAATCAAGAACGCCTTAATGCTTTGCAAGTAACAATTTAATTTACAGTATCAGCAATGTTAGTAAAAAAGTTATAGAACATGATTTTTTTAAAAAAGACGGGACTTGAGTTTATGTGTAAACAATATTTTTTATTCCATTATAGATGGTTTTTTAAAATTTTTTGCTATTTATATTTGTTATACGTCGAGCCACCCAAAGATAATAACTATGAGCCGTCACTGGAAGAGTGGGTGAATGTCCACCACTGGGTAGAACCAACCTCATTATTTTTATCTGTCACTTCTTAGTTTCAGGAAGAAAACTAAAATGACTCTCTCGAGGCAACAGAATGTCCGGTTATTTTACTTGCGCAATTATTTGCAATTATTTTCGTTTTTTGTGACTAAACTATGTTTTTCAATTCTTCTTTCAGGTAGTTTTAGGTTATTTTGGTGGGGATTGAAAACCTTTCAACAACAATATGTTTATGGTTGATATTCTTTGCCATTTGATCCTTATGTATTATGTTTCTCTTTTTTATGTTACTGTATTATTTTTTTGTTTTTTTTTATCAATATTATTACTAATTAGTAATTAATTTAGACATATGCGAACTATTCATTTTCGAAAACTCCTTACATCAATCCGGCTTTCGTAGTGGGTATAGTTGCACTACTGCGCTGTTCAATGTGACTGACGACATCTTTGCAGCTCATGATGTTGGATCCTTGGGGCACTTCTACATATTTTCTATATATACTTGTCCTTTGCCAAATTCTATTAAAAAATCTATTGTTATGGTGTATGCTGACGATACACAAATATATATGTAAATCATTTTTTCCACATGAATTACAGGCAGCGGTAATGGCAATACAAGAAGATCTTGACTATGTTTCTTAGTTTTCACAACAGCATGCTTTAATTTTGAATTCAATTAAGACTATAGCTATTTTATTTAATAACAAGCAAACGTGTAGTAGAATTCACAATAGCATATCCTTCACCGTTAATAATACCAACATCCCACTTTGTTTAGAGGTAAAAAATTTAGGTGTCAGCATTGATAACAAATTCAGGTTTAAACAATATATTACTAAACTTACTAAAAAATGCTTATTCCAACCTTCAGGTTCTTTACTCTTTTAGAAATGATTTTAGCATTGATTTGAAAAGTATACTATGTGAAGCTAGGATGTTTTCTGTTTTTAACTATTGCGTCCCTTTGTATAACTCATGTACGGATTCGTTTGAGATCCAGCGTATACAAAACGTGCGGAATACCTGTTTGCGTTTTATTTTTGGTCTTAAGAAATATGATCATGTTTCACATACGTTGCAGAGTTTACATTGGCTAAACATGAGGAATCGTAGTGTACTCAAATGTCTATATCACACTGAAATCGCCACCGTATTTGTACAATATAATTAGCTTTAGAACGGATATACACAACATGAATATTAGAAATAAAAACTTTATCACTCCGCCCGCTCATAGCACTGCGTTTTACGAAAGATCATTTACTTTTAGTATCTACAAGTTATATAATCCGTTGCTTATCCATCTAAAAGAATCCCCTATCTATGTTTTCAAACGCCCCATTCGTGAGTTGCCTTTTGATACACAGTAGGAGTTAGGATCCACTTTTGCTCTTTTGTTTGTAAACCATTGCAGAATTTAGGTTAATTAGTTTTTAAGTTTATCTTAAGAATAGGTTCTTTTTAATCAAAATATTTCTCTCCAATTATTAAAGGTTAGGTGGTAGAGGAGGGGGCAGTACCTGTTAGTTGCTGTCCGTTTGAACCTCGCCTTTTGATTTCACTTTTATTTTTCTTTTTTCTTTTTCATGTTATTTAAAACTCTAATATTTGTATTTTGCGAAAGTGAAATAGAGATTACTTATTATTATTATTTGACAGAGGACTTGTGATGTAAAATGTTATAGACATTTTATAGTATTCGTAAGGTAAGGGATTTTCTATTCTGTAAATAACTCAGTGCATCTATCACCAGTGTCAAAATATTTATCATAATTTTGGTAAAAAGCAACAAAGATGATTGGTATTACATTGTTATTTTCTGATTCACTTTTTCCAGACGTTGCTCGGAGACTAAATCGATCATCGCAGCCTGAAGTTCTTATGAAAAGGGCATTAATTACAATAAGAGATAACAATGCAACTATTTGAAAAACAGTCGCATTAAGAGTTCCGGGAAGGGCTATACAGAAGTATCGAAGAAAAGAAAATATTTTTTTTCCTATTTCTTCCTTTTGGTTATTATCATTACATATTAAGAATATACCTTCAGGTACTTTGAATAAATTATTTAACAATAAATATGTATAAAATGGCACAATTACTATAAAACTCGTTCAAGTAATTAAAAAAATTTTGGTCAATCTTTTAAGTCGAATATTCCACAGATTTAACTCTTTCATTCGGATACTTCTTATCAAAACAATTACAATAATCAATATTAACTTACCTAGTTGTCGATTTTAAGGAGTTAATTTTGCCACATTTTCCCATTTATTAATGCACTACTTTTCACAACTTTCATGTAAATTTTAACGTAAATGAAAACAAATTATGGGACTGAATGACGAAATTTTGTCCACCAAATACTTAAGTGATGTTTTATAGAACATAAATAAACATAAAATAGACCAACTTGTATAAGTTTGTTCTAACAATTGGACACGTTCTGATTGATTTGTAATTTTGCTTTGAACAAACCTGATAAAGATAAGAATCCATGATTTCCTTGGTATTTCCGACGTAATTAAATATTTTAAAAGATCTCTCTCCGATAAGCAATCGAACCTGACATATCTCGTTCACCGGACAGGTGTGCTAACCACTACACCACGGGATTTTATGCCAATATATTATAATTTTTGCAGACAAATAACATTTATTAAAAAGTGATTTCGTTCCTGGTAAGACCCCGTGGTGTAGTGGTTAGCACGCCTGTCCGGCAAATGAGAGATGTCAGGTTCGATTCCTTACTGTGGAGAAATCTTTTCAATGTTAACCAATAAAGATAAGATTAAAATTAAAATGTTGAAATGAAGTTGTCGGATGCACTATAGATTTTCTAACAAAATTCTAAGTCAAACAGGAGGAAAATTCATGAATACACTTGATAACGAACTTCACAGATTGAAAAATTATACGACAATCTATGTTTTGTAACGTTTCCCTAATTTAAATGTTTTTGAGATCTTGATGTCTCTGTTTCTGACAGAATCCTTTAGATGTCCTCAAAGAAGAAGATCCAGTGTGGTCCTCACAAGTCATTGTTAATATCCCTGTCTTACATACGGAATTATGCAGGAGCCCCGTGTTGTTGAAAATAGAGAAATGTCCTTCCTTGCAAGTTGTAATTATATAAAAACTCATCAAGAGGTTGTTGCAACATTTCAATATTCCGTTCTTCAGTAGGCAAACTTTCTTAGAAGTAATGATCCAGTAGGTCTACTTTTTGTAAATACAATGATATTTTGCATTTCCCTCCGCAAATATAAAAAATGCTTTTTATATAGGATTACATTTTTCTCTCTGCGGTTATTTTGGACGTTTGTTTATTTTTTCCTAAAGTTGTTGAATGTAACCATAAATAATGTATATTTCACAAATTTAATAAAACTTTTGTTTATGGGCATTCGTGTCCTTGTCAAGAGACTGCCAAGAAATATATTCCTTGGAACAGTATCATTCAACCAGATGCAGGTCGATTAAAGAAAGCAATTTACATTTCCCTGTAACTTGGTTGTTAATAAAAACTTTGACTGCCAGAAACAATAAATTCTGTAACT
Organism: Dynastes maya; assembly: GCA_029619315.2. NCBI lineage: Eukaryota > Metazoa > Arthropoda > Insecta > Coleoptera > Scarabaeidae > Dynastes > Dynastes maya. The sequence continues at coordinate 41,921,180 of JAROYE020000004.1, read as the reverse complement.
TTATAAGTTTTCCTATTTTAAAATAATTGCAGTATTAGAACAGTAATTCTCTAAGGCGGCACAAGTCTAACCGATGACTGCAGAAGAATACATCTTTTACGGTGATTTAGATCTTGTCAAAGATGCAAACAAATTTTTTACACTAGTTTATATTCAATACTTTCATATGTGCCATCACAGGCTTGTCATGTTTTATTTATTAGATTGTTTTCCATTAATCTTTTTCTATTGATATAACATTTATCTTGGAAAAGCATTATTTATAGTGTGGAATTCCTATTACAATTGGTACATCATCCTGAAGAATTTATTAATAAACATATCTTGCATTGTCCAATTACTTGTTAAGTATATTTACTGAAACTTGGGTATATATAAAATTTGATACGTATATGATACTTATCTCCAGCATTTTTCTCATTATGAAAACCACTGAATCTGTTTAATCTACGCAGGTTCAAACTCCGAATATAATTTAAATTACTCACTTCCTCCAGGCTCTCTATTGTAATTTCTTGCGGTAAGAACAATGCGGAATACCAAGCACACCTACGTATTATGACAGCCACCGTAAATTGGCTGAAGTTTATGAGAACATAGCGGAAGTTGTTATGGAAAGTTAATTAGAGGAGAATTACTAGAAATGCTTGACGAGAAACTACAAATGTGTAAAATAGTTTATAACTCATATCATCATAATTCAAATTTAAGCTCTAGTTAATTTCATTTCTACGTATATTATTATATTAGCTACTGTTTTATACGCGATTACATACTAATCTATGTATTTTTAGGAGATTTATAGGTATATAGCGCGATTCACTCTATGCTTCAAAGTATTCCGCTTATAGGAAGACGCTAACAAGCAAACTGACAGAACTGTGACTCTCCGATTTCGATGAAACTTGGTATATTGGTAGACCATCAAAAAGTGAAGGACACGCATCTTTTTTAACGGCCCATATTCATCTTAAGGGGGTGTAGGGTGCGTCTGAAATTACCCCCAAAAACGCATTTTTCATCATAACTTCGGAGCCGCGCAAGCTAATGAGATGACTTCAAAACCAAAATGTTCAACTTCAAAGGGGCTTTCAAACGGACCATAGATGAATGCTCTCTTCCCGTTAGTGGGGTAGGGGGAGAAAAATTTCACCTCTTTTTCACCACCCTGGCTACAATTTTCGCCCTAGATAGGTCATAATTTGGCATCTATCGTGAACGATCTATTAGATAGTGAAAAATTCTGCACTTCCATTTATTTCTAGTGACTATAAATCGCGAAAAAGAATAGAAAACTTGGGATTATATAATACAGCACGAAAATATATTAAAGTGCGTCATAATGTCAGTAAGCTGCGTATAGTTTGGCTTCGTTTTCAAAATATTTTCAGATACACGTATGCATATCCCTAAAATAACTTTGAGGTTGTTCTGTGAGGAGTTGATATCAGTGCCAAAAAATATTACGTGTATGTAATTACATAAAGGGGAAATGGTCGAAAAAGAAACACTTTCTGGATACATCAGCTATGGCTGGGTTCGCTTTAAATTCACTTAAACATCTTAACAATATTAAAAAACAAACAACACACTTTGCATCTTACATACTTTTACACAAAACTGCAATAGTAAACATCTTACATTTTTTTTAATGAGGTTGTTAATTTGCATTATTGATTATAAACTCCACAGTTGTGGTATTCAACGAAAAAGTGTTTTATACATAGATATTTTTTACACCATCCGCAGCTGATTATAGCTGGTTCTCCACATTCGTCACAGTGGGACATTTGGGAATCATGGAAAGAGAATTTTAATGGAGTCGTGAATTCTGCAGGACGCTCCGCGAGATATCCGCTTTTATACCAGGCATATTTATGCATCTCCTTATATAGTGGTGAAGACAACTGCAAATGGGTTAGCCCTTGCAAACGTAGAATATTGTCTCTTTGATATAATTGGATGGCAAAGGCAGATAGAACGATAATATCGGACAGATGTCGAGTAAATTGTTTCCACGGGCGGAAAAAGTACACGTCAAGAGGTTGAATGATACCTGTGGCATCCTTTGGAATAGTCATAACTGTAACTTGAAGGTCAGTAGGCATAGCTTCAGAAATGTTGTCAAGGCTTTGTCCTGACCAAGAGTCCATAAGAAGAAGTGTCTTTTTGCCAACGTATGGAGCATATACGTCTTTAGCCCATTATGTAACCAACCTTTTAGTTAGTTTTCCGGACTTGGTGGCCACGATGTACACATTTGGCGGACGGAACATTCTTTGTTGTACAAGTGGTCCCAGACGGCCGGTTATCTCTTTTAAACAGCTGCTGATACAGTGGGTGGAATGGTATAACTGTGTCTTTAATTGCCTATTATTCTTTTACAAAGTGTAACTCACAAATCCTAGTATACGACGCCACGGTACTATAGATTAGAAAAGGTTTTATCCAACAAAATACGGAAATATTACTACACAGGATTTTTTAAATAAAACCAATATAGTTTGGATAAACCAATTCAAAACGCAGAGACGGTCTCAACGTGTAAACGCGTTTATGGCTGATCGTTCACCTAAAACAGTATACGTCACACCCTGCTGACGTCAGAGCAGGTAGGCCTTATTATATCGGCGGTAATAGCTATACTCCATAACACTCAATACTTCGAAGCCAGGGTGAAAGGCTCTACAGTTTGATATTTTTTGTTGTTGTTTTTTGTAGTATATTGACCATCCAGGAGTCCTATATATTTTACTTGCCTATAGTGAATGTGTGATTATGTGCGTTATAGAGCTTTAGTAGTAGAAATTTATAATGCCCTCTTGTATTCGACCAAAACACGGAGTTGGATATTGAAATCGTGGCTCTGGTGATTATAAGCTACGAAATTCTGTAAACAAATGCTGCTACTTAAGGATATAAAAGTTTCCTAAATTAATAAATCGGATTGATTAAACTAACATTGTTGTGATTATATCCGCAGCAATCTGCTAACTTAATTAAAAGTAAGAGCCAATTATACGGCCGGAATAACTTGCTGTGAACAGATAAAACTCATAAATTGCACACCAATGCTGTTTGCTTTTGTACTTTAAGTACACAGATGAAAATACCGAGTCAGATCTAACACCACTTTAACACCGTCTGGGTGTTCCCTCGAGTCTATCTGCACAAGTAGTTAGAATCGACGGAGTTAAAATTTGATGGTGTTGCTTCAACACCGTCGCGTGGTAAGCGGAGTTCAATAGGAATAAAAACTTTCAATGTTACTTATATTCCGTTCGTATGAAAAATTTCTCCGTTCCGAAGAATTTCCCCCCACGGTGAAAAAATTATCCATTTCGGTGTTAATCTTTTCCTTCGCAGTGAAAAAATTCACCGTGTTAACATTACCCCGTTACAATTTTTTCTCCACAAGAACATTTACCCTAATCGTGAAGAGTTTCTCCGTTTCTCCGAGAGCAAGGGATAAGGTGTAGAGTTGCGGAGAATAGCGACGACAATTCTTGAGTACCTTTGTTGTTAAGAAGCCAGTGAATCACAATATGGAAGACCAACGGTCACCGTCAAAAGAAAGAGGGCGCCAAGTATTTTTAGGGAAAAAACACCAAACCGTCCTCAAGGCTTGCTTTCCTTGATCAAAGACAAATAAAGCTCAGCTCTTTGAAAACAAAAGTATGTACATATGTTAACAGTAAGTAGGAGTACATGAAATATAAGCAACAACAAAAAATAGTTGAATATTGATAATATTTGACTTATGATAAGAAAATGGTGATCTGGCAGGTTGATCAGGATGGACCTCACCATGAATCCAAAGTTAGTATCTGCAGGTTGGAAATCAGCTTGATTTCCTGACGTTCAAGTGCTGAGGTTGTACTTCCAGGGGATAGATGCTGTTGGAACAGCCCCCCTTATGACCGACGCTGCTAAGGATCGGAAAAGAAAAACAAAAAAAAAACAGTGGCCTGTTCAGAACTTAAAAAAAAAGAAAGTGAATGAGACTATAAATTTATCTAAAATAAGATCTAGGTTTCTTAAGTCCAGAAAAATTGGTGGCCAGACTCGTAAACAATAATTTAAATTAAAATTTAAGCAAAACCAATGATGTAGAGAATGCAAATAGGTAAATGAATTTAAAATTGAAATAGAAAATAAATCTATTATTAAAAAAAAGAAACTAGTAAGTGAAATTGCACATAAGCAAAATACTAGCATGAAATGAAATGAATTAACCAAATCAAAGAAAAGAAAAATATGTTGCAATGTAAATAATGTAAATGCTCAAATAAACTCAAATAAACAAAAAAAAAGGATGATAATTATCGCAAACACTAGCATCCGATGTCACGCTACAAAAAAGAACAACTAGAAAACCAACTGAATCGGTCATTTCAAAAACATCATACTGGTGATTTTACAAAAATTAATAAAAATTGTTTATTGCAATGAGTATCAAAAATTTTCAAAATAGGGCTAATAATTGTTGTTCTAGGTATCTTCGACGTGCATATTCTGTTATTTTAAATGTATCTCACAATGGTTAAATAAAACTCTAATAATTACATTTTTGACTTATGTTGTTTTTGAAATGATCAATTCAATTATATGACGGGTGAGTGGGTAAAAATTCAAAATTGTATTAGCAAAAAAAAATAAAATAAAATGAATTGACGGTGATATGAAAAATATCGGGATGACATGTAAAGAATGATTGAAAATGCTAGAGCAAAATAATAGAGAGAAGTTAGAAGTATAGAATGTATACTGCAATCACTTACCGTTGACGAAAAATATTTTTCGCACAAGCGACAGTAATCTATCCGCCAAACGAGACGATCACAGAAGTAGTAGCCGTAAAAACGTAAAATGGGAAAACTAAGAATTTTACGCGAAGATTGAGAGGGTGGAAAACAAAATTTGAAATATGACTACATACAATGTTGTCGAAAAGTAATTTAGCACCATTAAAATATAAATAAGTGTAACAATATAAAAATCGTTGCGGTGATTTACAAGGAAATTAGTTTTAAACATACGTATACTGTTATGTTTAATCTTTAGTAAAGATGTTGACTCATAAGAGTGTTAGTACAAGTGATTTCCACTCCGTATGAAAGGTCAAAATACAACGTATTAGGTAAGTATATTTATTTATATAACAACTAATGTATATAAACGTCAAAAATAAGCAAAAATTAATATAACAACAAAAGAAAAGGAAAGTTTACTATTAATCAAAAAGTACAAGAGTGAAAAACAAAAAATTACAAAAAGTTAAACTGAGAATATACTTATGTAATAACACATAGCTAAATTAATTATATAACAGAATGAAAAAAAAAGTATAAACAAAGTTTTATCCCCTTTTAACAGGCAGTACTAAATAAAAGAGAATCAGGCCACCACTGAAACACAATAATAACACTAAGCCAGATCAAAAAATTCTTTCACGGAATAAAAAAGATGTTGGATTAGGTAGTCGCGCAATTTCACTCTAAACGACTGAATTGACCGAGAGCTTTTAATAAGAACTGGAATTTTGTTAAAAATTTTAACGCTAATAATATTAGCACCCATACTGGTGGTATGCAACGTATGTATGTACATATAGGTACTCGATGTTCTTTTGCCCGGGTATCGTGAGAATGTGCGTCCGCATTGGCTGTATAATTTGGCTTATTGCGATACGCATAGCATCCCACTTCTAAAATATAAATGCAGGATAATGGTAGAACTCCGAGGTCGCGAAAAATGAGCTTACATAAATCGCGAAAGTGAGCACCAACAATTGCGCGTACAATAGCATTTGAGCTAAAAAGACGCGCTTCGTACACGGTGATTGGAGTCTTAATTGGATTTCGGCGTAATACAATGACAAAAGTGTTGGTCCGGATACCTGTAGACGAAGACAACGGAATAAATAGGTTTTAGTTGAGATTTTCTTCACTAATTGATCGCAATGAGAATTCCATGATAAAGTATCTTCTATTGTAATTCCCAGAAACTTGAACTGATTGTGCCCACTCAGCTGGTGTCCTGCAAGTGAAAACGAAACATCTTCTATTGATTTTTGTCTGGTGTGAAGTATCATAAACTTTGTTTCTTTTCCAAAGTAAGAGATAGCTTATTCTCGTTGAACCAGTCTAGGAGAGTAGCCTAAAGGTTGTTAATGTTAAGACTGGTGTCGTCAACAAGGATAGAAATATCATACGCGTAGAGTGTCATATATATGTCAGATAATAGATGGACAATATCGTTATTGTATATACTGAAGAGGACCAGTTCCAATACCGAGCCCTGTATTACGCCGCTAACTACTGGAAGATATTCAGAATTGAAAGCTTTGACCACGCCACTAGAATCAGTATGCTTAATCTGCACAGACTGTGTCCTTCCTTGAAGGTAGGATGAAAACCGGTTCGTCAACTTCCCCCTTACACCGTATGATTCTAATTTAGACATTAATATATTGTGCTGGACGCAGTCAAAGGCTTTTCGTAAATCGCAAAAAAAATAACTAAAGGTACGAAGTGGGGTTCATCACCAAGGTAATTTTCACCTAGTTTATTGTCAATCTTTAAAAGCATAAACACTGCTACATGCATGATTACTGGGTGAAGAATGATAACTTAAAATATTACCGCGTTTAGCTGAGGAAGGTCGCGGCATCGACGGGTCGACAGAGCCAAAACCTTACCGCTGGCTCATCGCAGCGCAACATAAAAAACAACTAACAGATCCGGACTAGAAGCTGTGGTCAGATAACAATAAATTATCGGGTACTCTAAATCTGTGGCACTGGAACACTGAAACAGTTCACGGTTTTAGTGAACTGTTTCAACAATAAATTAAATTGTGAAATAAAATTAAGTGTAAAAAAACCAAAAACAAAAAAAAAACAAAAAGACATATGGCCGGTTTTGGATAACATTAAATGGACTGGGATGCCAGCAATTCGAATGCAAATGCAACCGACCGAGTGGATGATGATGAAAACCCCTCCACTAGAAGATCGATATGTCCATCCCACGCGTGGGAGGATCTGCGAAACATACCCATTGGACCCATCCCATAGCCAAGTCGTACAGTGCGCGTCCATGCTGGGCTCAATTTGCACCGGGCTTAATACAATTCAAAAATTATTTTAACACATACAAGATGAACCAATAATTATATATGAAAGTTATGTTCCTTTTCTTTAAATTCGATAAACATTAGCGCATATTTGGCTTTTAATGGAAAATCTATCTATTCTATTGAAAATTTTTGTCTTAATGGAAATCTTATTTCTTAGGTGCAACCGAATAGGACTTCGTATGTAGAAATTATTTATTAAATCCAATTTTGAAATTTGAACTCGCCTCTAATCAAATGTACCGTGATTGACATTTTGCTAAATTCAGTTTTTATGGAACATACTGTAAATATATGGTGCTAAGCTGCGGGGACAAGCTTGGCGAATCTCGGTCAACGAACACAAATCAGTACATGTTACATTCGCTTTAAGCATGGGCAACTACCCACTAGTAAGCCTAAATGGTAAACAACTGACACAGACGAACACTGCTACATATCTGGGCCTACACCTCGATAGGGGCCTAACTTGGCGTACGCACATATTTAATAAAAGAAAACGTCTTGGAATAGAGCTTCACAAATTCTGCTAAATGATCGGAGAGAAATCCAGGCTGTTCTCTCAGAATAAACTATTGATATATAAGGCTATTCTTAACCGAAATGGACATACGGCATACAACTGTGGGGAACAGCAAGCACCTCAAACATTGAAATCCTGCAACGTTTTTAAAATGAGATCCTCCGTTTGATCGTCGATGCTTCCTGGTACGTGCCCAACGATGTCCTGCATAATGATTTTGCATTGCGACAGTTCGTGAAATGATAAGAGACACAAGTGAAAAATATAAGGCCCAACTGCGAACTCGTCCTAATGAAACAGCGCAAAGTTTGATGAATAGTCCTGAAGAAACAAGAAGACTAAAACGATTCAAACCTAATTAATTGTCATTAAGATTTAATTAATTGTTAAGCACATTAAATTATTAACGGTGGAATTAACAAAGTACTACTATGTAAGTTAGTAAGCATTGGTATGTAAGATAAATGGAGAGAGTTCAACGGAACTATTCTCTGCATGCCATGTAATTGACGACCAGTTGTCCACTAATCGTCAAACGACAAGAGAAGGATAATAAGTCCTTGGATAGATTATACGAATAAAGGAGTTATATAAAAAAAATATTTGAGTATTCAAAAATAAACACTGAAGTTTAGCAACGTTCACATATACGGAACCTTCTTATTTTAAATGGAACATCCCGCATATGATGACACATTTAATAGAAAGCAAATTTAATTTGGATAACAGGGTATAGCCAACAAAAAAATCTATTTACGTTAATAATTGAATACATTGTAGATATGTGAGTAATGACATGCACTGATAAAAATAAATAAATATACCAAATACGGCAAGAATCGAAACAATAAGACGTGTAAATGAGTTGTTAAAAAGAAAATCCGTTAAATACAGTGAGAATAATGTCACCACTTATCTGTTGTATTAATTGCATTGTCATTGATTTCTCGGTCAGCTATCTTAATCCATTTTTTTCTATTTTGACACTTTATTCTGACAAATAACATTTTCGCAGCCAGCGCACGTCACTATTAAATTCTTACCGTGCAAATGTATAACGGTATTACAATTAATAACCGAATGATATTATTTTAACTTTAGGTAAATTTCTAATTATTGGAAAAGAAAGTTCAGCGTTATAGATACAAAATTACCTATATCCCTTGCGATGTTAAAATCATTCTAACTCCTTAAGGATAAACTAAAATGAAACTTTTCACCAACTGTGATACTAAAAAAAAGCAATTACTTGGTTTCATCACCATAGTGACCATTTTACTAAACCGCGGGGTATATTTACATTATTACGGAGAAATTTAATACTGTCCCCTTTTACTCCGAGAAGTTTTTATCTGTGTAAAGAGCGTAAGATAAACAGCGCAATAACTATAAAACTGCTATTTTGTGTAATACTCCTTACTGTAATAGGGTATCCAGCGATCTGTATTTCGTGGGTACAATCACAAACAAATAAGCTGTAAAGCAAATGCATTGTGGTTTAGATTTACATACTTGAAAAGAATTACCGCAAGAATTTGTCAAGCAAATGGCTTTGGAGTTATGTATCCATACAACACTAAAAATGTAAGGAAAACCAATTAAACATTTTTGAGAAACCTGCTGAGAAAAAGTCCACGTCTAATGCAATAGTTTCGAGTATAAAATTGAAATTATTGTAATATTACACAGTTTTCATGATACAAAAAAATATCGAATAGGGTTTCTGCGGTCCATTAAAATTGATTCAGTTGAAAAAATTTAAATTCGAGCTTTGAGGGTAAGAATCCCAAGCGACGAACATTCGTTTTTTGATTTATGATTTCAATCAATTTTCTGTTGTACACATTTCAGAACATGCTATCCATTGAAATGCGCAGAGGATTTGTAATTATCGAAAGTGCGGGTATTGAAGGATATGAGAATGGTAGGGCGTGTTATTGAAGTGGGTTGATGTAAAGGATTGGAAAAAATGAAATATAACACGATATTACAGCAATGGCAATGATAGCAATGGAAAAAGTAAATATAATTAAAAAGTCGCCGTCCCCCCTAAAAAGTTTTATTTTGTTTATGCCTGTGTACATATATACATAACTTTTACGAATAATTTTTTTATGTACAAAAGCTATAGTTATACATACATATATCTAATCAAGCCCCGTCCACATTTGATTTAACTTTTATACCGGGCAAATTGAACCCAGCACACACACAGGTCATGTCCATCCCACACGTGGGAGGAATCGGCGAAACGTAGTTGCAAATACCGCGCCGCATATTGGAAGCATCCCAAGGCCAGCCCACACGCACAGAAACGTTTACTTGTATCAAAGCTGTCCGCCTTATAATATTTTCTTAGCGTTTCTTTCCCCGCTTAAGAGAAGTATATACTTGTAATAAAATAATTATATTTTTTTGTTTAAGGCATTTGTTAACTTGATTCAAGGAAATCTTGCAAAAAATTTGAAGAAAGCGATTCTTAGTATAAGTAAATGGCCATTATAACACAAAACAATATTTTCTTAAAGATAGTAAATAGTTTTCTTAATTCCAGAAAGCGTTTAGGTATTGTTCATAAATCAATAGTTTCATTTTCTTAAAATAAAGCATTTTTTACTTAGAATTCTTGAAACGTACATTATTTATATCCACATTATCAATAGCACTTACCTTTTTTAAAACAGTACGACATATCCGTACATAATGCAGTAAATTATTCACATTGCTTGTGATTTTAAGGAGGCCAAAATAGAGATTGTCTACAGAATAATGTCCAAACAAAAGTGAACCTAATATGGAAGTACTCATGAAAAAAGTTCTAGAAACAATAACCAAGATAATGCTACTTAAATGTCTCCTGGTACTGATGGAATCACTACCGCCAAAAACAATATGAGAAGAGATCTTCTTTCTCATCCTAGGGCTAGATTTCCCATCTTTGGGCCCCTTAGTCCTTCCTGATACGACTCGTTCTTGTCGTAAGAATGCGGTTTTTTATTTTCTTTATTTTAGGAAGTCTTGGTGCCTTTCGTCCTCATGCCGTTCATCCGTTCATCCTCTACCGTTTGGAAGTTGTTCAGCCATCCTTCGTATGCGGACTTTGGGTGGTGGGCGATCCTGGGGCTGGACTAATTCCTGGACCAGTAGGTGACTAGACATCTAGGCACGTTCCCATGCTTCATTTCATAGGTATTCAAGGAATGTCCGTAATGTAGGGATTTGAAAGTCCGACCTTATTTTTTTGTTTCCGACGTACGAGGGTGTATCAAATATAAACGGGACTAATTTTCTTAAAAATTCCAGAGTTCTAGTCCTGGAGGAGGTTGATGCGCAGGTAGCCCGTACCGTTAGCGAGAGGGGAGAACCGACCGCAACTCTCTCGGGTCCCTTTAGTATCAAAAGAAACCATGAGCGAGAAAGAAGTGCATGTCTCCGTAGAGCAGCGAATTATAATCAAGTTTTTGGCCAAGAAGGGGGCAAACCCAACCGAAATTTTGCGACGATTGCAGACACAGTTTGGGGCCAACATCCTGTCAAGAGCCCGTGTATTTGCATGGCAGAACAAATTTTCTGGAGGGCGTGAAAAGGTTGAGAACGAGAGCCATGGTCGCCGCCCAAGACCAAGTGTTACCGAGGCCAGTTTTTTTTGATCGGCAACGTGCTTTTCACGTAGATTTTCTCCACGATCGACGCACAATTAATGCGCAATATTATTGTGAAGTACTGGATGCCGTGAAACTGTAATTTCGAAGGAAAAGGAAGAAGCAATTGGCCAGAAGTGTCATTCTTCTGCATGACAACGCCAGGCCTCCTGGGGCTAACGCCACGATGCAAAAAGGGGATGCATTAGGATGGGAAACGCTGGAACATCCACCCTATAGCCCAGACTTGTGACTTCCATCTTTTTGGACCCAAAGAAGCACTTGGAAGTCAGCGTTTCGACGACAACGAAGTGGTGGAAGCGTTTGTGCTCCAATGGCTACACAAACGTCCGAAGAGTTTTTACGATGATGGAATAAAAAAGCTCCCAATCCCATGGGAAAAATGTATATCTAGGGCAGGAGAGTATGTAGAAAAATAATATATATTTGTAGGTTTAGTTAAATAAAGTAAGTAAAGTTTATATTTGATACACCCTCGTATCTTGGCGCCTTTACAATGAATCGCAAGAGCTTGCTCTGTTGTGTTTCCAAAAGTTTCAGCTTGCTCTCCGCTACAGTAAACCAAGCCGTAACCGCATAGGTCAAAATCGGCCTTAGCGTTGAAGTATAGAGCAGTATTTCCACTCATCGATCAAGAGCGCTGCTGTTCGAAAGCAGAAGATATAACAGTCGTTTAGCCGCAATAAGTTTTCTTATGATGTAATGTATGTGTCCAGTCCACGTAAGTCCTTGGTCCATTATCAGCCCCAGGTACCTGACCGATGACGACCAGGGAAGGACAGTCTGGCCAACCTGGACCCTTCTTGTAGCCTGTCTGAGTTTGTATGTAAACCTAATGGTGACACACTTTGACTCGTTGATATGAAGTCGCCACTTGCCAAACCAAGCCAATAATCCATCCAGCGCGGTCTGTATTCTTCTCGTAAACATCTTCTCATCTTTACATGATGCATAGACTGCCGTGTCGTCCGCAAACACGGCCAACTCCACAGCAGAGCTCCTCGGAATGTCACATGTGTATAGTATGTAAAGCACCGGGCTCAGAAGGGACCTCTGCGGGACTCCCGCCTTTATTGCCCTGACCCCAGACCTCGTCTGACCACCCTTTACAACAAAAGTCCTTCCTCTCAAGTAACTCCAGAGCAACCTGACCATCTTAGGATTTGTACCGATCTTAAGTAATTTGTAAATTAGACCTTTATGCCACACGGTGTCAAACACGCGACGCACATCCAGTAAAACCGCCTGTGTCATTTCTCTCCTCTCCAGCGTGTCCCTGACGTAATCCGTCAGACGCATAAGTTGGAATTCGGTTGAGAGACCGGCCCTGAAGCCACATTCGGCACAGTCTCTCAATCTATTTAATATAATTGCTTCGGCCACCTTGGCTAGGCCGGGGAGTAGACTAAAGGGAGGATAATTTTGTGGGAATACCGGGTCCTTATCTGGTTTGGAAATTACGACAATTTCCGCATGTTTCCATACTTTAGGAAAATAAGCAAATTTAAGTATCGCATTTGTTATGGCGACTAAGGCGGCGATTGTTTCACTAGGAAGGCGCTTTAACATTAGGTTTGTAATGCGGTCATGTCCAAGCGCTTTCTTATTTTTGGTACTTTTAATGATTTCTATCACCTCACCATTGTTTGTTGTCGGAATCTCATTCCCAATAAGATTTCTTAGATTCGGGACCTCAGCATTTACCCTTCTTTCGAAGGCATCATCCTCCTCGTCGTCCTCCGGTTCTCTAAACACACTCTCTAAGCAATCGGCGTGTGCATCCGCTCTATCCGACTTCGTGTAAGCCAATCTCCTTAAACCGCGAATAGGCCTGTTTGAACTTCTATTCCTATCAACCCTCATCGCTCGACTAATGCGCCATAGAGACGAATCATCTGTGCTCAAGGAACGTAAGGGCTCTTTCAACCTTCTTAACTAATACACATTATAAATTGCGCTTACTTTGTAAAACAGTACGACATATCCGTACATAATGCAGTAAATTATTCACGTTGCTTGTGATTTTAAAAAGGCTAAAGTAGAGGTTATCTACAAAATAATATTCAAATAAAAGTGAACTTAATGTAGATGTACACATGAAAACCTAAAAACAATAACCAAAAAAACAATATGAAAACCGGCAAAAAGAACGTGAGAAGAGAAAAGCATTAATGATTCTTGCTCCTGGCCACATTGCTCTTACATCTTTCGGTATAGTTTAGAAGCGAAGAACTCACGACATCCGTCTTCTGTCCCCATGACATTGACAAAAATACGACCAGCGAGAAAATGTGCCATTGACCTAAAAATATGGTAATTAGATGACAATAAGAGCCGTATATGGTAGCAACTCCACCCCATCAAATTCTTCTATTTTCTGGAAAGTTCTTTAGGTAGTACACGGCCTAACATTATCTTGATGGAATAGCACGCAATTTTTATTAACTAATGCATGCAGTTGATCCAATTTCTCGCAGTATAGTTCAGAGTTTAGTTGCTTCAATGCTTTTGCGATTGACAACAAGTTCTGCAGATTGGCCACAGATTAACCACTAACTTGATTTGTTTGGATTAAGAAGGTCGATTCACTTTCCGTCACACGCTATAATTCGTTGATAGAAATGAAGAAGTTGACTACAAATTTGAACGCGTCGCAGTACCTGTTTTGTAGTCGGTTCATGAGCCCCGTCTCTGCATCGTTTGTTTACCTTTTACCAGTTTGTGAAGATGGCCGCCTATTGTTCACTGCGAAGGACCAACCTCCTGTGATGACTGTCGCGTATTGGAAGTTAAAGTAGCCTCAATTCTTTGGCGAAGAACCTCTTGGTTAACGATAGAAACTTTTCCGGAACGTCGTTCCCCTCAAAGATTTGTTTGACCATTCCTCAATTGTTTACACCACTTTTACACAGTCCGATTTCAGATAACATCTTGACCTTCAACTTCACGAAGTATACGAGCGGCATCAACAGAGCTTCTACCTAATTTCCAGTAATGGTGCATTTTGTGTCCACAAAAAGTACGCAATGTATCAATAACATCTCATGATAGACAACTATTCTACTTTTATTTTTGACAGTTTTATAATCCAAAAGTCTACCAATCCAAAAAACGAAAAAACTTTTACTCCACCCTAACAACTAAGGAGTAATTTTCCAGAAACTTAAAACACTGATTTTTCATGGTTTAGAACGCGTTTACCTAGTACGTGGCGGAAGATAATTCCATATTCAGTTTCTGCCAAGCACGATACAAGTTTGGTTTTCCAAATGGAACGCCCTACGTATAATTACATCTTTAGATGCCCTCCTTCAATTCAAGTGTTCGACAATGCATCTAAATTGTTTATACCAACTAGTTCTACAAAATAGCCATCAAAATCGTTGCCATGTTTGATTCCTGTCGTTTCAATCTTTCAGGCTTTTGAAAACTTCAACATTCGCAGAATGTCAAGAAACAATTTTGTTAATTGCGGAAGTGGTGTTGAGCACAGCGTTCGTCAGCATTCTACCTGGGGTAGCTAGTGTCTAGAGTGCTTCGAAATAAAACGGGTAAGTATGACGATGAACATTAGGGATGGCTAAAACTACAATCACTACCAATAACCATTTCATTCAACTGCGGATGAAACTTAAAATAAAACCTATTTCGTGAAATACCCTGCGTCTATGTATAAGAAAAGAAATAAGGGACAGTACACAATTCTCAAGTATTTGGAAACAGCAATATATATATATATATATATATATATATATATATATATATATTGTAGTGGGATGTTTCAACGTGAATAGCGTATGTTAAATTCACTATAATTAATATTATATCAAAATTCGCCGAGAATAGATTTTAATAGAGTTGAGGAACTTGAATTATTTCCGATTAATATTCGGGTTCCGACATTATTAAAAAAAAAAAAAAGACTCCGTTAATGACATGTTACAGAGGAGAGTCAAAATCTCAGCTTATTTTAAGTTATTTATATATTAAAGACATTAATTGTAAAAATGACACAGATACACACAAAAATCACATTGTATTTGGAAATGACCGTTAAAATCCTTTGCGTTATCTACGACACCGAATTGGAAGTTCAAAATTTAAATATCAAGTCATTAGATTGGCAATGTTAGGGACGACGAGAAAAAAAGGGAAGTCGGCAACGAAAAACAATTCTGACAGAGAATAACATCTTTCCGATTGACTTTTAGAAGTTTGAGACAAAAAAAAGTTAAAACATCGGGAAAGTCACCAGTGCAAATATATAAGAAACATTTCAAGTGAACAATAAATGATATTCAACGATTGTTAACGATATTTAATCAATCACAAAATTTTTAAAAACCATTTGAAGAAACTTAACCGACGAAAACCATCAGAGGGCTTCCTAACAAGGGAACTCTACGAAGCAGAGGGAAGGAGGAATAAAAAATAAGAGGATTTCACGATGAAGAGGGAAAAAGGAACCAGCAACTAGTAGGATTTTGCACACACACACACACACATTTAAAAAACACGCCTCAATAACTGTAAGTAATTTTAATTAGATTAAATTCATTTTTCTATTGTAAGTAAATACTTAAAATAAATACAAAAACAGATTATCTCCTCAATTCAAATCTCTTAATTAGATTTGTCACATAACAATATATATATATATCAAAATAAACGGACGGAAATTAATAAAACGTCCTTTGGCGGAGTGTGGGACGCCGGGGATGCCTACTAGGAACAGCTTGGGCCGTCTGCGAAGTAGACAGGAAATTTCCACCAAGGACAGTTTAAATCGCCAGCGCGGTAGAGGGGGAAAACCCCATACAGGACAGCTCGGGCCGTCAGTTTGCGGGATATTCTCAGATCTTGCCCAGGAAAGCTCGAGCCGTTTATCGTGCATAGGATGGTACGGGAAGGACAAGAGAGAACTCCTGTCGAATGGAACCCTGCATAGTACTCTTATACCTAAAATTCTGGTGACGTATCGTGCATGACGTATGGAGGCAAAAAGAATTTCATAGTAAAATATTACTCAAGCTCTCGAACGATCGATTGGTAAGGTACACCATTGCTCAAAAGTAACATACAATGGTGTTAAAAATTAAGTGGCAAAATGAGAGTTAAGAAAAATTGGAAAATAATTTAAAGAATTAACACAAAATTATTTTAGTAATAATTTTATCCTTTTTTTAGCTTAAGAGACTTTAGATTCGCGCGGACGATCAACGGTTCGTCACAAGCTAAAGTGCATAATTCTCTAAACAACATTTCAGTATGTTCTTATTTTCTTTACTGCTGAAAAAACAGCGTGCCGTGTTTCAAATAAATACACTGAACTCTAATCGATATTTTTGTGCTTATTTTCGCTATATATTATTTATAAGAAGGAAACTACTAAGGTTAATTTACAATACAATGTACGTAGGAAAATTATACCGCTTCGAGTAGACGTTGAAAATGTACCAAAACAATAACTTTTACACATTACTTATAATGAATGTCGTAGAGAAACAAAAGGTTATACTATTTCATCGCAGTACTCTCTGAATTTAAACGAAAAGCTTGCCTATCTAATTTTGTATTTAATTTACTAAAGAAGAACGCATTTCAGGGGTAGGGAAATGTTTACAAACAAAATTCTAAAGAGTATCTCTATCAGATTCTGGAAAAATATGCACAGTGTTCTATTTAGGTAAATTGAAATAACATGAATCAAACTTGGCAACGATGGCCGTCTTATGGAATTTCATTGATCCAAAAAAAATTGTCGATAGATTGCCGAAAATTCCAAGAAATACTCGAATCTCAGCGTGTAAAGCGTTTAAAATATCAATCGTTAAAGAAGCAAAGGCATTTCGCAAAAATTCCAAATTATCTTAATTAAATTTGAAAAACTAAGCTAGATGGGTGTAGGAAATGTTGAAAAGAGTCGACATGAATTGAGGTATTCAAGAACGCAATAATATATGGAGTGTTCTATTTAAAAACCAAAATATTATCGTACCCGGTTTATATCATACAGAACTTGTTTCTGAATAACTCTTATATGAAAACTTAGATTGCTCTGGGATAGAATTATCTTTCACCCACGCACTAGGTGGACACGCTGGATATTTCACACCAACGCGTTTGTAGCAGGAGTGGAAAGCATATTCCCCAAATTTTACAAATCGGTGAGCTCTTGTAGGTATACTTTAATATTTTATCATTAATTACCATTCCTTACATTTTCTTTTCTCGAATCTAACTAAGAAGTTGAAATAGATAGGTTGCCTTTCCCGCAACATTCATCACTAAGGCAGTAAAAATGTATTACTTCCATAAATTAGAACGACAGCTGGAGATGTTAGAATGAATTTACCGTGCGACCGTTTATCATTGTCAGTGGCGTAGATTTGGAATTAGTCTTCCCATTTTTTTTACTATCCGATGGTGACTTGAATAATTTATTTTCCCAATTCTAACCAACATATTATCGATTCCACTTTCGATAAACTGCATGCTATATCTTAACATTGAATTTCAGTGGGGGCGAGGTTTTCATGAGAGAAATTGCAGAAATAAATCTCTTAGTTCTTTGTATCAGTTTGAAAATGATAATGTGAATAAAATATGTAAAATATTTTGTGGAAATTTAATAACAGCTGCCGAGGTCCTACTTTCTATTATTATAAAGGCGGATTCACGGAGCATTAAAAGTTGATCAATACATAATCGCAATTTAATTCTGCAACTTTGGAATTAATCATAGTTTCCTATAATCAGTTTAAGTAAATATTTTCATTAATATTACGATTTGCACAACAAATGCGAATTTAAACCAACCTTTCCAGAAAATCAATAACTCTGGAAAAGCCGATTGAGCTAAGTATTGTATATAGAGATACCGTTGTTCGGCGCAAAATTTAATTCTACATCAAGTGATGTAAAATATATGAATGTTTCTATTTGAAGAAAATACTTTTTCCACTTCAAATATATGACGAATCAACTTTAGATTTTAAACAACCTGCATAGTATGCCTACTTTTTTGTATTTCATTAATAAGTAAAGGAACTGTACTTTTCACAGCCTACTTAAGACGTTTCACACATTTATAGTACAGCTGTCACACTTCTTTATCCGACACGTATTTTTGCGTACTTTTTCAGAAAGAAAAAGAATATAACCGATAGCTGTGGGGATGTTTAATAAAAGTGGACTTAGAACTGATCGAAAACCGAAGAAAAAAAACCGCATTTCCATTTGAAATAACAAAGTTGTCAGCAATTTCAGGCATAATGAAAATATTTTACCTAAATCATCAAGATCATAGGTGACTACGCTTAACCCAGAGTTTCAGAGTTAAAATGTGATTATTAGAGATTGGATTTTTATGCACAAAGAATGTTACAAATATACGCATAAATACACTACCAGCCATAATTATTTGCCCATCTAAATTTTTGCTTGGATTTTAGAAAACTATTTATTTATTCTTACTTAGGAAGTATAATTATTTACCTACAAGTAAAAGAAAGATTTCACATTAAATAATTCCGCAAAAGACTCCTCTGATGCTTAGTTATCGATCGAATCTCTAAAATCCGATAATTAGAGGTCCCAGGTAGGGCCATGAAAAGAC
Organism: Dynastes maya; assembly: GCA_029619315.2. Taxonomy (NCBI): domain Eukaryota; kingdom Metazoa; phylum Arthropoda; class Insecta; order Coleoptera; family Scarabaeidae; genus Dynastes; species Dynastes maya. The sequence continues at coordinate 41,902,240 of JAROYE020000004.1, read as the reverse complement.
CTGAAATGTAATACAATTATCCTTCACTAATAAATAACCTGGGCAAATATGCGGTAACAGCCAGAGGCGTGGCGAGCGCATAAATGTTTACACATAAAATAGAATGTACGAAATAAATTATAAAACGTGCTGAAACACTTACCGTTTTAAAAGGCTCCCGGAAAATCACAAACTTTATAACATCTGTTAAATATTTGAATCATTAGATATGTTTCCACAGCTGTTTCAGTAAAGTGAGTACGACGTGCGGAATAAACGTTTTTTAATGCCGAAAACGACCGTTCGACATCTAGCGACGTTATATTTGCATATTTAAAATAATCTTTGAAACAACTTAATGCACCTTCACACGCACCTTCACAAATTTGTTTTAATATAAGAAAATCGGAGTCTTTCTCTAAAACACTCTCAAATTTTCGTATTACACACCAATTTGTTTCGCCTTCTACAGCGCATAACTGTGCGTGAATATCATTCACAATTTGAACAGAATCCACTAGCGACATCGAAACATTTTGTAATTTTTTTATTCCTTCCGCTAGTCCGAAGTAATTGTTGTGAATAGTTTGTAAATCTCTTTTAACCTGACTATCTTGAAATATTTCCTGGCTTTTCTTGATTGCTGCAGTTTCTGTCGGATTGAATTTTAAAACTACCTTCTTTACTTGATCAAAATATTTGTTGTAGTAAAACGTAGCCTGCAACCACTGTATTCTTTAAGAGATCGGCCCAAAGAATGCATGTTTGCGGCACCATCACTCATAAACATTAAAAGTTGCTTAGTTGAAACTTCAAATTTGTTCAATGAGTTCAACACCACCTTTAAAATCTCATCGGCAGTACAATTTATATCTCTTTTGGAAGTAAGTAAGAAGAAGGATGATGGTCGATGTGGTTCCATTGTACGTACCATTACATTAACCACAGAATGTTTTTGACGATCTGTTGTTTCGTCCACACACAACCACAGTTTTTTATCCTTCAATTCCGTTTTCATTCTTTTTTTTATATGTTCATGAGCAAATGGCACTATATTTCGTATCGATGTCCGACTAGGTAATCTACAGTCCGCATATTTATTCCAGAAGGAGACCGATGCTTCTTTGTCTAGTAAACGAAACGATAGATTACATAAAATAAGAGTAACACATAAATCAAATGTAAATTTTTCTTGGTCTCGTATGCCAATTTTTGCAGAAGAATGCTGTTTGCTTTCGATCTGACGTTGACAATGGCTTCTGGACCAACACATTAAAGGGACTTTACAAACTAGACATTGAATTTTAGCGCCATCAAAAATTAAGTCCGGCATGTCCACTATAAAGTTTTTAACTGTGTCTGCCATTGGTCGTTTTCGCGACGTACCTAACTGCGACATTTTTAAAGCAAACATAAGCGCACAATTACGAAATAAGTTACGCCTACATATACACAGAACTACTCGTATGTAGCATCGATTTAGTACTGACGTTGTGAACGCGTGAAATAAATAATCGCCGACTCCGCACCACATATCTACTACACTGACTGTTACCACTGTTTGCCCAGACTACTAATAAATATTTAACGTAGTGAAGGTAAAGATGACAATCCCTGTTTATCCGAACTAGAATTATAAATTCAAATGTAGTTGTTATTGTTCTTTTGAACAGTGAATATCGTTAATAAAATTATCTAAAATTAGTATTAATGGCTATTGGTTTACATGATCTTGCTATGCTTTGTTTTTAATTCATTTAGCCCTTTGCAAATCAAGAAAAAAGCAATAGCACATAATAATACACAATAGTAATACAATAAAATAAATAAAACATCATTAATCGGATTTAATGATAAAATATTTGCTATGGCAGTTAATTTATTTATCTAATACAGTTTTATTAGTTTTACCTGGGAAGATTTTTAACATTCCACAATCTTCTACAATACAAAGGTATTTGAGCAGTTTCTAATTTTTTAATTGAAGTATTTAAGAAAACTATAATGAGTTTAAATACACAATTGCATTTCATAATCTTCCGTTTTTCGAATAAACTTTTGGATTTTCTTATTAGTTCAGCTGAATCTATAAAATCTAAACAATATTTTTTATATGAAAATAGTTAGGTGTAGAAGACGGCTACACCTAACAACGTAACCCAACGAGTAATTATCGGCTCGCGAGAAAGGGGAATGTTCTACAATTCTTTTGTATATTTGGATGCAGAGGGATGCTCGATAAATATTCGTAATTAAAGAATTAGCTAATGGAATCTGGTATCTAATTTCCTCGGCCACTTTATTTATTACACAGGCTGGGCAAGTAACGTAAATAAGATTTTTGTAAAAAAACGTTAAATTTGCCCCTGCTTTGATCATATATGCTGCTGCGTCGGTGATCAAAAGAAATTGTTTTAATATATATTCTAATTACTTCATTTGGTTTTAGAAATGGCAAACATTTTCTAATAAACTAATAAACTATAATAGTTTATAGTTTATTAGAGATTATTACCAGATTTAAATTGCTTAAAAATTCTTCTAGCACACCGCGTAAACTTGGAATATGCCGTTCTCTTGTAAGAGCACCGTAAAAATATGGACCGATAACTCTGTTTTTGTAGATGCTGCACCAAATATTCAAACTGAATCGATGCTGTGGATTACGTGGTTGTGGAATAAGGGGGTTTAGGATAGTCCAATAATGCATGATTCTCAAATTGCACATATCGGAGCTTAAAAAATTCTTTTCATCGCTCCAAAGAATGTACTTGTATGTAATTACTGTTATATATAAAATTTTCTAAAGAGGACTTCTGCCGTTCCAAATCCGTTGGTAAGAGCGTTTCCACTGATCTGTGTTTAAAAGGCACATATTGGCGTTTTTTCGGATTTGTGTGAATAGTCCCTATACAAATATTACAGGAACCGAATATTTGTATATGAAGAAATTACTTAATTTTCCCTTGCCTAAATAAGTTATTTATGTAACTTACTTAGGTATATTTTTAAACACGTTGTAAAAGCCAGTTCAGTTTTATGTATATACTTACGACAACACTCTCGGGACACATTAAAAACATTGGGCTGCTTCCAAAGGACCGTAATTTCCCTTACAGTGCTCCTACGATTTTCTTTGCAAGTGTTGACCTTTGGCTTCATTCGATTATAATTCTATCAGTACTTTTTCCTTTAATTTCGATGGTTCCAGTTTGTCTGTAGTGTTTAATAATATTTTCCACTGAAGATTTTGCGATTCTTAATTCAGTGGTGATCTGCTTTAATGATTTTCCTCGACAATACTGGGATACAATAATGCTGCGGAATTTTTGTAAAGTAGGACACCTCTAGCCATTAAAAAAAAATTATCCCTGTTATTCACTTAGCCATTAATAATAGATTACCAACAAAAGTGACAGGTGAGTGTTCAATTTTGTTTTCAATGATTACTTGATAAACTTTTTCCATTGTTAGACATTTGGTTGTCTCCGAAAGTCGTACGTTTTTGGTATTGCAATTATAAATACTATTAAAGAATAAAGTGTTGGCAATTGCTCAAACAATCTTTTCTTTCGATTTTATAACCAGTTTCGAAATATTTTAGATTACCTTAAAAATATGCAGAATTTTTGAAAAAAACATTAACCGTCTCAATATAGCTTTTAGGGCTCGTAATGCTGAGATGAAGAAGTGGACGATTTTTGAAAACAAAAGTGAATTAATCTATAATCGCATCCACGGCATTGCCTCTGTAATACCATTTGATGATTTTTATGTTTTCTTTAATTGTGCAGATAGACGCATCTAATACATATTCCGTTGTCGGTACTAGATATCTAGACCACTCTCACAATATCGAGAGTAACCCTGATTTAGGACCAGATGCGAAGCAGTGAAATATGTACGTAAACGATTACCTTGCAACCATTTGTTTCTGGCATATACACGAGTCGCACGGAAATTCTGCTGAATCTGTATTTTGGATCATAACTAAGGAATAAAAGATAAGAGGCCCAGAGGAAATTTAAAATCGACCTATACGAGGATTTTTCTAGAATATATTTGCTTTGTGAAATAAAGAATCCATTCCATACTTTAGGAGTAGGTATGCTGTTGGTACATCTGGTATCTATTTCTACATTGTACAACTTCTGATATCCCTAGCTGAAAGAAGTTTCAGAAGAATTCTAGGAGCAATATACAAGTCTAGGTATTACATTTTATCTAAAATAAAGTTGTAAAGTCCATGAATTTTACTAGTAAGCGCGAAGCACTGTAGGTTTTTAGTCGCAGTTTTAAAACCTATTAACGGAACTATAACTTTGGAAATACAACGATTTATTAGAAACGAAAACGCATGCGATTAGATCAGACCACCTTCTGAAGTTAGATGTAGATGTAAATATGAAAATAATATTTCTTTTTCTTTTATACAGGGTGAGTCGTGAAGAACGGTCTAAACTTCAGGAGTGTATTGTACAGGTGAAAATAATGTATTGTGAAAAACCCATATGTTCTTATTCGATTTTCATTTGTTTTCAAGTTATAGCGTAATTAACAAAAATTCATTAGCGTTCTTGAAAATGTCAAAATTTTCGCCTGTTTTCGAGTTATACATCTTAAATAAAATAAAAATATCCTTGTATTGGCTACCCATGAAAAACAAAAAATCAGGTACTTTCCAAGCCTTTGGATTGGTCGCAGTGATTCTATTAGTTGGCCTCCAGACCTCACACCACTGAACTATTGTTTATGGGGCTGGTTCAAAAATAAAGTCGATACTCTGGACGCACCAATTCGACGTATTAGAAATACTGCAGCTGATATTAAATAAAGACGTGAAGCAATCAGGAGAACAACAGGCGCCCTTCGTAGACGAACCATAAAATGTTTAAAGGTCAATGGCACTATTTTGAACATTTATTAAAAGAACGCTGCGATTAAAAAAAATGTATGAAATTTTGTTTATTTGTAATTACGGTATAATTTGAAAACAAATGAAAATCGGAGGACAGGAGTTTTTTTACATTATTTTCACGTACACAATACACTTCTGGAGTTTGATCCATTCCTCCCAACATACCCTATACAACTTGCGAAGGTTTCTCTCAATTTATGTGTATTTCATCCATTAGCAAAAATTACAAAAGCTGCATAAATAATTTGATCCCGTTACTTTCAACCAAAGAGAAATCAACCGTTAATTTCTCTAAAGTTTAAATTACACATGCAGTCGAGCAAATGAAATAGAATAACACAAATAGAATTGTTTCGAAACTAATTCCACCCAGCTTTTCACGACTAAACTTTAAGCAAAGGCGAACTTAGACTTCAGAATAATTAAGAATTCTGCGCTTTGATTGAAATAACCGCCTTGAAGGAGTTCCAGTAGAAATCTATGAAGATTATGGAATACGTTATGTGTATTATTTAAGAAAGTTATAAGGTATATGTTTGATTAAAACCAGAAAAAGAGAAAATAACATTTTTTTTCTCATGCATTATGCACTTCGCGAATGTAATGAAATTATGATTGCGAAAATGTTCCTCTACATGTTATATACCAATACATCGGTTACTTTATTTAAATATCCTTAAAGGTCCGTTTGAGGAAACTGTGCCTAATTTCATCAAGGAAGCATAAACGACATTAATACGGAATTCTATGAATTAGAGTGATTTCATTAATCATGCAGTACTTTTTATTCTGGTGAATAAATAGAAAGTATACTTTGTGCTACGATTACTACGAGCTACTTGGATTAAAAAATTGGCGTTGGTAGGGTTGTTTCCAACGTGTAAAATGGAGTTTGGCAAGCCCCCGATATTAAATTTAAATGAAAATACCGCAGAAAGTTTTGCAAGTTTTAAAGCAGATATAGAGGATTATTTTATTACAACAGAAACTGATAAGAAGGCGGTTGCAGTACAATAAGCAAGCTGACGCCACCAGAGGAAAGCGTAGAGAATATTTTAGCAGTATTAGCAGAACATTGTACTCCTAGAAAAAATGAAGCAATGGAAGTCTATACGTTATTTACTTGAAGACAAGAAAATGGGGAACCATTCCAGGCATATTGCGTAGATTTGAAGAAGCTTGTTAAGTTATGCGACTTTGGTGAACAAGAAATGAAGTTATTGAAGGCTCAAGTAATACAAGGCATAAACTCTCGAAGTACGCAAGAATACCTTATAAGAGAAGATTTTTCGTTGGACAAAGTCGTGAACCATTGTAAATCCGTAGAAGCAGCGGAGAGAAATATGAAAATAGTGTGCGGAAATGAAGTTGTAGTACGAAAACAAATAGGAGATAAAAAACAATTTAATCAGACTGTAAGTAAACATAAAAAATGTGGTTATATTTATAAATTTAATCAGTGTCCAGCAAAAGGTAAAATTTGTAAATTGTATAATAAGCAGAATCATTTTGCAGCAGTTTGTTTTAGTAGAAAGCAATCATTTGATAAAAATAAGCCTAAATCTGTAAAGTCATATGAAATAGCACAAAATAATTCTGATGTGGATGTTCAGATGGATACATTAAGTGCATCTACAGTAGTTAAGAATAGACAAGAGAAGCCTTGGTATAAAACATTAGTTCTAAATGGTCAAAATGTTTGTTTTAAATTGTATAGTGGAGCAGCAGTTGATACGTTGCCACTAGTACTGGTTGAAACATTTAAATGGAACAATTTAATGTGCCCAACAAAGGTTTTGCTAAATGCATTTGGTAGCTCTAGTATTCAGCCTACAGGTATAATTAAAGCAGAAATTACTAATAAAGATTTAGAAAATGAAACTAAATTTTATGTGGTAAAAAGTGAAGTTGCTATATTGGGTTTGTCAAGTAGTATAAAATTAAATTGTATAAAACATATTGATAGTATAAATTTAAACAAGATAAGTAAAGAGGAACTCCTAGAGAAAAATTATGACGTATTTAATGGATTGGGTGAATTTCCTGAAAAATGTAAAATCAAAATTAGGGAAGGTATTATTCACACATGTACTCCTCCAAGGCGAGTTTCAATTAAAATTAGAGATAAATTGCAAGAAACATTTAATAAATTATCTAGCAAACAAATACTTGCTCCAATAGAAAATATAGATGCGAATGTTTGGGTAAACAACATAGTACTTGTAGAGAAACCAGGTGGATCATTACGAGTATGTATAGACCCCGCAGAATTAAATAAACAAATTATACGTGAGTTTTATCCAATTCCTTCTTTTGAGGCAATTAGTACTAAGTTAGGTAAAAAGAAAATATTTTGTGTGTTTGATTTAAAGAATGGATTTCACCAAATTAAATTAAATGATAAGTCCAGTAAGCTTCGTGCTTTCAGTACTCCATTTAGATGTTACAAATTTTTAAGAGCTCCATTTGGTTTGTCTTCAATTCCAGAAATATTTCAAAAACTAACAAACAAGTATTTTGGTGATATCAAAGGAGTAACTGCATATTTTGACGATATACTGTGTGCTGAAGTTGAATTAATAATAATAATAATAATGGTTTATTGTCCAACAGTATTAACCAAATTAAGGACAATGCTACACATAGATCATACAAATAAACAAAAAGTAATAAGTAATAATGCGTGCTATTTGAGGCTAATTAAAAATGCGAAAAAATTAACTATTCAGTACTGCGCTGGATAAAGGTTTGAATCAAATTATTCAGACTGCAACAAAATATATTACAAGCTGAGTTGATACAATTATACGTTTTACAAATCAATCTTAGTGGAGACGTAGTCAGTAAATTTGATCGCGGAGTAGAGATATAAAAAGTTAAGGGATATCGACTAGATTGCCTAGGCACCAAAAACAATAAACTCTCCAGAATTTGAGGACAGTGAATATTCCCGTGAATAACACTAAATAGGATCTTTAAACCATGCACAGAGCGTCTAGTAGCTAAGGATTGCATATTAAACATAGTTAGCAACTGCTCCTGCGGGTAACCACGTTCAGGATAAGCTTTCTGTGTACGAAAATAGATATATTTTAAAAATCTTCTTTGGACATTTTCAAGCTGTGTTTTATAAACAAAATAAATCGGATTCCAAATTAACGCCGCATACTTCAAACGAGACCTGACAAGGCTACCAAACAACGTAGACATAGTTGCTACACGATTAAACTGTTTACAGGTACGCAACACAAAGCCCAACTTTTTATTGGCACCCGAAACAACCCCTGCAATATGTGCGCCAAATAACAATTTAGGGTCGAAAATTACGCCTAGATCAGTGATCGTAGGTGGACGGTTCAAGGGTATACTCTCAAGGTGGTAATCATACACAATTTGAGATGTTTTACGTGTAAAAGACATTACATTACACTTGGATATGTTAAGACCTAATTTATTTGCAATACTCCATTCGTACACTAAATTTAAATCTTCTTGAAGACGTATAGTATCGTGCAAGGAAAGAATGGGCGAAAATAATTTAACGTCGTCCTCAAAAAGGAGGCACTTACAACTCAGGAGTCGACTTAAGTCGTCAACAAAAGGCAAAAACAAAAGCGGGCCTAACCTGGATCCTTGAGCGACTCCTGATGTCGCAAATACTGAGACCGAATTATATCCCTTATAAGATGCAAATAGGTGCCGTCTGTCCAGATAGGAATTAAGCAAGCAAACCAGGGAGTCAGAAAAACCCAAAGCCGACAACTTTGTAAGTAGAACTGCATGGTCAAGTCGATCAAATGCTTTAGCAAAATCTAAGTAAATGACAACTACTTGACTGTGTTCATCCAGAATGCTGGAAACAAACTGAGTAAAACAAAACAGATTTGTTATTGTCGATCTCTTAGGTACGAAACCATGCTGGCAATCTGAAGTACATCTAAAAATATTGGTACTAATATGATTATACAGTACATCCTCATATGCTTTAGAAAAGTTGCATAGTATAGATATGGGCCTATAATTACGCACATCATTCACATTACCTGAATTAAATGAAATTGTAAATAAAATCCTAAGTAGAGCTAGGCGATATAGCATTAAGTTTAATCCTAATAAATTGCAATACTTTGTTAAAGCTGTAAAATATTTTGGTTTAGTATTTAATGAATGTGGAGTAAAACCTGACTGTAGTAGAATTAAAGCTATTCATGAATTAAATGATCCTAGAAATCAAAAAGAACTGCAAAAGATATTAGGCGTCATTAACTACTCAAGAAATTTCTTACCCAACTAGTAGAATTCCGGAAACATTAATTGCTGACAACATGCCTTTTGGTAGTTATGAAATGAAAAAAATTGCAACAGCATGGAATTTCAAAATTATAACAATCAGCCCACATTATCATCAAAGTAATGGGTTAGCAGAAAAAGGAGTGGATATTGCAAAAAAGATGCTCAAAAAAGCAAAGGAGGAAAATAAGGATATTGAATTATATTTACTAAACTACCGAAACGCACCAGTAGCCAATTTAGAATATACACCTGCGCAACTAATGATGTATCGAACTGTACGTTCAAGAATACCTGCTAAGACTTATGAACTAAGACATGTTAATATTAATAGAAAAGTGGTGTACGATCAAATGTTACAGAACCAAAAACAACAAAAACTTTATTATGACAAACATGCGAGAACAACGGAACAGAAATTTGGAACTAACGAAGAAGTTTGGTTGCAAAATATGTACACAAACAGTGGGAAAAAGCTGTAATAGTGAAACTTTTAACTAATAAATCATATTTAGTAAAAATCAAAAATAATAAAATCTCTAGAAGAATTGAAATATTTTTAAAAAGAGTTCAGGATTCTGATACTTTTGATCAGCAGAGTAATATTGAAAATGAAGCAATTCCCTGTAATATTGCACCTGTAATAAGAAAATCAAACCGAAACAGACGTGCACCTAACAGATTAGATTTGTAGTATATATTAACATATTTATAAGTTAAAGGGGAAGACGTTAGGTTAATAGAATTAAGTTGGCAAGGGCCCTCTACATGCAATTGGGAGCAACAAGTTAGGCATTGGACATTATGAATTGTTGTCGGTACTGGACATGACCTAAGGTGGTAAACTTACAAACAAACTGACAGCACTGTGATTCTCGGATTTCGACGAAACTTGGTATATTGGTAGACCATCAAAAAGTAAAGGACACGTATTTTTTTTTAGCGGCCCATATTCACCTTAAGGGGGTGTAGGATGCGTCTGAAATTACCCCCAAAAACGTATTTTTCATCATAACTTCGGAGCCGCGCAAATTATCGGGATGAATTAAAAACCAAAATGTTCTACTTCAAAGGGGCTTTCAAACAGATCATAGATGAATGCTCCTCCCCCCCCCCCTTTAGTAGGGCAAGGGAAGCAAAATTTCACCTCTTTTTCACCACCCTGGCTACAATTTTCGCCCTAGACAGGTCATAATTTTTTTCCACAAACTACATTTACTCTTTTTGCATTTTTTTCCTCGGTTACATATAATAAAGGAAATATCTTTTATAAAGCGCGACCGCGCGCATACATATATTTCGTTATTATACCAATCGGATTGGTCTTCCGTTTACTATTTATGTGCATTTGGCATCTATCATGAACGATCTATTAGACAGTGAAAAATTCTGCACTTCCATTTATTTCTAGTGACTATAAATCGCGAAAAAGAACAGAGAGCTTAGGATAATATAATACAGTACGAAAATATATTAAAGTGCGTCATAATGTCAGTAAGCTGCGTATAGTTTGGCTTCGTTTTCAGTATATTTTCAGATACACATATGCATATCCCTAAAATAACTTTGAGGTTGTTCTAGGAGGAGTTGATATTAGTGCCAAAAAATATTACGTGTATGTATGTATATAAAGGGGAAAGGTCGAAAAAGAAACACTTTCCGGATACATCAGCTACGGCTGGGTTCTCTTTAAATTCACTTAAACATCTTAACAATATGAAAAACAAACAACACACTTACATACTTTTACACAAAGCAGTAATAATAAACACCTTACATTTTTTTTAACGAGGTTGTTAGTTTGCATTATTGATTGTAAACTCCACAGTTGTGGTATTCAACGAAAAAGTGTTTTATACATAGATATTTTTTACACCATCCGCACCTGATTATAGCTGGTTCTCCACATTCGTTACAGTAGGATACTTGGGAATCCTGGAAAGAGAATTTTAATAGAGTCGTGAATTCTGCAGGACGCTCCGCGAGATATCCACTTGCAAATGGGTTAGCTCTTGCAAACGTAGAATATTGTCTCTTTGATATAAAAGGATGGCAAAGGCAAATAGAACGATAATATCGGACAGCTGTCGAGTAAATTGTTTCCACGAGCGGAAAAAGTACACGTCAAGAGGTTGAATGATACCTGTGGCACCCTTTGGAATAGTCATAACTGTAACTTAATGATCAGTAGGCACAACTTCAGAAATGTCGTCAAGGCTTTGTCCTGACCAAGAGTCTATAAGCAGAAGTGTCTTTTTACCAACGTATGGAGCATATACGTCTTTAGCCCATTGTGTAACCAACCTTTTAGTTAGTTTTCCGAACTTGGTGGCCACGATGCACACATTTGGCGGACGGAACATCGCTGTAGAATAGCTTTTACGTCATCAACTTCCATGCCATCTTCGGCTGGGCTAGAACAAAAGGAACCGTATCCCATATTCACCACCGTTTCGAATATATAAAGGTACCCAGCATCTTCATTTTCCCAGAAAGTTTATCATCCTTCTCTTTAGCGCGATATTATCGAGATAAGCGTGACAATCTATGGATATAATCTCCAAAAGACTCGCCTTAGGCTAAAAGTTTTTCATCAACAGTTTAGAAACGTCAACGTCAGTATTTTTTGTTTACTGTTGTCATGGTAATTAAATAATATTATAAAAAGATACTAAGAACATCAGAAAGTAAATATCTCCGTTACCTAGAATATTAGACATGATAAACGGCAAAAATCAAACTGGAGAGCAAACTGCACAAGAATACAAGTGGGATACGTTGCCTTTAGCATTCCATAATGAGAAGCAAGAGAACCAGTAAGGAAACAAAAATGAAGCTATACAAAGCTATAATAACACCGGGCGCGATGTATGCAGCAGAAACAATGTGCCTGACAGGACGAAGAGCAACTAAGAAACTGCGAGAGAAAAACAATAAGTGCACATGGCCCGAAGAAGAACAACCAAAGTGTAAACATACGTTTAATGAACCACGAAGTAAAATAAATAATGGAGGGAGAGGATATAGTCAAAATTACGACGTTTGAAGTAGCATGGACATATAAACACAAAATCGGAATAAAGCAATAGTAAAGAAAATTACAAAATGGAAACCAGTAGCAAACAGACCGAGAGGGTGATCGAAATCAAACTGGGAGTATCAGTTTATTAAGGACATAAATCTGACGGAGGAAGATGGGCAAAAAAAGTTAAAAACAGAGAAGAATCAAGAAGGATAACAAAAGCGGCGAAGAAATATAACCTGTGGAAAAAATAGTAATAGAATACGATGAAGTGACCAATCACTAATACTTGACAAACATAGATCAAAATACCTCATTATAAGCGGCTTCACTGCATGTACAGCATTACTTCCTCCCTCCTAGCTGTTATTAAAGTACACCAAATTCTTTATTGGCAGTTAACGACTCACTAACCTGGCAACTGTAAGTAAATAGAATACTAAAGACAAATTAAATCGTAAACTGAATTATTTCTGAAATAATTTTTTAATTTGCAGAATACTTAAAGCTGGTTTACTTTCCTTTATTATTTCCGTATTCGCTGTAATATGGATAAATGGAATTAATTTGAAGAGATACAAGGATATCTATCGCAGGTAATATAACCTAGAGCCCTTCAAATGACCAAATGAAATTTCACTCAACCCCTTTTCTACTATTTTCTATCCTTAGCGATTTCAAAATAACCATATCCCCTACATAATTCCTAATCTTCTTCTCATTTCTTTTGGACTCCTTTTTAGTAGAATATATTATGCAAAAATTTGATATGGAAATCGATAGAGACAAGAATATAAACAACGTAGTGTTATTTTTTTGTTCTGATCTTAAGAAAAAATGGAAGGTATGCCAAGGGAACTCCACAAAACCTTTAACGAAATACACAACTTCGCTATGTGAAGAAGTAGTTATCAAGAAAGATGGAGTGACAGAAGATATCCATCCTAGTACAAATCGTGGACTCACAAAAAATATTCGAACAGGTTAGCGAAAAAACGAAGAATAGCAAAGTTAAACACCTATTAGCGTCTTATAGTCCATCACAACTAACCTTTGCCGCGCTTGCCAGTTTGTAAGCATCTACCCTTATAAAGGATGCTACCACTACAAGCCCCAGACGTGCCACTAAAATAAATAGAGCTTACAAATCCTCGTAAAAAAAATTAAAGGGCTTCACCCCGGAAGAAGCAACTGATCCACAAAATTCTAGGATTTTCGTCTGTATAATGATAAAAATTATGCTTATTTACCTATCCATTTTTGTGAACAGTTGCTTCGTCAAAGAATAACACTAAAAATAAAATAGAGATTTTCTCGTAATTCATCATTGGTCCAGTTACAAAACTGAAAACGTTTTTCGACATCCTATTCAGTAAGCTCCTGATGTAACTGAATATACCAGATAAGGATGTAAAGGGATCTTCAATAATGTAACAGTGTACAAGGTGTTCCATTAAAAAAGTGAATTTTACTGTGCCACTTTTTTTATAAAACACCCAGTATATCGGAATATAATTTCTAAAGATGTACACTTAACATTATATTAAATCTCCAAAATATCAAATTGCCATTTAGCATACAGCCCGATAATAAACGAGGTACTATATATTTGAATCGTTAAGCCACATAATACGACGAAAAGTCAATAACTGCAGCGTGTGTAATAAGTACGACACGGTGAAATTCGGTCTCTAAGTAATAAATACCCGGCACCTACCATAGTATGTACATTCATCTACGTGTACACAATATTGCGGTATGTTCTCGAACAATCACGGTCCCTGTTATTTTACGTAATTAATTACTCACGTTTCCTTGGCGAACGAAGGCTGGTACGCCCAAATTTGATTCAACGTTAAATTAATATTAATGCGTTTGAGAATCGAGTTGCCATGCACATCAAAGACATTATGGCTGCTCAATTTGATCGGAGAGTCTGCTGAACGTGCACCGTTGCAGAGAGAAGGTGAGGAGGTTGATTAGATGTAGCGGCAATGAAAAGACACTGCGCATAAAGTTAGCGAAGGAATGAAAATCGAAGGTACCTAATAAATGTTTACATGTACGCATGAGGAAATCTAATTAGATATTCTCATTTGTACATTTTTGTCGAGTAAATTATTGTAAACGCCTCTACAGAACAGAACAAATCATATTATTCCAAATTCTGACGCTACACTAGCCCCTGACTACTGGCTTAAACCACTATGGTTAATTAATTGAAACGTAAAAGCAAAAATGTACAAATGAGAATATATAATTAGATTTCCTCATGCGTACATGTAAACATCTACTTCGTATATATACGATTTAAAATATTGAAATGCCATTACCTTCCACAAAGACATGCTGACGAGATGTTGTGACGAACCATCCCGTTTCGTCAAATTTAAAGACTTTAATTCTGAAAGAACGAAGAAAAATTATTGTTTCAATTTTTACCTGTCTTGTTTAGACTTTAAATCTTTGTTGTAAATCGTGAATTTATTTCTTTTAATTCTTGTTTCAAATTTTAGAACCATTTATGTTGTACTCCAGTGTACTCTATGAATGTGGTCGTTTATGATGTAGGTTAGTACATATTGCATAAGCACGATAGTTACGAATTCTGTGATGAGCGCGCGCCGTTTACATGCAAGGCCGCATGATGTAGAAAGACAAAAAACGAGTAAATTTTGCTATAAAAGGTGTTCAAATCCGCGTACATTTGTCTTTCTGCGGTGCAAGCTGCGAAGGAATAGTTTTTCTGTGGCTCACGCTACGAAAGAACATCCTCTTTGCTGGCCATGGGCTGCGAGAGCTTCGACTGCCCAGACTTCATCTTTCGGCGGCCACTAGCTGTGTTTGATGAAGTGTGGACATAGACAGCGTCATAATATCATAATAATGTGGCTTTAGCTATTTATCGTGGAAGTTTGACTAAAATTATTCAAAATCCGTTCCGCCGGTATTACAAACGTTGACGTTCCGTAGTAGCGTGGCTCTAAGGTATCTATTACGAAACCTCGACGACCGATAGATTTAAGGTCCATTACCGAGAATTTTGTAAGTGTCTTGCCGCGACATAAAATTCAAAGACCCGATTAAAACCTGACCGAACTCGTAACTGAGAAAATAGAGCGTTTATTTTCCTTATCCTTTGGCATTTTCAACGCTACCCCGTGGTTAAGATTGCCCACACACGCAGAATCAATCAATCCGATATTCACTTAACTTTTCTTGATTACTAAAAGCCGCAACCAACGGCGAATCAAATTATATTATGGAGTTGATAATATAGATTCTCTGTACACTGAGTATAAGATCTTAGTGTCTAAAATAAGAGAAGTTAATGTTGTATATTTTATTCCCGTCTGAATCACTCAGTAACACCAAATTGATTGAAAAGGTTGTCTAAAAAGTAAAACCGTCATATATTCTTTATACGATAATCTTCCGTATATCATCCAGAGATGTTACTAGTGAACAGAGTTTATCTTGTATAGCTTGGCAAATGTGTAGACGGTCGATATTGTAATTTTGCGTCTAAGAATAAGAAAGTTATTACAAATTGGCACCCGAACAGAGAACCAACGTTACATTCTGGCGCCGCGAGCTGGAACATTAAATTCTGGCGCGAATTCGAGAGGGACGCAACGTTACAATGTCAACATCGAAACGCGCGTCCATGTACGGTGGATAGGTGATGGCTTTCATGTTTCAAGTATCTAATAGATGTTAAGCTTAGATTTGTGGGGATCATAGCGGAATTACACCTTAAGGAAATCGATGAAAATAACTGAAACTATACGGCACTTACTAGTAATAAATTTATTGCGCTGTAATTTCCTATGAAACAAATCTTCAGATATTAAATGACGAGAAGCGCTTAAATCACAAATATATGACTTGATTTATTTTGCACATGTAGATTCTAAATAAACGGCAGATTGGAAAGAAAGCATTAAGTTATTGTTTTGCTTTTTTCTTAATGGTAATAATTAAAGGCTGGAATATACAGTGCGAGCCTAAAATGTCCCCCCGCCATGCTAACTTTTGAACAACAGAAGCTAGCGTTTTCTGAAAAAATAGGTCGATTTCTTTTTTTTTTGTAAATTAACTTTTGCCGTTATCACGCATTTCAATTGTATTTCCGGTTTCACCGAAAGTGACGTCAACTTTCTTATTTTAAATAGAACACCCTGCATATTTTTACGTTTTTGGAAAGGTAATCGATTCAATAAAGTAAAGGAGAAACGACAATTAACAAACCAAGTTAAAACGAGATAAAATAATAACGAGCACAAAGAACGAAAGTACAAGTACGACAAATGCAAATTATAATAACAATGAATAACAAAAATAATTTACGCTTTTGGAATTGAGATTTGACAGCTTAGAAGTTGTTATGATTACTTTCCTTAGCAACGAGCTGTTTAGATCAGTCTGGTGTCACAAGAAACAATTTGGCGCTCTTTTCTAGCCAACTTTGCGTAACAACAAAAACAGATTACCAAAACCTATATATTCTTGCATATCCTCATATTTCTTAAGTTAAAGTATAACATATGTGGTATCGTTAGATTCGTCTTTCAGTTATCTTTCCAAAAACGTAAAAATATACAGAGTTGTCTATTTAAAATAAGAAAGTTGACGTCACTTTCGGTGAAAACAGAAATACAATTGAAGTGCTGATAACGGCAAAAGTTAGTTTACAAAAAATAGAAATCGATCTATTTTTTCTAAAAACGCTTGCTTCTATCGTTCAAAAGTTAGCATGGGGGGACACTTTAGGCCCGCACTGTATACAAAAGAAAACTGAAAATATGCGCGAAAAGATGTGCATAAATATCCAGCTTTTCTGACCTAAATATGCACACTCCAATGGAAAATATGCAAATAAAAAATATTAGAAATAGGAAGAAATGCAGTACCATAAAAAGAAGCATTCTTTTGTGTTTATTTTAGGTTTATTTACAACATTTTTGCAACATAATTATAAAAAGATTATACAACTACATATTTCTCAGTTTTCTATTCTCATGTGTTTGTGCAGAGAAAACGTTCCTTCTACATCGACGCTTGTTGTAGGAGCATTTTTTAAATTAATAATGTGAAAATTCACTATTTTCTAGTGAATCACCACATAAGATTCTGGCAATATTCTTTAAGTTTTTAAAACCCCCATTCTCATAAATTTCCATATACGGTGTTTCCCACTCTTCCTTTAATTTAGTAATATGGCTTTTCAAATTTATTTATTACCCCAATACCTTCAACTAGCGGCATAAACTGTTTGTCCAGCTGTAATATAGAATTCGAAAGGAAACCGTAATTGGCTTTAATAAGCGCCGATTGGTGAGGTACTTCTTTATTCAAATATACCATTTGGGGGTCATCGCCATTAAGATCAATAATAATTGTCTTTATTTTCTTCATAATGATTCACATGAAAGAAAGGAGCTTCCAACCACGCGCCCCAATGACTGATTGAGGAGAAAGCGCCAGGTAAATTTCCTCTGTAGAACTGAATTCGCATTGGAGCCTTCAAAAATACTTTTTTAACGCTGCTAATAAGGGTGTTTACTAAAGGAAAATGATTTCTGACTTCTCCTGCAACGCGATTTAGTCCATGCCCCA
Organism: Dynastes maya; assembly: GCA_029619315.2. Lineage (NCBI taxonomy): Eukaryota > Metazoa > Arthropoda > Insecta > Coleoptera > Scarabaeidae > Dynastes > Dynastes maya. Next base: position 41,884,412 of record JAROYE020000004.1, on the reverse strand, counting down.
AGCAAGTTGCAAAACTACTGCAAAATATGTAAATAATGTAGAAAATGCATATTTTATGCACAAATATGCCTTTAGTAATAATTTAATGTACGAAGATGGTATGATAATACCTGTGTTAAGGAAGACAACGCAATAGTTTTGTGTTCAGTGAATTTCTTTCTCGACATAACCTCTTTGTTGCTCTATACACTTAGGCCAGCGATGTTCCAACTTTTTAAAGCCATCCAAGTAATAGGATTTGTCGAACTCTGCAAGATAGGCCTCTGTTTCGGCAATGACCTCTTCATTTAACGTGAGCGGCTTTCCACCAAACCATTTTTTCATGTTTGGAAAAAGAAAGAAGTCACAGAGGGCCAAATTTGGCGAATATTAATATCTTCGCTAGACGGGGCCTTTTTCTCTTTAGTTCAGCGTCGAATGGGCTCAATAAATCAACAGAGTACTGTCCCGTGATTATTCTTCTATTTTCCCAATAATTAATTAAGATTATGTATTCCGAATCCTAAAAAATCGTCGCCATAACTTTTCGAGCTGATAGAATCGTCTTCGCCTTCTTTGGTGCACGTTCGCTGGGAAAAAAAAACATTTTTCCGACTAACCTTTGGTTTCTAGCGTGTAGTGATGCATCCATGTCTCATCTACAGTCGCATAACGCCACAGAAACTCATTCGTATTGCGCTTAAACATGTCCAAACATTGCTTTGAGGTTATCACGCGACTCCGTTTTTGATCTATGATCAGCAGACGCGCCGATAGTTTTCTCATACTCAATCTTTCGTGAAGGATGTTTTGCACACGCTTAGTTGAGATGTTTACCATATTAGCAATCTCTCTAGTCTTCACGCGGCGGTCTGCTAACACGTATCGTTCATAGACACTTCAATGGGACGACTTGGCCGCTCCTCATCAAAGACGGGTGTTCGACCAGGCTTAAATTCATTAAACCAGTACCTGATGCTAGTCATCGAAGGTGCATGGCCCTTATGACTTGCATTCAACTTCCACAAACATATAAACTTGCTCACTTTCAACAGCTACTCGATTAATCCCTCCAAAATTTTGACAGACGTCGACTAAAAAATAGTACTTACAGTCGATAATGCAGAATTTGTTTTTTATTTGGCAACCAAAATAATTCCTGTAAAACGTCAACAAATTCATACGGAAGTTATGGTAGGTAAACTGGTTATGAAATTGACCATCTTCTATACTTTTTGTTCGGGATTATCGCATGCCATTAAATTATATGTTTGTGAACCGTTTTGCTTTTGTTCCTCCTGCTATACCAGAGACGAACCTTATACCTACCGATACATACTGCTTATGTGTTAAGCACGATTCAGTATTTCAAGTTTCATAACGTTCATTAACTTTAGTTATCATGTCATTGCCATTGAGCAGGAGTACCAATTTTAATAACAAAACGTTGCGTGTCGTAATTAAGTTTATTTCGTATGCAAAATTGAAAAAAAGTATTACTAAAATTTAAAAGATGCAATCAAAAATGCATCAGATGTCTATTAAGTATAAATATATAAACAGACATCTGATGCTTATTGTATTATGTCTCTATGCAGTTATACAAGTTTTCATACGTATACTTTCTATCAGTGACTTAAAACTATACGTCTTTCTGCTAAACATGTATGTATGTACTTCCGTTATTGTAGATGCACATACAAGAAACGATTCAATTATGTTTTCTTACATTCTTCACTTTTCTATGTTCAGCGCTTTCTAACTTTATCGTTGAAAACAATATTGCCGAAGTCAATATTTGACTTTATATTCTAGCCTAAGGCACAGTTCCCTTATGTGAGTTACAGAATAAGCGGTTACCATACTATCGATTATACGTCTATTTGCAACGAGAGAATCAAGTAAACAATATCCGTAAAAAATTACGCAGCAATATTACCAATACCACACAAGGGAAATCTAAAATGTAGGAAACCACGTACATCAGGCGAACAATTCTCAGTACACACCTGAGAATTGTTCGCCTGATGTACGTGGCGCATTCTTTGATTTCATTCGATTTTGATACATTCCTCGAAGTATGTCGATTGTATTTGTATTTGCACATGGAAAAATACATCCGTATTTGTTACTACAAAATTACGTCTAAGACACACGCAGAGAAACGTTTACTTGTATCAAAGCTGTCCGCCTTAATTTAAGACAATTGCTGTTTCAATTATCCGCAACACAATAACTGTTTTAAATCAAAAGAAATACTTTCTTAGTGTTTCTTTCTCCCCTTAAGAGAAGTATAAACCTGTAATGAAATAATTGTATTTCTTTGTTTAATTCTTACCATAAGTAAATGGCCATTATAACACAAAACAATATTCTCTCAAGGATAGGAAATAGTTTTCTTTATCCAGAAAGCGTTTAGGTACTGTTCATAAATCAATAGTTTCATTTTCTTAAAATAAAGCTTTTTTACTTAGAACAGTACGACATATCCGTACATAATGTAATAAATTATTCACCTTGCTTGTGATTTTAAGAAAGGCTAGAGTAGAGGTTATCTACAGAATAATGTTCAAACAAAAGTGAACTTGTAGAAGTACACATGAAAAAAGTACCTAGAAACAATAACCAAGATAATGCTAATAAATAGCTCCTGGTATTGATGGAATCGCTATCGGCAAAAACAATATGAGAAGAGAAAAACATTAAAGCTTCTTGCTGAAAAATACGAGGAAGAACTGACGAAAAAATGAACAAAGGAAATAACACAAGAAAATTTAGACTCAATATGGAATCAGTTTAAATCATCAGTCATCGAGACTACTAAAAATGTTTACGGTTATAAAACGAAAAGTAATAGAAAGAAACAAACATCTTGGTGGACAGACGAAATAAAAACACAAATAAAAGTAAAGAAGAAGTGGAAATTATACTTAAATAATAAAACGCCCTAAAACTATGAAATATATAAAGAAGAAAGAAAAAGAGTTAAAGAACTAGTGTCAAAAGTAAAATAACAAGAATGGATTGACTTTGGCAATAAGATGGAAACGGATAGTAAAGGAAACCAAAAACTACATTAAAAACCCTAAGGAAAGGAAAAGCGCAATATACGAGAGGGATTAAGAACAAAAATGGAAATATACTAACAGAAGACACTGAAATTATGAACAGATGGAAAAATTACTTTCAATAACTTTTATGGATATATCACGATAACGAAGACCCAAAACAACTACGAATCAGAAGAGGAAAAGAGGAAAATCTCATTGACGCCGAAGAAATAAAAGAAGCAATAAGAAACCTCAAAAATGGGAAAAGCCCAGGCTATGATAAGATAACACCGGAAATGATAAAAAAATGAGACTTAAAGCAACAGAAAGAGTAATACAAATATTAGATAAAGCGTGACTAGAAGAACAAATACCTCAAGATTGGAAAACAGCCCTCATTTTGCCTATTTATATAAAAGGAGACAAATATTAATGTAATAATTACATAGGAATAACCAGCATACTAATGAAAATATATGAAAGGATAATAGATAAAAAAAATAAGAGCAATGGTGGAAAACACATTAACAAAATCACAAAGCGGGTTTATGAAAGGAAGAAGCATACAAGATCATATATTTACGCTAAAAATGATAGAAAGAAAATGTATACAACAGGGAAAGAAGGTATTCTTAGGATTTCTAGATCTTGAGAAAGCTTTTGACAAGGTTAATAGGAAGAGGCTTTGGAAAATAATTGAAGAAAGAAAAATCAATAAAAAAATAGTAAGAATAATAACAAATATTTATAACGAAAACGAGAACCGAATTATAAGTCAAGGAAGAATCTCAGAACCTTTCACAACTAATGAAGGGCTAATCCAAGGAGGAAGACTAAGTGCACTGCACTTTACAATATATCTCGACGAAATCATAAAAAAATGTGAACAAAGAACAAAAAAACTACGCATAGGATACAAAAATATGGAAAGAGTAAGCATCTCAGAGGGAGCACACGCAGATGATATCATGCTGATAGCCGACAGTGAAGAGGAATTAAAGAGAAACTTAGAAATATGGAACACGACGCTAAAAGAATATAGAATGACGATGAGCAAAAACAAAACAAAAGTAATGGTTTTGGGAGATGAACAATATAAAACTAACAGCAAAATAGACAATGAAAACATAGAGGAAGTAACGGCCTTTAAATATCTGGGAGTAAATATTCAAAGTAATGGAAACCAAGAACTGGAAATAAACGATAGAGTACAAAAAGCAATGAAAACATATTATGCAATAGCGCAAACTTTCGTCAATAAAAAGTAAATATCGAGGAAAACAAAAATGACTATTTTCAAAACAATAGTAAGACCGATACTGACTTTTGGATACGAGACGTGGGCACCGAACCAGAGATAAAAAAGCAGAATACAGGCAGCAGAGATGAAATACATCAGAAGAGTCATTTCATCCAAAAAAGACAACTGAGCTGGTGGGCACACCTCCAAAGGATGAATAGCCATATGCCAATTAAACAAATTTGGGAAGTTAGTGTGCAAAAACAGAAGAAAAAAGGAAGGCCCAAAAATACCTTGAACGGAGTAATACAAGGAATACTGGAAAGGAATAAAGAAGAAGAAAGAAATAAGAGAGAATGGGCGGATTTCATTTACGGCAATAATTAGTAATTGTTAACAGCAAATTGTAGATTTTAAACTGACACCCGACACCAGACTCTGGTAAAATGGTATTTTGATAATATATATTAAAGAAATAATTGAATTATACTGTAACCTATAAAAAAAAAACTTTTTCGTTAGCTCATGCACTTGCTCCAAATTTAAATTATTAACTTTGTTCTATTATTGTAATTTTTCTTTTTTGGGAGATCCTCGTGATGTGTTTTTCGAACACGAAACTGGTCGCCTAATTTTTCAATAAAACATTGAGATCTGGACCATTTTTTCATTCCTACCTTTAGTATGAATATTTTCCTAACTTAAAACTAAATGATTTACTTGGAAGAAACATTTTTCTGTATTGGATTTTCTTGATTTCTAACCATAAGAAAATATTTATTTGATCCAAAAAAAATTTCAAGAAAATATTTTTTTTATATTATACGTTTTTAGTCTTGAAATAAAAATTCAAGAAAAAATACTTTCTTGAATAGAAACTGATTTTTACAAGAAACCATTTCTCTGCATGTACAGTCCCTGGCCAAATTACTTGAAATACCCAATATTTTGTAGTTTCTTCATAATAAAATATAAACTATACATGTATTATATTTTTTATTTATAAAATATATTGTAAAAATATCTAACATATGTAAATATTAAATAAGTAATTAATATTTAGTCCATAACACATGATTTTTAATAACACCCTTAATTCTTCGGGGCATACTTTCAATGCAAGATATGATTGTCTCTTTTATATCTTCATCGTTCTCCCATACATCCTTTATATTCTTCATTAATATTTCCTTTGTAGGGTTTTCTCTTTCATATACCTTACTTTTTAGTCGATTCCATACGTTCTCGATGGGATTGAGATCCGGTGAATTTCCGGGCCAACGTAAAAGAGGTATGTGATTGTCTTCAAAGAATTTCTTAACCTTTTTTGCCACATGGCAAGGAGCATTATCTTTCATAAATATACGCCCTGTCGGTATGCAACGTCCTGGCTTAAAATACGGTAATAACGTGTTTTTTAACACATTTATGTACTGCTCTTGACGCATTGTACCTTCTACAAAATACAAAGGACCGGGTCCGTCTCGACTAATTACTCCCCAAATCATTACCTGCGGAGGGTGTTTTACAGTTCGAAGAACCGTGGACTCTGTGAGACGTTCGCCAGGTCGTCTACGAACAAATTGTGCTCGCAGCACTAACACACAGAGCGAGCACTCGTCACTAAAGAAAACCTATTAAATAATGCAAACATTAAGTTAGTAAAAATCATGTTGTTAAGTTATTCACCTTTTTCCAATTCTCGTCTGTGAAATGTCGATATTCTCTTGCAAAGTTGAGACGAGCAGATTTCATTTTCTCTGTTAAACGCGACTTTTTTGCAGGTCTTCGGCCCACTAGGCGATTTTCGCGCAATCGGCGCCTGGCAGTTCTGCTCGAAATCTCTATTCCTCTCTCTTGTAATTTTTTTTTGAATCATTTTAATTGTAGCAAATCTATTGCTCAAAGCCTGATGAACAATTTCACGGTCAGATCTCTTCGAAGTTTTTCTTTTCCGACAGCACTTTGCCCGTCTTTATGTCGATGTGCTAACTCCTTCGTTTAAGTTTCTAGCTAAACGCGATACAGAAGAAGGAGATACTTTCTGTAATTTTGCAATCGCTCGTTGTGAATGTTTGTTTGATTGTAGAAGAGCTTGTATAGCAGCTTTTTGTTCACTTGTTAAATCTTTCCCGGGCATTTTCTACAAAAAAACCCAAATATTTAAATTTTTTTCAAATTCCCAATAATTAATTATTAAGAGAGAGATAGAATAACAATTTTAGCTTTGCAAAATTGATATATCAACACAAAACACTTAACGATACTCGACAACTTAGCTTCTATACGGTTATAACGAAATATTTTAAAAAATATCGATGCATTCTTTAAACTGTGAACTCGCTAAATGTAAGTTGATAACTGAAATATTTATATATACGTACTTTACTCTTCTAAATATCATTTCTCTGGTATTTTTATTTATTGATACAATAATCTAGTCCCTCTATAAACGATTGGATTTAAAGCAGAAGAATATCACTATAATAGGATGGGAATTTCCAGGTAAAAGGGTTGATTTATGACATGTTTCAAGTAATATGACCAGGGACTGTAGGTATTAATATTATACGAATCGTTGCTGCAATTATTTCAAATATTGCTACCGCACTCTTAGATCTTTACGTACTATTGTAGTATGTATTTTATATTGCAGCAAATTCTACGATATTGTACGGAGATTATACGTTACACTGCTTTTAGCTATTATAAATTATATCAAGTTTTATTAATTAAGGGATTTTCCTGCACAGCATCATATGCACATTGCGCAGGTACTAAATGGTAAATATACGGCATCTTAAATGTATAAACAAAACCATTCTGAAATGTGGTGTTTAGCCATTTTTGCACTATTAATATGACTACGTTACTAATATGTTTCTATGGAGTCATCTTGTTACTTAGTAACATACGTTTACGGTTGAGATGCATTAGGCTATCATTACGGCGAATACTTAAATTATTGTTATACAAATATATTGTCTATAACCAAAAATTAATGCTAATATAGCCCATGGTATTGGTGGAATCATTCCCATTAATCATTAATTTTTTGTTATTGTTACTAGGCATTCTTCTCATGTGTATATTGTCTGTAGACCCTTTCACCCTGGCTTCGAAGTATTGGATCTTATGGAATATAGCCCCCTTTTTCTAGTTTACAACAATTTGTATAAAACTGTCCTTGTTTGAAACCAGCGCTGTTGTCACGTCTTTCGGTGGAATTTCTCATAGGGAGATCACTGAGGCGTCCTCTTTTTACCCTAATAACTCAGTATTTATTGATTCAAAATCACAATACAATCATTTTTACGCTGATACCCTTCCATTTACAAATATTCAGTTTCGATACAATTGTGATACAATCGATTTTAGGAACTACAGACCCATAGCTTTAGTGTCAAATCTATCAAAAGTATTTAAGGGAATTATAATGAGAAGAATCTCGTATTTTGTATGCAAATCAAAATGGTTATATTAAAGGACGCTCTACAACTCGCCCAATGTTTCAAATTCGAGAGTAAATTACGGTTTAAATCATAAAGAGTACTCTCTGTATTCAGATGGGTTTGACGAAGGCGCTTGATTGTGTGAATCGTAATTTACTCCTAGAAGAGCTTGAAATACCTGGTGTTCAATTCAAACTAACGAAATCATACATGATTGATGTTGATAACATTATATTGCAGGTTCTTGAACATATTCAATCCTAGAAAATGACGCAATAAATTTCCAAAGAACCTGTAATTCATAAATAGACGCTGACTTGTTTAAATTAATCCATTCCAGCGATATTCCGTTTTTTACGATCTTTACATTAAAAAAAAATAAAAAAAGATCTCAAAAGATTTGTGCATTTGAGAGCAAATTTACTGAAATTTCTGATTATACTTTCTGAAATAGTATATACAGGGCGTTTCACGTGGAAAGGTAAGTATTTTAGTGGGTGATAGTGTAGATTAATTCGAATAAAAAATTCCATATAACATGTGTCCAATTTTTATTAGTTACTGAGATACAGTTGTTTACAAAGAAAAGCTTTCATTTCGCGTGTTGGTATTCTCCTATGGGCATCGATTGCGAATTTTGTTTTGAAGTTCAAGTTGTGAGGTTGTGCTTGAGTTTACATTGAATTTTTTAACTGTGATAAATGTGTATCGTTTAAGCAACAAACTACTGTACTGTTTAAGCATGCCCCACGTATTTACAAATGCTGAGTACGCCGATATGGTATTTGTGTACGGGTTTTGTAATAGTAACGCTGTTGCTGCTTGTAGAGAATACGGTAGACGATTTCCTAATCGCAGAGTACCCGATTCAAGAGTGTTAAGTCGTGTTTTCAGTAAACTGCGTGAGACTGGTACAGTGCCCAGCAGTCATATTTCATCTGAATGTGCAAATGAACGGAATGTGAATGACGTAGAAGACATTATTCAGTCGGTAGAACGTAGTCCTTCAACGAGCACACGAAGAATTTCTACACGTATCGGTGTTCCACATACAAGAGTTTGGTGGACATTAAATGTGCACGGCTTTCATCCTTATCATTTATAGCGGATTCAACACCTTCTAGAAGGAGATGAATGTAGACGATTGGAATTCTGTCGTTGGCTAATTGCAAATCGCCGAGTAATCCCATTAATACTGTTTACTGATGAAGCCACTTTCACTCGTGACAGTATCAATAACACTCGTAACTCACATCGGTGGTCCAACGAAAACCCACATGCCTTTGTGGAAACACATTTTCAAGAACGCTTCTCTATAAATGTGTGGTGTGGTATGATAGACAATCAGTTCATTGGGCCTGTTATCTTACCGCGTACTCTTAAAGGACCCCGTTATCTAGACTTTCTTGAAAACGAGCTACCAGAATTCGAAAATCCATTGAAGTCGGAGGTGAAATTTTTGAAAATAAACTTTAACTTAATCATTTGCCTTTGCTTAATACCTTTTGTTTTGCCTTTGGCTTTTTTCTGTGAGTGTAGTAGTTTGAGTTACATTCAAACTGCTGTATCCCAGTAACCAATAAGAATTGGACACATGTTATATGGAATTTTTTATTCGAATTAATCTACGCTATCACCCACTAAAATATTTATCTTTCCTCCTGAAACACTCTGTATTGTAATTTAGTGAAATAGTATTAGTTGATCCGCTAAAATAAATGTACCCATATTATTTAATACTTAATTGTATATTTAATTTTAAAAATACATAAAATATTAGTGTGAAATTCGCCCTTGCATCATGTTTCCTTTGCTTTCTTCTATAAACAATGTGCCGTTAGTCTGAGGATTAATCTTCCCGTCCACCACTGATCTCTATTTCAGTTTCAGTTACGTAAGAATCCGAAATTCCAGATATACCAGATAATTTGATATTACGATTTATCGCTCTTTTCAATCTTAGTCTCTTTTCATTTTCATGCCGATCTTTATGACTACAAGTCGCAAACCGATAATCAATAGATTTCTTTCTGTTTCTTCCTGTTTGCATTATCTTGTGCCAATCAAATTTGTATTCAAAAGCGTTTTCCCTGACATAAGCTTTGCATTGCTGTGTTAACTCCACAAATTCCTCCATACACGCCCTCTTATCTTCTATCAGTTCGCTACCTGCATAAGGGTCTATTGGTGGTGGAGGTTTCTTCTTTATTACATCTGGAAATAACATAGCTACGGTTTCAACGAAGATTTTATCTGATTTTTGAAGTTTCTCCCTCTGCCTTTTCTTTTTCCTCTCTTCCTCTTGCTGCAAAGTTTTCAAAGGCATTTGTTGAGATGCCAACAAATTTGGATTTAGTTGCTTCTTTAGAAGAAGTACTTTATTCATACGCTCCTCTTCTTTGATTCTCCACTGATCCTTGGCCCAGTCTGCATAATGTCCTGGTTGAGGGACACACTTTTCAGCGGCTAGCATTTGATCCTTGATCAACCGTTGCCTTTCAGCCACTATTCGTTGTTTTTCTCTTATTGCCTTTTCTTCTCTCTTGCGTTGATATTCTAACCTATTAGCCCATCTTTCTTGAACAGTATCCTGATTGTTTTTTAACCAATTATTTTGCCATATAATGAATGCTTTTTTACGTTGTACCTCACGATCTAACTGAGTCTCAAGCATTTGTCTTGAATCTTTACTCTCGTTTAATGCGTTCGGCATATAGAATATTCTAAAGGTTCCACTAGAATCAGCTACTCCAAGAATATTCAGCATATTTCCTCTTGGAGGATGTGTGTAAGAGCCTAATACTGAACTGCCAGATAAGCTCTGCTCGTAAAACATTTTGTCAGTTCGTCTAGTTAAATACCAAACTTCTCTGTTACCATCAGATCTGCTTAGCTTTAGCATGGCAGGGTTTTTAAGATTCCAAGCGCCGTGTAAATATCTATGTCTTGATTTTCTCCAGATTATAGGGCGGTTGGGGAATGAATCCTTCCAAATTGCAAATACTTTGCCACCAACAGTTAGATAAGTATCCGTACATAAGTTATTGCGATCAATACAGGTTACGGGACCATCATGGTATCGTCCTATTTTTCTTATTTTACAACATTCTTGAATTATCACGTCCCCAGGATTTACGTTATATCCGTCCCATTGCATGTAAGCGAAGTATCCATCTAAAGAGCTACAAAATAGCATTGTTTCTGGTGGACCTGGTGGTTTTGTAATGATTGGTGGACAAATCAATCTTTCTGTTAATGTGTAATTCTGAACTGTGCTGGGAACCTCATAGTTAACACACACTGGCATTAGTTCAAAGCACGATAAAAGCAGTGGTTTATTCTTTTTTATGTTATGGGTTGTTAACCGATACTGCGGCCGAAGCAAGCGATTGAGAGCTCTGTATGGTGAAACATCTAGAGTTAGAGCGGTTGGGCGAATGCTTAATCTCCTAGATTTTCTATCAGATGTATAATCTCCAACGCTTCCTACAGGTTTCGCCAGTAAGTCCCAAAATAATATACTTCCATCTGTAGCACAGGAGACAATTTGCAGACTATGCGGTTCACCTTCTTTAATTTCTTCAACTTGTCCAGTTCTAGTAATTTTCCAAGTTGGCGTCATCCACTTAATACCGGTTACTGGGGAAGTATGTGATTGTTGAACGTCAGATTCAACTGTGACTCTCACACGCGAAAAATCTCTAGTGTGTTTCATCCATTCTATTAGGGAAAACATAAGCACTCTGTACTTCTGCTGCGCCGTAGATAATATTTCTTCTTCCTCCACTTTATTGAGTTTATTTTTGATATCCCAAATGACTATTTGCCCATTTTGTAATCCTCCCACAATTAAATTTTCATTAAAAGGACAAAATGAGACAGAAGTAACCATTCGATGCGATTCTAAAAATAATTTTGGATGTAAACCATCGTTGAAGCACCATATCAGTACCGGGTTAGCGCTGTGGATAATCTTATTCACCTATTGGAACGTACAATAAAACAGCAAAATCAAAGAAAGTTGTATATTATTAAATAAATTTAAGGTTATACTAATGCTTTTGGATATAGCTACCGGGAGTTAGGACACCATTGGATATGAGAATGCTTAGAAGCAAGAACTGGCAATGATATCTTGTTAGCGTGGTCTGCTCTATCAATAATTGTATAAAAAAAATCCAGAGGCTACTGCTCATATTCAACGAGCATAAAAGTCTAAATGGAAATTTCAAACGGACGAGATACGAAAATGGAAATATAGAACGGACGTATAAAACTGAGCAGTCGAAATTCCTGGAGCAATTATAATGAGGAAAGTTATGAAAAGACATCGAGTTAAGATGTGAAGATAGAAACCACCTAGACACATAATCACTTTAACGTATTTTACATTCGCGGTAAGTTACAATTCCATTCTGTAAAAACATTTCTTATTGTAACTAGTTAAGCACATATATTGAACAAATAAACTATGGAGTTTTTGATTGAAAGTAAAAGGAAACACATCTGCTACATTTGACAATAAGTTTAATATAAATCCTCCATAATATGGCAAGTCGTAAACCACAGCTTGTAGGAATTAAATGTAAATCATTAAAAGAACAAAATATTTTTGTGTGTCTAACTAGAAAAAGACAATCACTCACAATCAGTTAGTAGCCTGGAATATTAAAACAACAACTGATAAACGAAGACGGCAGATATAAAATGTTTAAGAAGATCTTTCTTTTCGGTTTTCCCTTTCCATACAGAAAAATGCATGGTCAACATGATTTTAATACGATTGCGTACTCCTTTGTTCCTTAGCATATTTTCCATAGCAAGCTAACTGAACCTATACCCATTGTGGCTTGAGAACCAGAAAGACACCCAAATCAGGCTTAGGAACCTGACAGATACCCTCTATTTAGGCTTGGGAACCTACAGTAAAGAAACCCACCCATGGCTGGCCTTGCCTGGCTATCGAGCGTGACCTCTAGGCGATGGGGTTACCAATTATTATATATAGTAGTGGCATAGCCACCATGGACCAAAGCAAGTAATTGGGCATTGCACGCGAAATTCATTACATACTTTGAGGCAAGTTTTTGGGTTTTAAACCAAAAGTCTCCAAAACAGAAATGAAATTTTCTGATAGATTGAAATTTGCCCTTTCCAATGATGCTAAAAGTTTTTAAATTGGAGGTGACCTATTTTGAGATAAATGGCTCTGAAAAAGGGTAAAATTTGATGTGTTCGATTTCTTTGAATATTAATAACACAGTAAATAAACTAGCAGGAAAGACCCTACTTTAACAATGCTATTATAGATATATGGTTGATAAATTGGCAAAATATCAGACACTTGTGGCCACTTGTTCCCTGGTTATACATTGTTAAAGTATATAGCAAATTTGTCGCGACAAAATCTATGAGAAAGTCTGAAGCTAAATTTTTCCACAGACGCTATCTTCTGGCCTTCCTTTGGGCTACCACTGCATTCGATATAAAAAGTTGAACTATAAAACACTATTTCAAGCCATTAGCTGTTTTGGATCATCACAAACATAGGAATTTGTTTCGTGAGTCCGACAGTTGCGAAAAAGTGACCTTGATAAAAATGGCCTTAGTGACTCAACTAGAATAGATATGAAGCTAAAACATTTTGAAAGTTCATAAAGATCCCATTCTGTAAAAATTTTATCAAAATTAAAGATGGTCGAGCAGGGACACCTAGGCCACTTGACATGGAATGGCTCAACCATTTATGGGCAAAACTACTTATACGGCATATAATCATCAAATTTGATGGATTGTCGAGTTGCTTTTAACTCCCTTGCAACAGTTAATAAACTGCTTTCTAAATTTTATTTAATAAAATTAGGAAATACATTATTTAGTGAGACGGGCTGGAAAGTGTTTAATTTTTAACTTAAAAACACAGCATCGTATTGAGATGTTCTCCATTTACGCTGACGTGACGTTTTCTTTCTGCAAAATTTTTAGTATTTCTTACATGACGGTAAACATTTACAAACGTATTCGCAAAAGGAGTTTGTAGGTTCGGATGCAGTTGCCTATATATCCTCTCCTTGTAGCATATTTGTTTTTATTATTTTTTATCCTAAATGTGTAAATCTGCTTTTTCGGCTGTAGTGTAACTCATGTTAATTTATAGATTGACAGCTAGCAAAAAACTGGTAATTGTTTTGTTTTGACATCCCATTTTCAGAGCCTCCTTGCATTCTAACTCACAATATTTCCTAATTCTATTTAGTAAAATAAGCCATTAATTACTTAAAATAGTCTGTCTTAATATGATATATTTGGAATCAGGAAATGAAATAATATAGGGATATATAGGGTGTTCCATTAAAAAAAAGCAAAACTATGTTTTGTTGATCGCGCCCTGCAGAATGCAATTCTAATAGTTATCAAACTTCTGTTCGGTAGAGTTAAAACACTACAATTTTTGTTTCAAACATATTTTTGTATCTGCAATAGTAAAGGAAATAAAATAAAATGAAAAACTCTGCACATATACATTCCTAATTTTAACTTAAACCTTCTAAGGTTCTAAAGTTCTGTCATTCATGCATTGAACTTAGGTTTTACCTTTTGCTAGAATTTTTGTTAGTACTAAAATTTATGAACAGGTGGATAGCACTTGGAACATTTGATTTAAAGGAAACAATCATTTAATTTATTGAATAGCAGCATTTATCTTTGCTTTATGTTTTCCATTCTTGAAATGACCTTTATTCGAAAATTTTGTTATGTGAGGTATTAAAATTTTGATTGTACCATTTGGACAATTAAATGATCTATCAAAATAAAAAAAATCGGGAGCTGTCATTTAAAAAAATTGACCATGACGTCATTACTTGAAAACCAGAAGTGAGGGAAACTTAAAGTTAATGCAAAAATGTTTATTTTAAAAAAATAAAACTTAACTTGCTCGACCATTTCTTCAAGAAACAAATTGCTTCAAATTTGATGAATTTATTCCATAGTTTTGCACAATATATGGATTTGTATATAGCTGTCCCTTTTTAGAAGTCATTTGCCGGAATATGTTGGTAACACATTTATTAGAAATTATCAACAATTATTAGTATCTCCAGAAGATCGATACTTTGATTTTGGGATAGCTATAGTTTGTAACTAATTTAATATCACTTTAAACATTTTTATAATCAGTAGGTGTATATATTTACCTCATCCGTTGTTGATTTATATCTTTTGTATGTATTGTGTGCGTAATCAGCGTACGATATTACGACGGTCCCTGTCCAAATAGGATGCCAGCATACCGATGTTATCATCTTGTTTCTGGCCTCATATAAATCAGCAAACGACATATACTCCTCCCAAATAATATTCCGCGGTGATCGTTGAGAGATGTGATCCGTAACTAACTCTTTGTAGTCATCGACGTAGAGATTTATGGCATGGTTTACTTTAATTTTGTCACATAACCAACTTGATTGTGTTTCTAAATAATCTTTTAATTTATTTTGAAATTCTTCAGTCGAGCTTTTCACTGGTGCGAACTCATAATTATATTGAGTCCACACGTTTTTAGGATAACTGCAAACAGTCTGAGCCTCTGCTGTTGCAATAGAAGGTGCTACTTGTACCTCAGCATGTATCCGAAGCTTGGGTATAAACGTAATTTCTAAGCGATTATTCAAAAGTTCAACATAACCATCCCTTACAGCTTCCACGCTTCTAAACGTAAATTTAACTTTAGGTGACATCAAAGGATAAGCACCTTCCAATTCCACCTCGATCAGTGGCCTATTAGTTTTTTCAATATATTCGTCTATTTCCACCTCACTTCCTAAAGATTTCCAACGTCGTACTTTTTTAATGATAGCTCTAGCCAATCTTTTCTCTTGTTCTTCTCTGATCCTACAAATTACATCCTTGATCTTATCTTCGGCTGTTTCGGTAAGAACCACAAAAAATTCATCATAGTCTTTAGTTTCATCAGGTGCATAACCAATTAGAATTTCTTTTTTGGCGTATGTGATAATGTCTAAACGTATTGCAAAAAATTCGGAAGCTTCGTGCAACTCCATATGATCTTCAAACATTTCCTTCTTAATGAATTTCCATGGTTTCTCCGAAGTAACATCTTCTCCAACTACGCAACCCATAAATCTTTGCGTTTTCTCACTTAACACTATTCGCGTTACTCCTGGTATATTGAAATTAAAATTCGCGAGGCTTTCCCTCCTATCCTGCCTGAGTCTTCTTCGGCGACTGCTTTTTGTGCTTTTTCGCGATTTTATTCTCTTTTCCTTTTCACTGTCAATTTCTTTCTTTTGATCCTCTTCATGTTCCATTTTTCATACACCCCACACACAAACTAACATTTAAATGACGTAAATGTCAAAACATTGGATTATTGATCAAGCAAATCTGCGTAACTATTTATCGTGTGACGGTTTGTATCGTATGCGCAAAGCCAATGCTTAATAATTAGATTATTTTATCGCTATGACAATATGCCTTTTGTGCAAAAGCATGAAACGCTATAATTTTGTAAGAAATTTTTATCTTAACAGTATGTTAGAGTTTCCGACAACGAACTGAATATGAATATATATATATATAATATAATAATTTTGTTTACTCAATTTGTAAATTAAAAAGAAACCAGCATTCTCTCATAGATATAGTCTGCATTAAAATTCACGCCCTCAGCTATTTATTACAGTTTAGTGCGGATATAAAGTGCAGTGATTGAATATAGATTAGCTTTTAATTTCATTTACTCCTACGTATATGTAAGTGAGCTCCCTGACACTTTTGCCAAAGTATTACAATATTGTAGTCAATTCATTGAGAATCTAAACAAAGAATATATAGAAGAATATTATAGCAAATTCCTTTATTTGTAAATCGGTCTTAGTAGATGTTAACAATACATTTTTGGTGAGCATTCTCTTCTAATATAAATCGATTTAGAGCCGTAGCGACGAATAAAGTGATGTAAATGATTATTTTCTTTAAAAAAGTAACTACATCGCTTGTCTTTTCTGAACAATATCCTACATTTATTTTTCAAATAAGCTACTAACTTGTGATATTTTCTTATATCTATATTTTCTTTAACGTTTAGTGTCTTCTTCAGGATGAAATAAATAAACCATAACCTCGGCTGCACTTTCTTAATTTTATATCCAAGATGGGCGAATATCACACCTTCAAACACATTTTTTTAATTTCTCGAACTTGCAGAAATGTTATTTCGCAATTTAGTATCAAAAACAACGATTTACGTAACCACAGCGTAGCTAACTAACAAAGTAAATGATTACTATTTGAACTTGTTCATTATCTTAGCAATTGAATTCAGTTAATAGTGTAAAGGGAGGACGCCTCTAAAAATTGAATTTTGAAAGAATTCCTTTTATTGATGACTCACAATAAGTAACACAAGATGCTGTAATTAACATTTAGTTACACATCATGAATCTATAAAGCTTTATAGATGTTGGTGGAACCAATTCAACGAACATGTTCTTGTCCTGGTAATTTCATTAATACATTAGTAGAGCGGGCCAAGAGCGCCACGCGCCAGGTTCGCAATCAGGCTGCCGGGCGCATATATGTATGTAAACATAGGTAATTTAAATATGTAATTATTAGGACGAGGACCAAAACCACTGTCTATTACGTCGTGAAGACGCGCAAATATACACCTGCAGTTTGGGTGTTCGTTGATAAATAGGGCGTTGTTCACAGTGGGCCACTACAAAAAAAAAGTTCATTCATCGACGGCTACGAACTAACAGCGCGCTTATTCATTTACGGATGACGCGCTCTATTCATCAACAAATGACGAGTCTGCAGATGTTACGTTTGCACCACTTCGTGGCATACTAGAAACAAGCGTCGGTGTGCTCGCTTTAGTGATTATGTCTAACGTAACTATTAAAAATAGACGGCCATTACCTACGAAAGTTAATAAATTTCTTAGCGAATTTGTGGATTTACACTACAATGGGAGTACAATTTTCTGTAAAGTTTGTAAAAAGAAACTACTGTGCTGGAGCAAACGTGATTGTGAAAGACATATAAATAGCGCACACCACAGAAATAAAAGAAATGGTGTGTCATAACAACGTCAATTTCAATTAGAATTGCTTTTAACGTTTATGGTATGTGGTCTACCACTTCGTATACTTGATAAAAAAGCATTTCGAAAATTCTGGGGTACATACAATACCGAGTGGATACTACCATCTCGGACAGCGTTACGGAGAGATATTCCACGAATACGTGAGGACATTGAAAATCGAATTAAAGTCGAATTAAAAGATAAACAGCTGTGGCTATGTCTTGATGAGACGACAGATTGCAAAAAAAAATTCTATTTTGAATATAATAGTGCGCGTATTAGATCCTATTAAACCAAATTTTGCAATTCTATTAGCCAGCAGAAGATTAAAACAGTGTACTAGTAAAGCAATTACGGCCGTAGTTCTCGAAACGTTACAAAAATTTCAAGTGTCAACCAGTCAACTGTTGTTGTTCATGAGCGATGGTGCAGCAACAATGTGTAGTGTAGGCCGTTCCCTTAAAGAAAAGTGTGAAGGACTTTTACATGTTACGTGTAAAGTCCATGCTTTACATCTTGTGGCACAAACTATTCGAGAGTGTTACCCGGAGGTGGATGCATTAATAGCAAACACAAAAAAAGTGTTTCTCAAAAGTCCTAAGAGGACTAGGGCATTCCACAGGTTATGCCCTGGTATTCGAGAACCACCACAGCCCATTCTTACGCGTTGGGGAACGTGGTTAAAAGCCGCTTTTTATTATAATGAACATTTTCAAGAAGTCAAATCCGTTATTTTGCAATTCGTCCCTGCCGAAGCTAGAGCTATTAGGATGAGCCAGAAGGGATTTCTCGATATTTCTGTTGAAACACATCTAAAGAATATTAGCAACAATTACAAAGGGTTAGTAGACGCGATAGAAAATTTGCAAAATTCTGGATTGTCGTTGGTAGAATCAGTGCAAGTCGTGGACGAAGTTAGTACATTGTTACACAGTATAAACGATGCAACAAGTGGACGAGTTTTAGCTAAGTTCGATAGTGTTTTAAAAAAGAATCCGGACTACACGAGATTAAGACAAATGTGCGATGGGGCATCTGCAGATTCCTTGACTAAGTCTAAAGATTATTTTAATTACGCCTGTCTTACTTCGGTAGACGTGGAACGGTCGTTTTCGAAATATAAGAACATTTTTTCGTCTCGGCGAACATCCTTCACCGAGGCAAATGTGGAAACTTATCTGATGGTGCAACTTTTTAAACAAGCCTATCCGCATTATTAAGAAGGATAGAATTTATTTATTATATCTTTATTTACAGTTACATTATTAAGTACAACAGAATAAAAAAAGCGTTCAGTTTCTCAGTTATTTCCTTATTACATCCCATTTACAACGCATACCGTTTTCAATCAAATAAAAAATCATAATGAAAATAAAAACACCTCAGCGTGTACATATATATATATATATATCCGCTCTAATTACTAAACATTATTATTGCGTCAGCTTTTATTTTTTTACTCTTATGTATTAATTTCGAAATATCACATATCTGCTGTGACTCACATATACGCTATTTACAATAAGCAGCCGTTGCGCCTGATTCCGATTCTGTTGGATGGCGCAATTTGGCCCGCTCTATACATTAGTGCAAGTTGCCTTAAATTATTTAAATTTGTGAATAGTGTAAATTGTGTAAAAATCAATTTTCCTTGGAATTTTAAATAGCTCACAAACAGTTACACCGATATAAGGAAAAACGGAAAGCAGCAGAAGAAAAGGAGGGAAACAATGATAGCAGGAACACCACCAAGCGCAGGAAAGCTAACGCAAGAAGAGTGTTATTTGACGATGATGATGATCCAGAAAACACAGATTGCCTCTACTACAATGATAACCCATAATTTTTGTCTTGATTTAGCCGCTAGCTTTTGTAATCTTTCTCTTTTGAAGTTCTGCTAAATAAAATACAATTTAAACTAACTCTTATCACTCATTTTTGATTTTGTAGATAATGACCACTTTACCAGACCATGTAATCATTATGAAAAATCAAATATTTTTGATACTTAGCTTAATCCTAAGGTGATGAAAAAATTCTATTATTTACTAGAGGTGTTTATAGTCATTAATTTTGATGCATTTACGTTAATTGCATCTTAGTATGGTCACCTTGCCCGTTTCTCCTCTATATATGATAAATAATACCTTATTTCACACATTGTCAACGAAATACGAAAATTGCTAAATTGCATCAACTACTAAGAACAATTATTCTTTTGACAAAACTAAATGTTCTTCAGGTCCCTTCTCTGAATCTTAAAATTAATTTTACTTCTTTCTTGGTTTTGGTTTTTAGTTCAAGTTATATAATACTATGTTCCTTTAGAATTTCCTTTTGCTTTTGTATTCAGGTTTGTCGAATCAATATTTTATACAATATTATGCTTTGCTGTTTTCATCGCCAATACCGCAGTGTTGGTAAAGTGGCCACCATCCAGATCCTGTAGCCAAGCAGCTTAGCGATGCAGGTACCATCGCTTTCATAAGAAAAACTGGGACAAGCGATAGTACGAGGGTCAAATATAAACCGGAATATCGTAACACAGCTTTATTGGTGATACATATCAATACAAATGGACTGCCTTATTTTTCTATACAGCTTCCGTCAACAGAAATACATTTTCTCCATCGAATAAGAAGCTTTCTAATCCCTTCATGGAAGTTTCCCCCCTTTCACTTTTTGACACTTATGATCACTGTACTCTGGCAAGTCACCACGACTAGACTCACGCTTGGACAACACTATCAAATTATTCAAATTTATTTTAAAAATCAGTCATCGATTCGCGCAACTTCGTAATTTTTATGGCCCACCTAATCGTCCTTCTGAGCAAACTATTCGTCGAACTGCGGATAGATTTCGTACCACATACATGATGCAATAACACCAACACGTCGAAAGAATGTGCGTACTGAAGAGAGCATCGTTGCTGTAAACGAAAGTGTGGAAGAAGATCCCAATTTATCGATTAGTTGACGGTCACAGTCACTGGTGCTATGTCCGTCCACTACGTGGAAAATTTTGCGTAAAGATCGTGGTCTACATCCGTGTAAGATCCAGCTGGTACAAGAATTAAAGCCACAAGACTATCATCCTAGGTAGTTCTTTCGTCGACTGGGCCAGACTGACCCGTTGTTTTATCGCAAAATTGTGTTTAGCGATGAGGCTCCTTTTCAGCTTAACGTGTTTGTGAATAATAAAATTGCCGCATATGTAGTGGGACCAATCCACAAGAAACCTACAGACTCCATTACATCCAGAAAAATGCACTGTTTGGTGTGGTTTGCACGCCAGTGGCATTACTGACCCTTATTTCTTAAAACATGAGGCGATGGCAACCATCGGACTTATTGAAATCGACATTTGGCAATAAGTTAATTTCGAGGAATGGACCTGTCCATTGGCCTCCAAGATCTCGCGCTTTGACACCGTTCGAATTTTTGCTGTGGAGCTACGTGCAACCACTGGCTTATATCAATAAACTAGCAACAATTGACGCCTTGGAAGCCAACATTGTTCGTGTATTCGTGACATACGGCCAACAGTACTCGAAAGAGTCCAGAACACGCTTGACATCCATTGGACATTGGACGTCCAGAGTACGCTTCGTCAAGAGCAGCCACGGTGGCTATATGCCCGAAATCATTTTCAAATGTTAATGCCATGAATAAATCTTTCGAATCATATCAAAAATTTGATTAGATTTTAATTTTTCGTATCATTTTTTATAATTTAAAGTTCTATTGGGCTTAAAAAACACCCGTTATATAATTGTTAATTTAATTATGACAAAACAAATGTGATAGTGGTCGATATTCACCCACATTATTATTATTTTGGATTACGCATGTATTATTTTGGATACTTTACATTCAAGGTTTACGATATACAAGCACCAACAAGAAAGATTCCCCAGGTGCGGGCCACAATTACTGGTCCAATACACCGTTTTGAATGCAACTATATGCTAAATGCTTATGATTGACTTCGATGTGAAAATTACACCTGTACAATGAATTCAGTAAGGACCTAGTTATAGTCCTCGCCGAATTTGTTAAATTATCAGCTTCTCGAGGTACATATTAACTCACAATCCCGTATCTTTCCAATATGTTATGTTATGTATGTGTTCGTCGGTGTATTACTTTAATTTATAGATAATTCAATGTAGATCTTGGAAAAGTTATCTTAGTATTTCATTGTAATGGTTGCTGAGAAAAAAATCTTGTTGCCAGAACTTACCTGTGAAGCCATACTGTTGTACATTATCCAGGAGACTTCCGATAGGTTACAACAAAAATAAATTAATAATGTTTTAATCACAATAATATATGTACATATATGCATATTAATATTAAAGTGTAAAAATATGTGTCTCTGTGACTCAGTGCAAAGAGAACTAATATCACACGTTCAGTAAAGTGACCTTGGCCTCATTGCACCAAGCCACAGACAAAAAAAATCACACAAAAATATAATCAAATTTCATTTGTTTCATCTCCAGAAGCTAGTTGCAGTTCATCTTCCTCTTGGTCAATATCTGATTTTTGGAACCGTATAGGTGATCTGGCTTGATGTTCACTTAATGTAACCAATCTTAATCTTTTTTCATTTTCACGACGATCTTTATGAGAGAATGCCACAAATTGATTATCGACGGCTCTTTTTCTTTCTCTTCCTGCTTGCATTACCTTCTTCCAGTCAAAATCGTATACGAATTCATTCCTACTGACGTAATGTTTACATTCCTCTACAACATCTACATATTCTACTAAACATGCTTTCTTATTATCTATCGAATCGCCACCCGCGTATGGATCTAATGGAGGTGGCGGCTTCTTTTTTATCACATCTGGAAAAAGCATAGCTACAGTCTCATTAAAGATCTTTTCCGACTTCTGCAATCTCTCTTTCTGCTTCTTCTTTTTTCTCTCTTCTTCTTGCTTTAAAAGTTTCAATGGCATCTGTTGTGATACAAGTAAATCCGGATTGAGTTGTTTCTTTAAAAGCAGCACTTTGTTCATACGTTCTTCCTCTTTAATACGCCATTGTTCCACCGCCCACTCTTTATAATGCCCTGGCTGAGGAACAGATTTTTGAGCTGCAATCATTTGTTCCTTCTCTAACCGTTGTTTCTCCTCTAGCAATCGCTGTTTTTCTCTCAATGCTTTTTCTTCCCTTTTACGTTGAAATTCTAACCTATTCGCCCACCTTTCTTGGACAATATTTTGATTTTTCATCAACCAACTATTTTGCCATGCAAGGAACGCTTGCTTGCGTTGCACTTCCCGATTTAGTTGACTTTCAAATATATCTTTCACTTCTTCACTATCGGATAAAGCTGTCGGCACATAAAACAATCTAAACGTGCCATTATAATCAGCCACTCCAAGAACATCAACAACCATTCCTCTGGGGGGGTGTGTATAAGAACCCACAATTGAATTGCCAGACAAACTTTGTTCATAAAACATTTTATCAGTTCGTTTAATTAGATACCAAACTTCTCTGTTTCCATCGGATCTACATAACCTTAGCATGGCTGGATTTTTAATATTCCAAGAACCGTGTAAATACCTGTGTCTTGATTTTCTCCAGAATATTGGCCTGTGTGGAAATGAATCTTTCCAAACTGCAAAAGCTTTGCCACCGACAGTAACGTAAGTGTCTGGGCATAATCTGTTACGGTCAATACAAATCACTGGACCATCATGGTAGCGTCCTATATTTTTTATTTTCACTGTTTCCTGATTTACTACTTCCCCAGGATTTACATCATACCCATCCCAATAAACGGAAGTAAA
Organism: Dynastes maya; assembly: GCA_029619315.2. NCBI lineage: Eukaryota > Metazoa > Arthropoda > Insecta > Coleoptera > Scarabaeidae > Dynastes > Dynastes maya. The sequence continues at coordinate 41,860,773 of JAROYE020000004.1, read as the reverse complement.
ATAGCCATCCAAAGAACTACAAACTAATGTTGCTTGCGGTGGAATAGGTGGTTGTTTCAGGATTGCTGGGCACACTAGCCTCTCGGTTAAATGATGTTTTCCCGCTGTGGTGACACAAGCATATTCTACATGCAGTGGCAATAATTCAAGATTTGTTAAAAGGAGCGGTTTATTTTTTTTTACGTTGACAGTTATTAACCGGTAATGCGGTCGTAGTATGCGATTCAACAATCTAAACGGCGAAACATCCAAAGTTAATGCACTTGGTCGCACCTTTAGCCTTCTTGATTTTCGGTGAGGTTTGTAATCTCCAACATTAGTAGCTGGTTTTGCCAACAGATCCCAAAACAATATATTTCCGTCGGCTGATGAAGTAGCAAATTGCAAAGTATATGGTTCACCTTCGTTAATACTATTTACTTGACCAGTTTTACTAATTCCCCAGGCCGGTGTCATCCATTTAATACTTGTCACCGGTGCACTGTGGGAGTATTGAATATTTGACTCAGCTGTTATTCTTACCCGCGAGAAGTCCCTGGTATTTTTCATCCAAATCATTAAAGAAAACATAAGTACTCTGTATTTCTGTTGTGCTGTTGTTAATATTTCTTCCTCCTCTACTTTGTTGAGTTTACTTTTAATATCCCAGATAATAATTTGCCCGTTCTGTAATCCTCCCACAATTAAATTTTCATTAAATGGGCAAAATGAGACTACAGTAACAGCTCGATGTGATTCTAAAAATAATTTTGGATGTAGGCCGTCATTGAAGCACCATATTAAGACTGGATTCACATCGTGGATTATCTTATTTACCTATTAAAATACATAAGGTGCAAAATTAATTTTCAATTTGAAGAACACATACATATAAGTATATAAGAGAATCACTAGATCGAGGTTTGAGATACTTTAAACAATTGATTATGTAAAAAAAATGAAATAAAGTGGTTTGTATTAATAAAATTGATAAAATTACTTTTGATTGATATTCATAGTATTAGGAAAATAGAAATTTGTAGAGTACGATTAAAATCGGAAGGCATTTGCGCAGAAACCAGTTTAAGCACTAAAACGTGATGGTATTATGAAATCCAGTAAAACAGATATACTTTCCTGATGTAAAGCTCTACCTACAAATATGCTCTGTTTTGTTGTATTTCCCGGGTCGCCTCAGCAACGATTTACACCTTAACCCTTTCGAGCCTAATAGGACAATACGTCCCAAGTACACTTTTAAATGTTCTATTGGGTTACAATATCCCGAAATTAGCCGTACTTCAGCTATACCCGTCTTTTCAATGCATTCACGTGGTATTGCCGATATGCTCCCCACCAGAGAATACATAACCTTGCTTTTAATGCAGTTTTATGTACACGTGGTCGAGCATTCAACTGTTTTTAAAAGTTTTTCAAGTGTTTTGAACACCTTTTTTAGAGAATGTCATACAAATAAGTCCTGCAGGTTGTCTCGCAAATGCAAACAAACGATCAAGCACTGGACATCCGTCAAAAAGACAATGTATTTTTGTAAACATCGGAGATCACCTCCCGATTGTGCAAAAACAAAAGAAAAGGTGTATCAGATACTCACCAAGGAAATTTATGTTCAACTTACAACATTTTTGCTTTCTTTTGAATAAATATTTGGTTCTGCATTTATTTTATTTTGACTAGGAGACTGTTGGGACATATAATCCCAAGATGGAAGATTAATGGGACAATACGTCCCCCAAAAAAATTAGCTTGATATGTACATACATGTGAAAAACAAACCATAATCACGTTTAGTATATTTGTTTTGTACGAGAACATATAAAAGCAATAAAATTTATCGCACTTTAGCGAAAATAAAAATCCGCCTCGAAAGGGTTAACTTAAAATAGACAATTTCTAAATTCTAAAAACGTTTGAATTAGCCTACGATTTACAGCGATATTCGTAACGTGGCTATTTCGACATCTATTGCGAAATATAAAAAAAAAATAAATCTAAGGAAAACGTGTTTTTTTTGGGTCCATCCGGGATCATATCAATGACACGAAAAGAAATAGTGGAGTTGATGTTGTCACAAAATGACCTTAATGTTAACGAAAAAGTTGATTTTGTTGAAAATTACTTGATTACTCAACAATCATATACTGAAGACCAAATGAAGGATATCAAACACCGATTTTCGCATATCAAGTCTGAAATAAAACGGTCAGCAACAAAAAAGTGGGATAATTTTATGAAAACAAATGAAGACTGGTTGAACGGAGTTTTTGAATTAGCAAAAGCATCGTCGAAAGCAGGGCGACCGACAAAACTGAAGAATTGCGTTTATCAGAGCCATATTAGCATTAATTTTGGATTATTGTTACTAGGCATTCTTTCCACGTGTATTTCTATACATCATGGTAACCCTGAGGAATCACTTGCACGTATAGATGTCGCTATGCCTAGGCACAACAACCCCTTGCGTTTGGCAGCCCAGGAGCTGCCCGATAGGTGGTGGACATCTACACTCCGGTTTGTCTTGCTACCCTCTGGGACGGCGTGACTGTGTCTCTTGGCGATAGATGTCGCCGAGAGACATATTCAGTGCTGTTTTGGAGATTAGAAGCATAAACCGAGAGGCAAACGCAATTGTAGCAGCAGAAGATAGTGCTCAGAACCATGCTGATGACGCCGGGTAGGCAGAAACATGTTCATGTGTTAGCGCTATTTTCTCTGCTACATTGTTTTTGCCGGGGATGATTCCACCAATACCATGAGCTATATTAGCATTAATTTTTGATTATTGTTACTAGGCATTCTTTCCACGTGTAGGATATTGTCCAAAACAGTCAAAACTTTTAAGAAAAGCTAAAATTAAGAAATTCTTACAAAAGACACCAGATTGAAGTCTTCTTATTAATGAAGGTGAACTATATTTTTCATTAATATTTGTATGTGGTTCCATTAATAAAGTACTAATATTGTTTCAGGTTCTTTAAGTATTAAGCATATATGTGGCATGCAGAACAAGCGAACTATTGAATTTAATAATAGATGATATTGAGGATAAGGCTTCAATGGTAATTGTAAAAATCTAAGATTCAGAAACTTACCCTCAAAGAACATTTATCATTTCAAATTTGGCCTACATTAAGTTGTACCGAAAATATTATACAGTATGAAAAATGTGTAAATCAGGTTATTGGCATTAATAAAATCAGAAGTGTTCTAGAAGAAATTGGAACATATTTAAAATTAGCAAGACTAGAAAGCTATACTAGTCATTGTTTTCGAAGATCATCTGCCACAATGCTAGCAGATTCTGGAGTTGATTTCGCAAATGTTAAAAATATAGGCGTTGGCGGTCTTCAACGGTTACGGAGACATATATTAAAGAATTCATTCAGAAGAAAATTTGAATTTCTGATATTTCTGATAGCATCTTATCGGCTCCCAAATCTGATGCTTGTTGAATAATTACCCAGTGCCTTAATCAGGAAACTGTTGCAGTGAGCGACTTACCATCCTCGACTGGAGTTTCCACAATTTTTTAATTACGAATTTAAATGTAAACTTTAAAAGTATTGATTCTTAAATTGATTGTTAATTATGTCTGTGTTTTTACTGATAATAATAAGAATTTTATGTTCTGAAAAAATTATGATTTTGACATTTTGCAAATATGTAAACGTCAATTTTCAGTGACAGCTTTTGAAAAATAAAAGCGTACTCCTTTTATTAACAATCACTACAATTTTAGTTGAGCCTGTTCACTTTCTAATCGTTTGCAAACCATTTCTGTTTATAATCACTTAATTATTTTGTAAAAGGAGAACGCCTCAGGTTCCCGTTCACGTATAGGTTTGCGTTCACATTCACGTCAATTGTGAGATGGCTTTAAGGGTTCCTCTCATTAATGTAAAGTCATATCAAAAGCATTTTACTTACTGACATACCTGCACGGCAGTAACGATATTTCATTAAAACACATATTTAATTAGATTTACCTCATCCGTCGTAGATTGATGTCGCTTATATATATTTGGCGCGTAATCTGCATATGATATTGCAACAGTGCCGGTCCAAATCGGATGCCAACTTACAGAAGCTATCATCTTATTTCTAGCCTCATTTAAATCGGCAAACGACATATATTCATCCCAAACTACATTCTGGGGGGAGATTGTGAACGTTCGATCCGTAATAAGATCGTCGTAGTCATTCGTATATAGATTAATTGAGTTATTTACTCTAATATTCTCACATAATTTCTCTAATTCAATATCAAAATAATGTTTCATGCTGCTTTTAAACTCTGTTGTCAGGGCTTTCACCGGCATAAACTCGTAATGATATTGAGTCCATGCATTCCTAGGAAAACCGTAAATTGTTTGGCATTCGGCTGTTACAACTTGGGCTGCCACTTGTGTAGCAGTATTTAGTCTCTTTTTGTATATAGGTGTGATTTCTAAGCGATCGCAAAGGAATTCGACGTAGCCATCTCTTACAGCTTCCACGGGTCTTCCTCCAAATCTAATTTTGGTTGATGTAATGGGATACGCAGCTTCCATCTCAACCTCTATTAGTGCCCGATTAGATTTCTCAGTATATTCTTGTATTTCATTCTCACTTCCAAGAGTTCTCCAACGCCGTACTTTCTTATAGATAGCGCTAGCTAGTCTAGCTTCCTGCTGTTCTCTGATTTTTTGGATTACTTCATTAATTTTATCCTCAGCTGCTTCTGCTAGCACTATATAAAATTCGTCATATTCCCTAGTCTCATCAGGCGCATAACCAATTAAGATATCCTTCCTAGGATATGTAATGAGATCTAAACGTATTGCCAAAAACTCAGAATCTTCGTGCATCTCCATGTGATCTTCAAACATTTCTTTCTTGATGAATTTCCATGGTTTCTCCGAAGTGACATCTTCGCCAACCAAGCAGCCCATATCTTTTTGGGTTTTTTCGCTCAACATTATCCGTGATACTCCGGGCATATTAAAGCTAAATTTCGAGTAATCTTCTTTCTTTTCATGTCTGTGTTTTCGGCTTCGACGACTTTTTCCGGCTCTTCGAGATTTTGTTCTCTTCAGTTTTTGTTCATCATCGTCATCACGATCCATTTTTCGTACCGGCTGGTGAGTAAGTTACGTTAAAATGACATAAATGTCAAATCGTTATGTACTATTGATCAAATACAGCTGCGTATTTACCATGTCTCTACGATAACTGATACCGTTTACCTTTGTATCCCGCCTAGTATGTAACACGACCTTTACTTGGCCAATTAAAAGCTGCCTTGTGTATGTTTTTATGTATATGAGTGATGGTCATTAACCAAAAGGGTCATTAGAATTACGCTTTAATCTAAAATTCTAGGAAATTTTATTAAACTAAAGCGATATTGCAAATATGAAAAAAGGGAAAAGGAATCGAAATCCTGTTAAACAAATAATTAACGCTGCTTTATATACCTACATGTAGTAGTAGTAGTTTATTGCGCCATCAATTTTACATGGTCTGTCAAAAAATATAATTATATAGATGTATGTGTGTGTCTATCTATACAGGGTATGTCACGACGAGCTTTGGTTAAAAGTATATAGGGAAATAAGTAAAATATAAATTTGAAAATTTACAATTACAAATTATCCTTTAAAGCTAGCTCAGCCAAAATATTTACAACTGTCGACGTCTCTCTCTTATACCGGAAGTAACCATCAACTTCCCTATTTTAAGTAGAGCACTACCACTTTTATGTCAGATTTAGATTCTGTGTTGAATTTTAAAATTATTTTATGCCACATACCCTATCCTTAGAATTCATTCTTAAAAAGATATTGCATCTTTTCAAAAAAGTTTGACAAATGTGATGCATTACAGACTTTCAAATAACAAATATAATTCGCCAAAAAATGTAATTCTACTTGCTGGTAATGTTCATAAAACTATGTTTCCACAGCAACAGATAAATTTGCTAAACTATACAGGATGTACTGGTAGGGAGGGGACAATGTCAGAGATATTTAAGAAATCTCGATTTTTTAAAATAGCAACTCCTAATTTTCTAAGCGGCATTAGATTCTGTATCAAAAAATAAAGCGAAAATGTATTGTAAGTGCTATTGCTAAAGTTAATAGTTTTGGAGATATTTTGTGAAAACCTCCTTAATCTTAAATATCGCATTGTTTAGTATCAGTTTTGGTTTGCCATGGTTAGACAATTGAAGGTGGCTGTAAAATGCACTGTCAACAGTAATAAACACAGTAGTGGTCCTCAGCAGTTTATACTATAGTACAATTATTCGTAATTATTCATAATTAGTTTAATGAAAATGTCGCGGTTAGGATTTTGAAATGATGATTTAGATCCAATTATAATATACGGTGAGTGCAATCGCATTATCAACAGAACGTGCCGGATTTTCATAGACAGATATCCTGACAGACCAAAACCTACTCGACATACTGTCAATCGGTTATTGAAAAACTGTAGATCTTTTGGTTCGTTTACGAAAATATCAAAAAGAACTAAACCCCTCCTAGACAACGAAGATACAGAAACTACATTAGGTTATTTACCGCATACCCGACTAATTCGATCTATGATGCAGAATTGGCACTTAGAACATCGTTCAAAACAATTCACAGAATTTTGGTAAAACATAGGTGGCAGCCTTTTAAACCTAGCACGGTCCAAAATATAAGATTTACGGACATTGAACGTCGAAGGGAATTCTGTGAATGGTTTTTGGTTCGAACACAAGAAGATGATGCATTTTTGCAGAAGTGGAATGTATAACCGTAAGAGTGTTCATTTTTGGGCTTCAGAAAACCCGCACGTCATAAGAAATGAAATTGTCAATATTCTTAGAGTTTTAATGTATTCTGCGCTTTGAAGAACAATAGAACTCTGTCTGTTTACTTTTATGAACACAATTTAAATGGAATGCGTTACAAGGAAATTTTACATAACGTTATCCGTGAATCATTACGTCTTCGACCAGAAGAAGAAGCGGGGGAGGCGTAGTATCAAATAGACGGGACTCCACCACATAGTGCATGTGGCGTATCGATTATTCTTACAGAAATGTTTAACGATCAATGGATCGCCAAAAAAAGTCCTTTTAAATATCCACCACGATCTCCGGATTTAACCCCATTACATTTTTTCTTATCGGGTTACAATAAAAACGTTGTATACAGAGATCCAGTTAGTACAAAAGATGACATGATTGACAGAGTAAGAAAAACCTTCAATGAGCATTTACTATCATAATGAAATACGTATTCAATTTTATTTTGTTATTTGTACATTTGTTTGTTTGATGCCTTTTTTCCTTTCTTTTTTTGTTTGTTGATAAAATGTTCGATTGTTTAAAGTTCTATTTTTCGAATAATTATACTGTAGTATTAATAATTGAGTTAATTATGTTGATTAATTACTACTGAGGACCACAACTGTGTTTATTACTACTGAAAGTACATTTGACAGCTACCTTCAATTGTTTAACCATGGTTAACCAAAACTGATACTAAACAATGCGATATTTAAGATTAAGGAGATTTTCACAAAATATCTCTTAAACTATTAACTTTAGCAATAGCACTTACGATACATTTTTTCTTTATTTTTTGATGCAGAATTTAATACCGCTTAGAAAATTGGGAGTTGCTATTTTAAACAAATCGAGATCGGCCATGAATTCAGCGATATTGTAAAAAACATTTTTATGTAAGAGTTCTTTTGCACTGCCGGTAAACTTCTTTAAGTTCATTCCTTTGATGTTTTCTGGAAGATGGTTATACAATTTTGGACCCCAGTAGTCAAGCGATTGTTGCGTACTAGAAAGTCTGTGCAGTGGAATCGCTAAAGCGTCCTTGCCTCTAATTTGATAGTTATGTAAATTTGAGTGTGTACTGGAACTTGATAAGTTCTTATGTGTGAACCTCACACATGCTAGAACGTATACACTCGCGATAGTAAGTATGCGCCCGCGTAAAAAAGAATCACGACAGCTTTCTCTCTGTTGTAGATCAAACAGCACCCTAATAGCGAGTTTTTGAAGGAGAAAGACATGATCAGCGTCTGTCGACGTACCTCAGGCCAGGTGTATGTGTATGTGTTTATTGAGGTATTCTTCAATAACTTCTATAGAATAGAAATTTCAGTTGAAGGAGCCAACGAATTGTATTGGTTGAGGAGGACTATTGGTGACAATAACGTTCACACTAGATACAGATTACTAACAAAAAAAAGGAAATAGGTAATCATATTAAGACTGAAAAGTTATTTTACTCTAATTGTTTAATTAAGAATTCTGCTAACAAATAAGGTATAGTCTGAAAAATAGTAAGTAAAATTAATGGAAAACCAAAATCTAAGCAGAAGTTAATTATTAATTACAATAATGTTACAGCAGACTTGAATCAGATCGTTTGACAGCTTTTTATCCGATGATGTTGAAGGAAGCAGGTTACAATTACTATACTGCTTATGGAAGTATTGATCATTCTATGGTTTTTGTTCCAACTACGCGCCATCAAGTATAAAATCATCTATAGTTTTAGAAATTAGAAATCTACGGGCGTTGACGAATTCCTGTAATATTCCTTAACACTAGAACCGCCGCACCGGCCAATTTGACCCTCCTTCAATTTTAAAGTATCATGTGACTTTGTTTCTTTAGTTTGGCAATGTTCTCACAAAATTTTGAATATTTTGTAGAACTCTAAGTGAAGTTCTGGGAAATTTTACCTTAAATGGCCGCCCCGGTCAAATTGACCGGTACGTTAAAAAAATGTTTTGACAAACTTTATTTGTCAATTCTTTTTCTTGGTTGCAACATTTGAAAGGACTAAACATTTAGGCATGTACGGCATGTAAATATATACATAACTTCAAACATTTATTACATATAAAACAAGGGATAGAACTGCGTCAACCGATCAGAGCTTGTTCCTATTTGTTAGTACTTGTTCGTACTTGTTTCAACATGTCAGCCTTGCCCTCGACAAAGTACCTGTTTCTACTCGTGCTCTTTTTAGTGTCGCATATGCGCAGACTTAAGAATTTCATCGTATATTTAGGGAATTAATCGAGTTTTCTGTTAATTTGCAAACCAAAATAAAATATTAGATTCTATGTTTGCTGTTTGCAGAACAGAAATTTCAAGTCAAATTAAAAATTCCGATTTATTGTGTGACGAAACTACATATATAATAAATTGGTGTCAGATGGTAATTGTATTTAGATATATCTTTAATGGAAGTATTTATGGCGAAGCTATGGGATCTCCTCTGTCTCCTGTCGTCGCTAACATTTTTGTGGTAGCGTTCGAACAACAAGTTCTATTGTTTTACAATCTTAAGCTAAAGTGTTGGTACGGGTACGTTGATGATATCTTTGTCATCTGGCCTCGTGGATACGAATCGGTTGCAAGGAATTTTGTATACATTTGACTTAAATTTAGCAAATTAGCATTAACTTTCACCGGTGTTAGTAATTTACCAAACTTGCAGATTTGTCCAACTCATACCTTTCCAGATACACACCTTCCCAGGATTCTGCAGTTCCCGATGATTGTGGTGTAAAAACACTGACAGATTAACGCATAAGCCTCATCACAACGATGTGTTTCTTATAAAAACACGACAGGGAGGAATATTTTAAGTTTAAACGATGATACTGTTCTGAACCACAAAACTTTTAAATCTATAGCTATTAAAATTCCGCTAGGTCTCGTCGAGTGTAATCTCAAAAAGCTCTTTGCCATTCTTGGTGACTTTTATGAGTTTTGATTCGCTTCGGAACAACAGGACGACGGATTTTCGTAATACTATTCGGCATTTCGCCCAGTTGAAAGACTATGAGGCGGGGTGTGGGTGGTACGGTTCTGAATAAGATACGGAATAGGGGCTCGACTTAAAAGCTTTCGTGAATTAAATCAGTAAAGCCGTGTAGTAGCTTTTCTGCCAACGCTTCACTTCCTAAATAGAAAAATTTTCGTATTGTGGACAAACGCTCCGGTTCCAATTTCCCGTCCCCGGCCATGCTTAATTGGATTCCTATTCCGACGTTATTCATTTTTGCTGCGAACAATGGAAACGAATGCTGGTTTTTAACAGATCTATTACTGTTTGAATCAGACAGAGAAAAGGATAGGAAGTCATTTTTTACATCAGCGAATTGATTGACTTTAAAGGCTTCTTGTAATTTCTAAGTAATTTCGTTATCTACACAAAAAAATAATTACTTCGTTAAAGATTATTAGGACTACTTTAAGTATAGGGCAATTCCATATATAAGTCATAATATCAGATGATCGCAAGAATACGCTATTCTTGGAATTTGAACGTTAGATAGAGTTAACGTGAACACAGCGTATTCTTAAATATAAAGATTTTAAAAGAATGTTTTTTCAAATTAAATACATACACGATTTATATTGACGACGTCTTGTATTTAAAGCAAGTACATCGAAAATTCAAGGCAAATATTGCGAGGTCTTGCAATGAGACTATGATATTCTTAAAAGAGTCTTGCTTCTGAAATTTCGTAGAATCTTCTTCCGAGTTTTGCTGTATGTCATTTTTAGTGATCAATGTTTACCGTTTGAGGTAGCTGATAAGATGCACAGCTGAACGTTGATTACCACAAGCGATACACAGCCAAACTCGAAAAAATTTTCTACCTTCATTACGCGGCAGATTTGAAGAATGTCGTGTTATGTTAAATATTTACATCCAAAATATCAGCTGTCACTTTAGAAGGTGTAGGGTATCCAGTAGGGTAACTAGCCTTGGAGCGGGGATACTACAAATTTATTTTAAGTCCAAATAATGACAAACGTGGAGAAACAGTGAAGTTATTCTTCCTTAGTTAATTTTCCTATTTTCGTAACTCTTCAAAATTAATGTAAAATTCTCCTACAACAAACAACAAGGTAAGGTCAGAGGTATTTCTAGCAGGGTTTCGTAAATTAAATAACTATCGTGAAGTTACTAAGTAAATCATCAGTTAATTTGTCATATTTATGTTGTCAGTTGTATTTTAGAGCATAGAGTCGTCTAGTTTGAGTCATCTAGAAGCGTTACTACATTCATTCTCTCATGCTACTTCTAAAAATAACTTTATTCATCGAAATTCATCATAATATTATTACGTTTAGATAGAAATAATCAAAATTTGCTGTGGTCAGAAACAATCGCCATCGCGATTAAAATAGAGGAGAAAAGTGACGGCAATAAATTCATCAATCCTGGTTAAGCTTTCTTCGAGTTAGTATTTTGGCTGCGGTCCCAATTTAAAGTGTTTGATATTGAAATTAGAGAATAAATTGAAGGTAGAAGAAAAGGTTGGAGGTTAGAACAGCAAATATTGACATCAAAATTCATTAATAATTGCCGAAAGAGTATCAAAGAATACTCCCGAATCCCGCAAACGAGTTAAAAATTTAATTAACCTGCAAAATTACAATTTTTTAACAAAATCTCTGAGATAAAACATTTCAGTCGATATAAAAGCGTAACACTTAAACACAAAAGTCGTACAAAGAAATTATGACTGAAAAAAAAGAACGCAGTATGAGAAACAAGAAATGTAGGAATCTCTATGTTGTGCGTGAAATTTTCTGGTGAAATATATAACATTCTTGAAATAAATACTACAGACAACAGACTTGAAATTTTAGTCATGTCAATGAAGGAAGCACCTAAACTAAATATATGTTTATCTTCAACTTTAATGCGCCTCCTTTAAGTTTTTTTTTTTTTATGGCAGAGCAACAACTTGGAAAGTACACCATATAGTTTATTTTTGTGAAACTTATCTTAGTTGGCCATGAAACAAAGGAATGGTAACAATAATAAAATGTAGCAGCTACAAAATAAACAAATAAATGACAACAATGCAAAACCAAGATAGTACCAATAGTACCTAATATGGTGTTACTTGAAACTAAAATAAGCAATAACTTAAATTTATTTTGACTGTTTGACGTTATTATTTATACGCAGATTTAGTCTACGACGAGTGCTAATAACAGTTACTTCGATTTCTACTCTTAGTAGGCTCGCAATATCTTTATGAATTGCTTGAATCAGCTTTCATTGAAGGACGTGTTTGGTAAACCAGATCTTTTATCCTTCCCCATAAATAAAAGTCAAACACTTTTCCTCCTCCTAATACGGAAACGTATTATGAAGACAGTCAGGGACGATTCGTAAACAATGAGCTGGACAGCCGTCATGTTGAAACCACCGTGTTTTTCGTGTTCCCAACGAAACATCTTCTAAAAGTATTGGTAATTCATTACGTAAAATGTTTATGTTTCCCTGTTTAAATTGCCTTAAAAAATAACTCGTGCAATAACTTTGTTACCTAAAATGCCACACTAAACATTTATATTCCACCTACGTTGATAATCAACCTCTCTCATCCAATAAAGATTTTCTCTGGACCAGTAATGCATATTATGCAAACTTACCGGCCCATCATTAGCAAAAGTAGCTTCATCAGTCCACAACACGTAGTGCAAGAAGGCAGCATCTTTATGATAGATATCTTTTAGCCAATTACAGTTATTGAGTCTATGGTCAAAATCTGTATGGGTATGGCGTATTATCTATTAGGGTGCGATGAATTGATGACTTACTTATACCTACCTGCCTGTGTGATTAGCTCCAGTTATAGGTACACGTGCTCTAGTATGATTTCCACGAGGTTGAACGTACCCGGTTTCACGTAATCGCGTCGCCAAACGTTAGAATACTTCTCGGCTGAAATGTTTTCTTTCTGGATACTTAACGGCATATTCATGTTCAACAATACACGCGTTCTCAAAACATTGAAAATACACTGCAAGCATATCAAACGCCTCTGCATTAGAAAACGACATTTTTTATCATTCAACGGCTAAGCAGTAATCTTTAAGGGCCAGTGCGCAGTAAAATTCTATGTACTTGTCACAATTGTCTAATGAATAATTGTTTCCATAGCATGCTAAATTCTGTTGTATTCAAACTGCAGAAAAACTGCAGAAATTATAGCAGGTTTAGTTTTACATGATTCGGCAACGCCTACTACACTTATTCACAATATGACAAAACGTCTTTAACCAAAGTGTTGCGTAATTAACTAAGCTTTTCAATAAAGCATTTAAAATCGTAATTAATCCTGGAACTTTTACTAGCTAATTGCAAATTTACTGTTGACCCTAACATCCGCGCCCCCTAGCGTACATGTTTGGAATTTAAACATATTTTAATTGAATTTCTCTTGACCACTTTAGTTATGAAAATTTCTTTCCCATCACTATAGCTGTTGTAGTTTCCAAGATATCGCCGGTCCCACTTGTTGGATCATTTCCAACAAGAGCAATTTTAGTAAACAGTTATAAAACAAGCAATAAAAAGAAAAATTGATGTAAAATACTGCATTAATTATAAGTTTCGTATTACTCTGCATGTGTAAACGCAGCTTTAGATTGGAAGAATATGTAGTGAACTGGTAATACTGCTTTAAAATGCAAACTTCATTTATGAAATTCAACAAATGGCCTTGGGCGGCCCGAATTGCGTAGTGGGTGACGGCGAAAAGTGACGCTTCTTAAGTAGCGTAGAGTTGTTATTTTCAAAATATTATCTTAATCTGGGATATTAAGCCTTACAATTTTTACTTTATAATATCAACTAAAAGAGAATGATCACTTATCCAGATCAACCATATTATCATTTCTTGTATTTTCCACACAAGTGATATAATACAAAATCGACTCTAGACATAATGCCGTTTCCGTTTTCGCAAGAATTACTCGAAGAATAAAACGTTCTAAGCTTTCAGGATCGGCGACTAAATGAGTATTCGCCTTTTTCGGGCCAAAGAGCCGTGCTCTGTGAAAGTTGCCTCTCGACGGCTAGCATCTTCAGGAAACATTCACTCTGTTACGATTGAGTGAGGAGACAACATTGAATACTTGCTGAAGATGCCAGCCGCAGTAGCTAGCGAAACGTCAAGAAGTAGCTCTCATAGACCACAGCCCTTTGGCCCGGAAAACACGAGTATTCATTTACTCGAAGAATGAAAGGAAATTCTATTGAGGGATTAGGCGACCGGTTTCGTGAATGGATTTGTTAAAAGACAAATCCAGGATTTGTCTTTTAATCCATTGTATGTTGTCTCATTTCACAATTTTATTTTTACAATTTTCCTTTAATATAAATGACCATTACAGAGGTGAAATACTGGGTAGTAGTTCGTACAATTATACACAATAATTTTAAATTTTGGCACAATCTTCAACTATTTACATCTAATTCTGACCTGAGGATGTGTATTTCAATACGAAACCGGTCGCCTAATCCCTCAATAAAATTTTTGTGAGATATGAACCATTGTTTCATTTCTATTCTCGAAGAATGTTTTTCATTGCAAGTTAAACACAGTATTTATTAAAGTTCATACCCTTTTCATGGTTAAGTACCATCTTCGACATTTCATGCACGCAAAACTTATGAAAATGTACCTACATACTGTTGTGCCCCTACTTTACCAGCTAAGAAAAGTTTGTGTAGTGGGAAATGTTTGTATCGAAGGTAGTTGTAATCTAGTTGTAATGGAGTTGTGATCTGGTTGTAATTCTGATTGTAGCACATTAGTTTTGATGTACTTTGCAAATGTAGATGATATAATAAATATATTAAAAACAGTTACCAGAATATTTAACACATACGTGATGTAGCATTATTTTTATTTCTCTATCGCGGCTAGTTAATCTCACGAAAAGGATGGAATTCTGCGTCATAATTTTACAGAATACCATCGTCCTCGATGCTGATAGCAATAAACGCACAAAATTCTGTCATTGTAAAAGCCTATATTGGAATATAAATCTACGAAGTTTCTTTGCAATTTGGAGGGCTTTCAATAATATTTTCTCGATTCATATATTGGCGAAAAATTTACATGTAAATGTATTCTTTATTAACGACGTCGTTCTTGTTCCAAATTTACTGTTAACATACTACGATTTCAATTTACAATTCCTTTTTTTAAGTATCCTGCAATAGGAAATATAGAACTTGTTTTAAAACTCAAAACGTTCGCCATTCCTTCCATTCTAC
Source organism: Dynastes maya (assembly GCA_029619315.2). Classification (NCBI taxonomy): domain Eukaryota; kingdom Metazoa; phylum Arthropoda; class Insecta; order Coleoptera; family Scarabaeidae; genus Dynastes; species Dynastes maya. The sequence goes on along the minus strand of JAROYE020000004.1, from coordinate 41,845,669 downwards.
TGGTAGCAAGGGCTCAACCGTTGTACTTTAATCAACACTTTCTTAGCAGTGATGCAATACAAGCTGATTCATTTTTAACCCTCACTATGAGAATCTCACTTATTATTGGAGGTAGAGAGCAGGTTCAAATTTGCCAAAGTTGCTGAATATTGTGTTTATTATAAACCCGAAGAGAAAATGAATGTCTGACGAATGACGTTCGAGATATTTTCTTAAAACGAAAACAGCGCATTTTTATTTCTTATCTCTAACACCTTTATTTGGCCTTGCAGAGAAATACTAACAACACATTTTCAATGGTGTACTTGAAATTTTTATATGACGTTTCGGTTCTTTCTGGTCGTCATCAACAGATAACTGACCATTTTCATTAATACACAATTACGGACGCTTTCCGGAATTTTGAACTGCCGTTTGTATGGTTCTTCTAGGAATTACATTTAGGAGTTTGCATTGAAGTTTTTCGATGTTTTGTGGGTCATCAACTTTAAAAATATTATTTTTAACAACTTCTCATAAAAATAGTCAAGATGACTTTAATCAAGATATCTTGCCGGCCATTCAACAGCTTCTAGTCCCGTTTGGAATCGTGACTTAAGTAATTTCTCTTAATTGCCGTATTATGAGCAGGTGCGCCGTTTTGTTGCCACCAAAATGTTGTAGCTAATTTAATAGAATATTATTATTTAAGAAGATTTAAGTATTTCCCCCCTTTATTGTTTCTTCATACATATCTGGTCCTATGAGACGATTTCCCAGATTGCCCATCTAAACGTTTAATCCAAAGCGATATTGTGGTTTCCTTGCCCTATTTTGCCCGGGATTCTATACTGCCCAACAGTACTCTGTATTTTTGTTAAACATTCCAGAGTTGGTGAATTTTGATTCATGTGACCAGATGAATTTTTCGTCGTCTTCTCACCTTCCCATTAACTGGTTGCAGTACTCCAGTCACCTTCAATTATCACCTAAAACTGTGGCTAACATGAATCTTGTATGGTTTGAACTTATTTCAATGTAAATTTTTCCATACTCGAGCCAGAGGCAAATTTAATTCTGATGCGTGTAAATGTTGACATATAAACTTTATAAAAACCCACCTTTAATTTACCATTTGTAAAATATCCCGTTAATTTTCATTGAAATTCCTGTTAACATAAATTTTACGCATCAGAGATTTAATAAAAGAAAGAAGAAAAGCAAGGAGGATATGGCATACAACAAGAAATCCTACAGACAAAAGAGAATTTAATTAAGTAATCAAATAAATGAAAAAATTAAAGAATTTAAACAGCGTTGCTTTGAAACATATTTGAGTGATCTAAGCCCAGAAGCAGATTACTCATTATGGAAAGCAACTCGCAGGTTCAAACGACCAATTATTCGAATACCACCTATCAAGATTGCACAAGACCAATGGGCAAGACGTGATGATGAAAAAGCTGAAGTATTTGCAAGTCATTTAACTAGCGTGTTTCAACCAAACGATATTCAATATGCAGTAGATCCACCACCAGATTATCAGTCCGAAGTTGCAATGAAGTTGGTCACTCCATTTGAAATAGCACAGGAAATCGATAACAATATCAACCACAAGAAGGCACCTGGAATTGATGAAATTTCACCTGGCCTATTAAAAGAACTACCGCGGAAAGCAATCATGATGTTGACATACTCATTTAATGCATGTTTTCGACTGAAATATGTGCCGGAATGTTTCAAAATAGCTCAAATAATTATGTTAAAAAGGCCGAACAAACCAGCCGAGCAAGTAAGATCGTATAGACCTATATCGTTGCTAACTGCCATATTAAAGTTGTTTGAGAAACTGTTACTAAAACACCTCAAACCGTATGTCAACACACCTGATTTCCAATTCGGATTTAGAAACCACCATTCAACGTTAGACTAAGTACACAGAATAACATCTGTAATAGAACGAGCATTCGAAAGGAAGGAATATGGTCCCGCAGTATTTTTAGATGTTTCCCAGGCGTTTGACAGAGTGTGGCATCAAGGCCTTATCTACAAAATGTCAATTGCTGGAGTCGTACCTCTCTACAAGAAAATTCAGAGTATCCAATGTCGGCTGGAGTTCCTCAAGGAAGTGTCCTAGGACCAGTCCTTTACTTACTCTATACCGCGGACATTCCTACATCAAATGAAACAGTGATGGGAACATTCGCCGATGACACTGTAATTATGGCAAAAGATACATCTCAGCCAGAGGCAACTGAAAAACTATAAGTTACAGTTGATAAAACCTACAAATGGACCAGGAACTGGAAAATAGAACTAAATAGTTCGAAATCGGCTCTTGTCAATTTTGCGTTGCGGCGGATAGACCACAATCTAAAAATATCTCTTGGGAATTGTCAAATCCCACAAGCAGAATCTTGGTCTTCATCTTGACGATAGACTGAATTGGAAGCATCATGTTAGACAAAAAGCCGAACAAATCAAACTCAAAATCAGACAAATGTACTGGTTGATTGGGAGATACTCCCAACTTAACCTGAATTCCAAAAGATTGATTTATCAGTCTATAATTAAACCAATTTGGACATACGGAGTAGAACTGTGGGATTGTACAAAACTATTTAATCAGCTGATAATCTAACGTGACCAATGAAAAACTATATAACGACCTGGCAGTCAAATGGGTCAGGGAGGTTATTCAAGATTTCGCCGCTAAACGCGAAAAGAGACTACTGAAACACACCAACGTGGAAGCCATCCAACTCCTTGACAACGCACAGGAGCTGAGAAGGCTGAAACGCACCAAATCTCATGAACTCTTATGAATTTAATAGTTTGATTTACGTCTGATTATTTAATCATATGGAAATTCACACTAGTGAGTTAACCTACACAAGTCTTGCTTATATTAATGTAGGTACACTTCAACAATAGCAATAAATTAACCTCGTTAAGATTGTACTAACCATACCCGAATAAAGGATGTTAAAAAAAAATAATAAACATTAAGCGACTTGGTAAAAAATCCATTCTCGACCAAGTTTGTATCAAGATCTAGAAAGGTAGTACGATGTGGCTGTTATTGTTCTGGATACAATTACAAATATCTTGCACTCGCTACTGTTGTATTTTGGTTTGATGAATAAAAAGTACTTAGATATCGTTTCTCTTAGTTGGTCTCTGACATTTTTCTATTACTAATGAATGATAATAATTGAAGTGTTGGAAATTTTGAAACTTCATGGCTACCTTATTTAATCTTTTAAATGTGTTCTTCGTCAATTAAAGCATATCAAAAACTTTTGTCAAGATGTTATACATGATTGAAATCAGAAAAAAAAAACTCTTTCTGATGCTGTCAAAATTCAATATGGTGCCAATAAGAAATGAAGTCGATGATAGGCAGAAAAAACCGAAACGTCATATAAAGATTTCGAGTACATCATTAGATAAAAGATTGAAAGTGGCCTTTGAGAATGTGTTTTTAGTTTTTCTCCGCAAGGCCAAATAAACGTGCTAGAGGTAAAAAAGAGGAAATGACGTTTGTGTATTTTCTCTTTGAAGTCATAACAAATACAAAACCTTGCCACTTTGCTAAATTGAAACGGAGCTTGTATCTCCAATAATAAGCAATATCTCCATGGTGAGGGTCGAGAATGAATCAACCTGTATATAATATTAAAATAATATAAATGTATCCAAAAGCTGATAATAAATATTAGTTCCATAAACGCCACTAAAAACTGGTAAAGGTAGATTTACACAAACCCCAATGTGAATAACCATCGTTTACAAGCTCTAATTCGTTTACGTAACATATTTTGCTACTGCAAACAGTTCTTAGATTAGTAATGGTGAGCAATGTATAACACTTGAAATAAGATTTTCCATTTTCTATCATAAGGACATAACTGCTGAACTGCACATAATATGTTGTTTGACCTTTTCTTAGGTTAATCTAGGACTATTTCAATGTTATGTCCTATAAGGAACAGGAAGTAGTACGCCACTTCGAGCATAGCATTTATAACTTGGAGCTATTAGCATTATTACCGCGATATTATTGCTTTGAGAACATAAAATTTTATATTCCTTTTCATTCTACTAATACCAAAGGGGGACAGTTATAAGCCACATATATTAATTTTACTCGTTACGACGCACATAAAATCTTTTTTGATCCTATCCCTTAATAGGAACATATCTTGCTAATTGAGTTATACGTTGCATAAAAGTATTTTGCATCGTGCGTTCCGAACATTTAAATTGGTTGCAAGAATTGTGCCTTTTTGAATGTATACTTTGCAGTACCTAAGCGTATGTAAGTATTATATTAAATAAAACATAAAAGAAGATAAGAATCTTTTATTTATTAAATAGACTAATGTAGTGTTTTCAATTACATATTAAAAAATTATTCAAAATGATCCCCTCGTTTCTTAATATCCAATCGCATTACGCACCATTTCCATGTCTATCTCCACCACTGCTTTCTCAATAGAACGAATCCAAGTTTCTATGGCGTTTAGCATAGACTTTCTCCTCCAAAGCTTGTCAGATTTTATAATCCAGAGGATTAAGATTGGGACTAGAGGATGGCCAATCTGCATACCTGATAAAGTTGATGTTATTCGCTTTTGGCCTTGTGAGCAGGCGCAGAGTCCTGCTGGAAGACCCAATTTTGGTTTTAGAATAAGCTCTAGCTTAGAGGTTTTACTATCTTTTCCAAGACCGTTTCTTGATAGACTTGGGTCACTCCTTTCTCACAGAACTGAACTTCAACTGGTCCGAAATAAGATGCCCCTAACCAAACCATTACTAAGGACGGATGATGACCCCTTTGAACATGCGGAGCGACCACACCTGCTTCTTCACAGTTGGAGGCATACACTCGATCATTTTGTCGATTAAATTAACGTAATTAACAAAATTAACGATTAAGTTAACGTACCGCTTTAATGAAACTTGACATCTTTGAAATCTTAAACCTTTCAGACGTGCATTAAGCAAGTGACCGCTTTTTCTTCTGAAAGCACGAAGCTTAAGGTCTTCATTCAGGATATCTTTGATTGTGCTTTTAGTCACACAATGGTTTCTGTTTTCAGAGGATTTCGTTTGATGACAGCCGGAGTGCGAACTGATTAAGGACGGCCAGATCTTTCCTTGTCATCGACACTGCCAGTTTCACTGTATCATTCAATGGTAAAATAAAAAAACCTTTTCGTAATTTCAAAGTTTTTCAGCAGATTGAAAATTGTACTTGACGAATGTCCGCAACGATGTAATGCAATTATAGCAACACGATCTCCCCTTTGGCTCCATTCCATGTTTATTTATTACTCGTTCGGAACAATTTTAACGTCAAACGACTCAGAATATATGGCATAACCTCAATTAGTCGTTTGTTTTTATCAGTTGCATGCTATGCGTTTGAATTTTTAAAAAAACTTTTGTGACAGAACTTAGTGACCGACTATGTAGATACCGTAATATTATAAATTTGAGAAATTGTTTTCTAAATTAAAGGACCGTTTTCACGGTCATAGATTCGGGAGTATCCCCTAGATACTCTTTCGGCAATTTAAAAAGGTAAATTGCAATTAGCAATTTTATGGAAAATTAAATTAATGGAATAAAAGCAATAACATCAAAATATGACGTTTGCGCTCCCTCTAGTAACGCATCGCGTAACAAAACTCCGCGTTCTTTTGAATGATAAAACTTGAATTTACCTTGGTCTTGAAATACTATTTTAACACTACAACACTTGAATTTGCTTTGAAAATAAATCACTTGGCCAAATACGTCTCCTCTCAAAAGTGACTCAAACTAAAAAGTCAGATTGTTGTGACGTCCCTTCGCTCCTTTGTTACCGATAGCATTTACGAGAAATTACGGCCAACAACGATACATGTTTCATATAGGCAAATATTTTATATTCTTACAATTAAAAATTTTAGTCAACTTTAAAAATACCATATTACAGCCTGTAATATGCCATACGAGTTCGTGATATAACGTCTAAAGATTTGACATTAGCGAGTACTGGCAACCGTACAATATGAACATTTACTATCTGAGTTGACGACTTATTGCCAATTAATATTTAATTTGGGATATTATGGTAAAAGTAAAATAAAATTTATTCTGTACATGTCAGTAGGAAAGTGTTACATTAAAAACGAACATTTAGGACCTGAAGAAAATAGAGGGAAGATAAGTAATATTGTTACAAAGTGGAATAGGGCACTTATTATTATTATCAAATATAAAGAAATGAAATCAACACCTTGATTTCATTTCTTTACAAGTAATACTGCTGTTTCCCCGAGTTTTGTATTGGAAAAAGACTTGCCTAATAAAACGCCAGGGACAAGGAGAGGGGGCCAAATACTATATACGCCGCTGAAGAAACTGGAAAAGAAGTCAAAACGGCTTAACCCTGCTAGAAGTTGTTCGCTTGCCGGGTTCAGCTGAATGTCACTCCACGTGGTGCTAATGACAGCGACTTTTCATGCTGTAATCTTTAATGCAACAGTATATATATATATATCTTTTATCGTGAGGTGATTTGTGCGTCTTGTTTGTTATAACTCGCTTAATATTGAAGCACAAAATTTTCTTTTTGCAGCACAAAACGGCATAAGGCGGGCACAAAATAATAGCTTATACGAAATTTCAATATCCAATGGGGGCGGAGGCATGACAAGGACAAATTTCAAACCATTATAACTCACTTAATATTATGACAAGCTTTTAACGTTTAAAATAATATACATATATTTCAAATTTCCCATCTTATTTTATAGTTCTAACCAATATCTCTAATTGCTTTCATTTCGTGCATTTTCGTCTGCAAAAACCTACCTCGGCGTGTAATTTAATTATGTTCAATAATTAAGCCATGCACTGCTCTATTAATACTCATAAAACTATGAAGCTTTACAGTAAACACAAGCGCAGTCGCAAAAACGAGGAAATTACTGGTATATGTTGGTGTCTAGTGAGAAGATTTAACGCGCTCGTGACCCCTATGCAGCAGTAATTCGAATTTCAAAACGGGAATACGTAGAAATAAATAGAACTTCCAGTTTGTTAATTTCATATCAATTTCTTCGCGGTTTAGCTAGTTAATTATGTACATACGTTTTGCGGAATGGTATTTTAAATATTTAGTTGAGTTTGGTAGTTCTTAAGTCCATTGTTTTTTTAGAAAAGGCTTTTTAACAGGTGCTGTTCCTCCAGAAAACCTGCAGAATAGTATAAACTTAATTTCTTTACAGATTTTTTTCATAAAGGATTATGTTACATGCTCTAATAAAACTACAAAATGAGGTTACATTATGTATTCAGTTGCTGGGACTGAGATGAATATGGCAGTTCTTTTTTACCAGTCATCACTTAAGAGGCTCTTGCAGATCATGTATTACATATCAGGAGCTAAGAATTTGGGGGATTACCTTTAGCCGGTTGCGAAATTTACTCGCAAAATTTGAAAAGAATCTGAGATAGTCGAGCGTGGGGACTTGATCATTTGACATGGAATAACCCTATAGAATTTTGTCGCAGCATTCTATGCATTTTAGTAAAAAAAAACATCTGAATAACTTCATATTTAACTTACTAAATACAGGATAGAGGGAAATGTTTATAAAAAAAAATTATAGAACAATTTTTATATATAGACTATTGAAAATATACAAGGTGAAAAAATAAAATAGCCTGAATCAAGCATGGCAACGATTACGATTGCCATCTTGGAGACTCTTAGTTAATACAAAAAAAATTACGCTGCAATTTCCTGTCTTTGAAAAGTTTGACAAAATAATATGAAAATTTTCGCATCGTTACAAAAGGGGGCCCTATATCTTATAATTTTGGAACATTTCGAAAATCAATCAGTCTTTTTTTTTTAGTAGGTATCTACTTTTATTTTCCCATTCCAAATAGCTATTTTTTTCTAATTACAGTGATATACATGGGCAATTCAAGTAGTGGAGGACATACATATTTAGAAAAAAAAAGATATATTGTTTTAAAATGCCTAATAGTCATTGAGATATCAAGTAAAAGCTTTTTTTATATTTATGAAATATCGAGAAGGTCATCAAAAAGTGAAGAAGAGTGATAATGAAAAATACAGGCCATACATTGAACTGTAGTCTTGCAATATTACGCAAATTATTTTACGCTCATTTCATTTGCTAATGTAATAATAACCACACATTCCAAAATTATAACCTTTTTTTACAACTAAAAAAAAAATAGAAAAAAAAGAGACTACGTTTTATAAAGCAAGATAATTAAATAATTAAATATAATACAACAAGAAAAAACTTTAAATTCATAGGGAATTAAAAAAAAAAGAGACATTTTTTTGTAGATTACTGATATTAAACACTTGCGTGAAATAAATACGTTAACATAATTACCGTTTTATCTTTTGATATTGTCCTGGCAAAGTTCAGTAAAGGTGAAAATTATAATAATTACAAACTTACGAAAACTAAGTATTTCCATAACAAAAGACTATTGGAATCACAAATTATGAACACAAATGTTTTTACGCACAACATAAAATTATATTCAACTATACAGAATGTTCAATTTTCTCTGCGCGCGATACAAGTTCAGTTTATTCGGATTTCAGATGCCTCTTTTCAATTCATGTCAACTTTCATCAATATTCCCTACAATTAAAACTTCAAGTCAAATTGGAATTAGACATTAATACTTTCATCCACTACGAAGAAGATTGGAATGTATAGTTTTTTAGAGCAAGGTCATATAAAATTCTGGGAGTAGAAAGACATCAAGTTTTTTTAAGAAAAGATTGTGGGTAGAGGAGATAGTTTTGGATATATATTAGAATCTTGAAAATTTGTCAAAAATTTAAAGTAATACAACATAGTTCCTTTTTTCCTATACTTTAACTATCGGTAGAAATTTCTTAAGGAGTTTTAACAACTTTTAAAGAGAGTATAATGATACACATGAAAAAATGCCTAGTAACAAAACCAAAAATAATGCTAATATACTAAGTATTGGTGTGTGTCACCACGGTCTAGGACGGCATGACTGTGTTTCTTGGCGCTAGAGGGCGCCGGGAGATAAACTGAGAGGTGGAGACAATGCAGATAGCAGAACAGGAAATGCTCGTAACCACGCCGATGACGCCGAGTAGGCAGAAACATGCTCGTGTGTTAGTGCTTTCTTTTCTTTGCTCGCATTGTTTTTGCCGGGAATGATTCCACCAATACCATGAGCTATATTAGCATTACTTTTGGTAGAGTACAATGAATTTTATTTTAATAAATTTCTAGTTCTTTAGGTTCTTATTTTACTATCGCAGAATTCTAAAATCTCACTAGTATTTATTCTTTTCAATTTTTACCTGACACAGCAATTATTTACTTCTGTTATATTTTTGGCGACCTAACTTCAGAGCCTAGAAATATTGATTTACTTATTACTGTTTTTATTTTTCTTTTCATTCATTTTGCATTATGTTTAATACCAGACAAGGACATTGTTAAACAGGGAAGATTGCGAGCGAGACGGAGACTACTACCAATGCTTCACAAAATTTCGAGGGAGGACCATTAATATTGCTTCACTACGCACAGCTTGCAATAGTATGCAAGAGAACGCAAACAATAGAAAAATTGATTTTTGTTAAAAGGTTAAACAAAATAAAACCACAACATTATTATAAACTTATATGAAATGTGCAGAAAATTGTTATGGGCTCAGTCGGAGTGAGTACTACAAGCTTACGATCGACTGGTTCCGCCTCCTATATAACGTTTCCCATTATGTACGCTTCAGCGCAACCAATTAGATTGTTAGTCGGCGTGCAATTATGTAAAATGCTATTTTAGTAGTTACGATCGTGCTTCCTGATGTATTACAGTGGAACTATTTGAAATACTTAAAAGAGTATGTTTATGCGCGGAAAAATCAATGGTACGTTATAAAATTAATTTTTCCTAATAGCGATAAGATGCTCAAGAGCTTGAGAGTCTTAAAAGAAGTCACCACTGGATACACCACAAATCTTATATTGCTGCAAAACAAAATTAATCCAATTATAATATCTGCAGAGTACTTCAGCTTAGCATTCACTATCACCGCGCTTACTTAGATCGCTTACCAGGAAACCTAGGTGATTTTAATAAATGACATGGGGAAGGTTACATTAGAACAAGAGTACGCCAAGAAGGTATCAACGAAGATTACGGCGTATATCGTTGTTTGTCTAGCTATCATCGATGCAATTCAGAAAATAGCTACGCTACTAAATCTTTGTTAGACTATTCAAAATGTATGCTGGGCAGTGTAACCTAATACAATTACTCAAACAAACGCCAACTAAATACATTTGTAGATTTATAAAACGGTGGATGTAAAGTAAACAGTCTAGACCCAAAAAAACTGAACAGAAAATACGAGGGGAACACTAAAAATTTCCGGAAAAAGAAAAAAAAACAAATATTTTATAAAAAAAAACACTTTATTGTTTCTCAAAATATTCGCCTTTAAGTCTTAAACACTTTTGCATTCGAAGAAACCAGTAGTCGAAACATTTATTCCACTCTGAAGTGGGTATCTCAGAAACATGCCTTTTAAATGCTTCAACGGCCTCTTCCGGTGTTGAAAAACGCTCACCACGCACTTTGTTTTTAACAAAATGGAACACAAAGAAGTCATTAAGTGATAAGTCAGGCGAATACAGACAATGAGTCATTAATTCAATGTTATTCTCCTTTAAATAATCGATTGTTCGATGTGCTGTGTGAGAGCTGGTTGACTTGGTGAAGGATGATGCGCCAATGTCTGTTGTTTTTTCTGATTTTGGCGAAGACTTTGGGCAAACAAATTGTTATATACCAATCAGCGTTTGCTGTTTTTCGATACTCAAGAGCAGCGGTAGCAACTGGCCCAGTTTTACGGGAGAAAAAGGAATCATTTTTTTTTTAAGTGCTTCGTGAACGAACAACTTTTGTTGGTTTTGGTTCATTGTGGAATACCCAAACAGTCGATTGTTGTTTTGTTTCTGGTTCGTACGAATATATCTAAATTTCGTCACCTGTTACGGTACTGTATACGTTTGCAGAAGCACCGCTATTGAATTTTTTAAGCATTTTTTTGCACCAACTCGCACGATCCATTATTTGAGCTTCGGTTAAATTGTGTGGGATCCAACGACTGCAAACTTTCTTCACTACTAAATGCTCATGTAAAATCGTTTGTATTTGACTTTTACCAATGCCAAAGGATGTAGCTATCTCTCGATATGTCATATGTCGATCCACTTTAATCATTTCTCGCACAGCATCGATATTTGCCGGAACAACATCAGTTGATGGACGACCTTCACGAAATTCGTCACTGAGACTAGTACGTCCACACTTAAATTCTGCAAACCAGTCATAAACTGTGGTTTTGGAAGGTACTTCATCACCAAAAGCAGAATTAAGTCGATCGATGCATTTTAACAACAATGCATTAGACCACATTTAAAATCATAAAAAATCATCGCACGAAAATGTTCACAAGAAATTTCCATTTTTTCACTAAATTGATTTATTTGAGGCGCTATTAAAACGAAGCTACTCAGCCGATTGTTTTTCTGTCAATGGTGTTTATCATACTAAATGCCAAATTTTAAGTAAATCTTACTGAAACATACGGAAATTTTTAGAGTTCCCCTCGTAGTTTGCTGAGCAGGAACATTCTTTTTTCAAAACACTATCCATCTTTGTATAAATTTGCCACAAGGATTAAACCGTATAAACGACCACATCACGCACTTGTTTTTCCCCCGGGGGAATCTTGGTTATCGGATACTCGGTTTGTTTACTTCGGTGCCTTGTTCGTTTGTTCAAAACTTTATTCTTTAACCTAAGTCACGCGCACGCAAAGTAATCTTTGATTTTACCACCGACGAAATTAAAAACCTACCCCACTTCGTTCATGAGTCCTACGACACGGCGCTTTATTTGCCGCACTCGACTCTACTTTATTATACAAGTATGAAACTTTATCGTGCGCAAACGGTTACTTGAATTCTGTTTGCCTCCGTTTTATTGTTTAACTTACAAGGTGGGCGGTTCGTATTAATTATCTCCGACGGGATGTACATTTGCATTCAAGAGGTGAAGAGGGAAGATAATAGAATCTCGTAAAATAAATTACTGGTAAAGTAATCCAAGTTCACACGAAGGGAAAAAAGTAGTTAGTAAATGTTATTGTTCCATGCTTAGAATTAGACTAGCAACTAGAGGAAACCTTTAAATAAACTGAATTGGAACATTTCAAAAAACATATCATTGGGCTTATAAAGGAAGCAGCTTTCTTAAGAAGAAAAATCATATGTAAAGTGCCACAGAAATGCTTTTATATTCTACACTACTAAGTACATTTTACGTTGTATACATTAATAGAGTAACCTAAACTTGCGGACTCGCATAGGCGTCGGTATTACGGGCTAATATAAGAATACGAAAAATTCATAAATAAACTAAATCGGTAAAGAAGCAGGCATGTAATGTCGACCTTGAATATAAATCATGCTAAACCGCACTGAGAGATGTTTCGTTTTAGTACCGGTTGAGCTGTTGCAGAGATCAGTCGAACGGTCAAGGTTATGTACTTACGTGTCGCTTTTGAAAATATAGCTGGTGTTTTTTGTGTGTTGTAGTATTATACCAAGTACATAATTAGAGTATCGTTTCATATAGAACTAATATTTACATACCTAAGAAAACAATGCCTCGTAATAGATTTGCTACTAATGTACATAAGTATGTGTCACTTTTCCCCATTTAAAATATGACGGTAGTGCAGTTTTTTGCTTAATATGCAATGTTCGTTTGGCTGCATTGGACAGAACTGATTGCCAGAGGCATGTCAATGGTATTAAGCATATGAGAAATGCAAGAACTGAAATACCTTATACACTATTCCTCATACATTTATTAATTATGTTTACCTCTTGTAATCTTCCGTTGTCGTTGGTGAGAAAAGCAGCTTTTAAAACGTTTTGGCGACAATACGTTCCAAAGTACCCATTACCCTCACAAACACAATTACAGAATCATTTGCCGCGAATGAAAGAGATGCTAGAAAATGTGTGTAAACGTGATTTGTGTTCCAAAAAAATATGGATTACCGTGGATGAGACGACCGATATAAAGAAAAACAGTATTGTGAATGTAATAGCTCCCGTTTTATCTAGCGAGAACACAGCATCTCGATATTTGTTAGCTTGCAAACGTGTTCAACAATGTACCGCGGAAAATATTCAAAAAGTGATAATGAACGCTTTGAAAAAATTTAAAATTGCCCAAGATCAAGTTGTGATGATTGTGACAGATAGTGCAGCAACGATGTTAAGTGTTGGGCGATCCTTAAAACATATATTTCCTAACTTAATACATATAACCTGCGTGCTGCATGCTTTGCATTTAGTTGGTGAAGTTGTTCGACAACATTACGGAAACATTGATCGAATGATTGGAAGTACTAAAGCAGTGTTTCGTAAATCTCCTAAACGTTTAAAAGAATTTCGTAAATTTTGTCCAGGTATTCCAGAACCTCCTGAACCAATTTTAACGCGGTGGGGTACTTGGCTAACAGCAGCTTCTTACTATTTGATCCATTTTCAACAAATTCAATCAGTTATAATGCGATTTAATCGGAATGAATCCTAAGCAATTAGAGAAAGTCAAAAGAGAATTTTAAATTCCTCAACTTTTAGAAGATTTAACAACAATATGTACCAATTATACAGTATTACTAGATGCCATCAGAAAACTACAATGTACTGAATTGTCATTGCAGGAATCATTAGACATAGTGGAGAGTGTAAAAAATAAATTACACACATTAAATGATACGCCAGGATTATGCACTAGTCAAAAGTTAGCAGATGTTTTAAGGAAAAATCCCGATTTTAATGCTTTAGAGGCCGTTTATAATAAGTGTAAGAATAGTGAACTTTTAAGTGATTTTGAAAAACAGTTTCTACATGCAAATGTAACTTCCTTAGATGTGGAGAGATCGTTTTCTATGTATAAGAAATATTTTTCTTGTGGACGCACAAGGTTTAAAGAAGTAACTGTGGAAACATATGCAATGATGCAAGTTTACAGTAGTTCACATCCTGATGCCTCTAATTTGCTGAATAATTAGCAAGTAAGTTTATTTATGAATTTTTCGTATTCTTATATTAACCCGTAATACCGACGCCTATGCGAGACCGCAAGTTTTGGTTACTCTATACATTAGCCATAAGAATTTAGTAGTAAACAGAAACATTGTACGTGCAAATAGGATTAAATAAATCTACTAGTATATATTAACGTGACTTCCTATGTTCACTACACAATATTTGATCTCATTGTTCATCTCTACTTGTTGTATATTGAATCATTTTAGTCCCCTTAGCTTGAAAATTATTAAATTATACAATTTTTATACTTTAATGTAGATATACGTTAATATTTATTTGCATCTTTTACTCATTCGAAGAATTCTGAAATTTGTCGTTTTGTCAAAAATTATTTTATTCCCATCTTCTCTTGTTTTCGAATACACATCCAAAGTTTACTTTAGGAATAAAAGTAAATAACAGCCTTTCTAATTCCAATATCCACACCAAAATGTATTTCGCTTCCGTAGTGATGCTGCGTCTCGAAATTTTGAAGTTCGATAAGATAAATGTTTACCATATTTACCATAGTATTTTAAAAACTGTGTGCGAGTAGTGGTGCATTCCCTGATACACAATTAATTTTGAATTATTCAGTTATTCAAGATTAATCTTTTACAAACTGTTCCACTAATAGAAATCGAGTGAAAAATTAAACAATTTTTAGAGGTTATGAGTTACAGTATATTTCTTTAATTAAAAAGAAATATATTTCTTTTTAGAAAATTTTGAATTTCAAACATTGACCTAACGCAATCCCTATCCTACAGCTATATTAAAATATTTATAAATTTATTTGAGTTTTTGAAATTCTAAATTCGATTTTGAATTGAATTTTCTTGTTTACTTCCGTTTTTGAATGTCTTGGCTCGAAGCTGCACCCGGTTCAAAAACCAAATTGTTGATTAGTTTCATAATTTTGTTGTTCGAGGATCCAAATAAGTTTTGTAATTGATATTTATAACATTTGTAATGAAATGGTTTGGTGTATTATTGAAATTTTTAAATTTTATCGAAGAATTTCGATGTGAAACTTGTTAAAAATTGTTTATCCCATTTCATTTTGGTTTTCAATTCAGATCCACAGTTTACTATCTGAATTAAATCAAATAAAGTCCTTGTTATTTTCAAAACCCATCGAAAATACCTTTCGCTTCCATGGTAATGATATGCAAATTTTCAGATACGGTAATGTCAGAATGGTTACCATGAAAACGATTCTAATTTAATGACTGCATGTGACTGGCACTATGCTTGTCCATATACAATGTATATCATAATTTTGAAGTGAATAAATACAATTAAACTTGTTTGCTGGACTCTTTTTTTTTAACAACAATATTTCTTCTCTACATATGTAGACAAAGAAGAATAATCGATCTGGGGCAAATTGGAGGGAAGAGGTCACCAACACTGCTTCGTCTCGTAATAAAATGGAACTCAATGCAATCAAAATGTCGAAAGAGTACACTTTTAGACATAAATAAATAAATATCGTAACAATATATGTTTCCGATTGTAAATTTTGTTTTGTTAATTAAATGTTGTTTTTAGACTTTTGTTTATTTTTATACAAAACTGAGTCTTACCCTCATGTTTAAGACGAGGGCAAAAAATTGATCTCAGGGGAAAATCAAAGGAAGAGACCACCGGCATTGCTTCGCCTCGCAAACTTGTAACCAGAAACAATTAAAAACGAGTACAACCTCAATTTCAGATGTAAGTAAATTAACTGGGGAAGGTGAAATAAAAGTCTACTTCTCACAATAACCCTGTTTTAATAAACGTGCTACCGGTTTCGAGGAATTTCTCTCATTTCTCTCATCTTTTATTATATATTTTTTTTGTAAACATTGTAGTGGAAATAATGTAATGTAAAGGAAAATATGTGTACAGTTCTAGATTTTTTTTTTTTATAAATACTTACAGTTAAAGTACCGCAGGAAAAGTTATGGCAATACAATAAAATACTACTACTTAAACTGATAAAATACACTTCAATAACAATGAAAGGATCACTTGTCATATAATTAAAATCAAATTTGTAAAAAATTATGTATGTATAAAGGGGACAAACACAACATGTTAAAAGGCGACCCAATTTAACAATAAATTGTACAAGAATCTGTATTATGCTATCCTATATCTATAATACAGATTCTTGTACAATTTATTCTTAAATCTGGTCGCCTTTTAACATGTTTTCTGTTTTTGACTTACAATATAGATTCTTGTTCATACTTTAGAACTTTTGTAAAAATTTAAACTATTGTTTATCAATATTTTGTTCTCAAAAAGACCTTTACATTACATTATTTCCACTGCAACGTTTACAAAAAAAATATATAATAAACAATAACATATTACAATTATAAACTAATTATCATTAATAACATTGTCTACTACTAAATATTTTAATGGATCCTTTGAGCTTGCCTGATGATGAGATAAATTTCTCAAAACCGGTAGCATGTTTATTAAAACGGAGTTATTGTAAGAAATATACTTTTATTTCACCTTTCCCAGTAATGAATTACTCACACAGAGTCGCATTGAATCGTTTGTAAAAGTAAATTGGATTGAACACATTTGAATACTAAAATCATCACAATGTTTTGTATTGATTTTCCAAGTAGCGTAATAGTCACTATTGGTATTGGTCTGAAAAAATCCGGTTTGGTTCTAGAAAGGACACTAAAACTGTTTGAACAGCTAAAACATCTGCTACACTTTAATGAAAACAGCAAAATATTGCCTTACGAGCAATTGCATAAAATCAGACTTCTGATTCACATGCTGAAGAAACGCTTTATAAAAGTCCTGTTAGAAATACATCTATCTATCGATGAACAAATATGTTCCATAAAAGCTCGAAGTGTTCTGAAGAAATATTTACCCGACAAGCCGCATAAATGGGGATATAAATTATTCGTTCTAGGCACTCCTGGTAAATCGAGTTTATTGAAACGATTAATTAACCATAAATATGACGTTTCGATAATCTAACCGTCTTCATTAAAAGCTAAAACTATACAACATAAAATCATACAAATGGAATAATACAAACATATTAAAAAGCTCCTTTAAAAAAAATCTTTTTAATTTGTCGTTTATTGTTAAGAAATCAAACTCTAATTGTCTAAACAAATGCATCTTCGTATGTGAACTGCTTCGTTCAGCGAGAACCCTTAAACCATCCACTAGAGAGTAATCCTCAAGAGTTACTTTCGATCTCTACTGTGAGAAACTTTAAAAAACATCTCCATTTGTTGAGTGACTTTTACGAATATACATTCGCAAGTATTGTTGGAAAGTTAACAGAAAGTACTAATGAGAGTTTTTAGGAAGTTGTTAAGGGGTGGATGTTTAAAAGCTTGCTGCTGTAATTACTGCTTGCACAAATTTATTAAAAATAGACAAAAGATTCAACGTAGAGCAAAATTGGGGGCACACTACACTCTAATAAGATAAATTAAGAACGTTCAACAATTTCGAAATTTTGTTCGTATAAACGCACTGCAGGTTCAGTAAGTAATACAATTAGTTATACCAAAAATACAAAAAAAAGATACCAAAATGCGCCAAGACTATGTTTAGAAACCTTTTGAAGAAGCTGACAGCATGATCAGCAAAACATCAAGAGTAAACTCAAAGATCCGGCAACACCCGGAAGATTATTCTACATCCTTTAATATTTTCTGTTTCTTCTTCCTATCACATATGTGGTTTATATGCTATAATATTACCGTAATAAAAGTTCTCTACACCAACCTTTTTCCTGTGCGAATTTAGCTAAACAACTCCTCGTGAGAACTACCACTATATAGAACTACCTGCGAGCAAGTCGATGCAAGTCAAACACTTCGCATACATATCTCCATTAGCGACACAACCTATCATCCGCTATCGTGAGCTGCTTTCGGGAATTTTACTCTCTAGAGGGCAGCTATCTTTAAAGGCGAATGTCACTCCGTTGCAAACAAAATCGAACTAGATAACACAATCTGGTATCATTTTTTGTAATGTTTCCTTTAATCTTTTGCTTTTGGAAGTTCAAAACGAAGAAGTAAAATATAGTTATTAATTTAAAACGTTATTGGTTTAAAATATTATGATAAATTTTCTTTATCCAATATTTTTATCCTGTTTAAATTGAGATTAAGTATATACCGTATAGTGTTAGCATGTTTGTCTAAGTCCGTTACGTTATTAGTTATTACAGAATTTATGGCCATTGAATCGATATTTTATGTATTGCTTATTTGTCCCATGTATACCTGGTACATGATTACAATCATTACATTAAGTTTTGAGTGGAGAACTCAAATTGTGTTTATTTATGAATGTAATTTTAATGTTGAAAGATACAAAAAGTGTTTCAGATAAGTATTTAACATAAAGAATTACAATGTATTTTGTATTTTGTTCAGTTTTCTTTTGAAATTTATGACTGTTGTGATATTTGAATGGTATGTTCTTTATAGTTTTATTTATAGTATGTAAAGGCTGATTATTTTCGATGAGTGAAAATGTAATTTCTTGTAAAACATTTTTTTCTAATTTTTTTAAATAATTAAGCGGCTGAGTAGACAAAAAATTAACATATCTCCCAGAAGCAGTTGGTTTATTGTGAACTTTGGTTAAAATGCTGTTGGAAGTTTCTATTGGTGACGAATCTAAGAAATTAATAGTATTGTTGATCTCCTCTTCTAATATACATAAATCTTATTTTTGGATGATAGTCATTACATTTTTGTAAGGTATCTTGAACATGGATGTAAAATCGATTAAAATTTAATTCGTGACTAAATGAATTTCTGTTTACATTTACCCATTCTGAGCTGATTTAAGTCGTAATTAACTAATTTGAATTAAAATCGCATTTGCAGTGATCGGTAGTACAAAAATAACTTACCATATGTCAACGACGAGTTTTTCCGTTCAAATTAATAAATTTTGAAATGTCAATTATGCTATCGTTTAGTCGTCGTACAATTGAAAACCTATCTTAACAATTCTTAAATATCTCTAATAGTTTTCGAGATATTAGCACAAATTTCAAGGAGTAGTATTTTCATTAGAACCCTCTCCACTCCACATACGGAGGATTTCACAGAAACGGATGCGCGCAATGATCTTACATTGGATCGCTCTACAAATTCACAAAATTTTTGGGGGGAATCCGGGTTACCGGTGTTCCCTTGTCAGTATCAGAAGTAGCATTATCGCTCTATATTATGAAAACCTCATTCGCAAAATCTTTTCAAATGCAGGTATTGGCAGTGTAATATTTTATGATTACATCAAGTGAAACTATAATTTCTAAGAAGCGCGCCATGCCACACACTTATGCTTTATTTTACTTCCTTTTGAAATAACAAAAAGCACTTAAAAGCATATGTTCCCTTTCACACAAAATTCGTTGCATTTAGCTTTATGTTCTCGACGGAAAGCTCTACGGCTGCACTTTAATATTAAACCCATTTCACGCAAAACTCTGCACCAAAGTCGATAAACGTTTATTCTTTGATCTTGGCGAGCATGGAGCTTCTGACATTTATCGATTGCATAAATAGAATCGTTTAACGTCAAATCATTTCAATGGGTAAATATATTTTGCATTCACTATATCATTTATGTATGCATGCCTACTTTCAATGTTCAACTATATACTGTATTGCAACAATTTTATTCACATTTGTTTAAAAACGTAGATACATACAGCGCGTCCACCTAATGCGTGGACGGAAGATAATTCTTTCCCTAAACAATATTGAGGAAAAGTTTTCAAATAAAAAATATTCGAAAATAATTTTACACAACATAAAATTATGCTCAAGTAGCCAGGGCACACATTTTCCGCTACACAGGATATAACTTTGGTTTTGTAAATAGAATACTCTGTATATTATTATGTTTTTAGACATCCCTCTTCAATTCGTATCAACCTTATTCAACACTCCCTATATCTATTTAGCTTAGCTTTTGAGATAATTCAGATAATCTGAGATTTTGCGAAATGCCATTGTTTCTTTAACACCCGACATCTTGAACGTCTTACATACTAGAATGGTGATTCAAATTTTATTGGAGTTTTCAGCGGAACATTGGAAAAAATAATGTCAACTATAGTATACAAACTGGCCATCGAAATCTTGCTTGGTTTCATTCATCTTATTTCATTTTTTTAGAATCTACTAAAGAAACTCTCCTAGAATTTTTTTTATAAACATCTCCCGATACTTAAGATGCGTCCTTCTCTACTAAATTAAATATGGAAAACTATGCAGATAATTTTTTTGATAAAATGCATAGAATTTTTTGTACAATTCCAACATCTACTCGAAGTGACCATTATCTTTCTGCGTATACATTGTCTAACAAGTTAACAAAGCATGAATAAATATTAAATAGCAAAAATAAGGAGACAAATGTTGATTAGAATTCAGCATAAAACGAATAGATTTATTTAAAACATTACACACAAAGTTATTTCAGTAGTAAGAAAGAAAAAAATTACGGAATATAGTTAAACAAAAATGTTTCTTAATGCAACGATGACTTGGGCATTATATAAAATATTATTCACGATATGTTGGTGAATATTCAACAAAATACAAGGAATTGAATTACAGTTTGTGCAGAGGAAAATGGTGATCACTTCAAATAGATGTTAAAACTGTATGCATAAAATAAATTTTGCAGATTATTTTTAATAAACTAGAAGATTATTTTTAATAAAATAAAAAGACGAAAGTTTATAGTATTTCATCGCCGCGTTCTATGCATTTTGGCAAATAACTTGTCTGGATAACTTCATATTTAATTTATTAAGGAAGGACGCATTTTAGGTATGGCGAAATTTTTATAAAAAAAATCAAACGAGCTTTTTAGAATCAAACATGGCGGCGATTTTGAAGGCAACTTATGGTATTGTAACGTACTCTGCTTGTCAGACCCTGGTTTCGGATGCCAATGTGATAACTTGCGCCGACGCTCGCCCACCTTTAGCAAGTAACGGAAAAATTATCCGTACCAACCTCTAATCGAAAGAACCGGTCGAATGTAACACAGGTGTTCCCTCTCAGGAGAGATTCGGCAACTTCGTTAACTAATAAAGCGTGAATGAATAATTCACCTTAAAATTCTTTCTACGCTTTATCTTATGCCTATGATTCTGAACAAAAGGATAAACGCTCTTTTAAATTATCTTATCCGTAGTCGATTACTTACGGGGAAAATATGCTTGCGGGCTTAGCAAGTTAATAGACGCATCCACTTATAGATGTCGCTGTACGATATCAATGTCGAAACACCTGACATGTACTTGAAGATTTTGAAGTTCGGAGAAACAATGTCGGTTTTAAAGATCGTAGTGAAGAATTCAGGCGTCTGCAAACGTTACTTTATTCGTGCATCGACCAGGATAGCTTTTTACGAAGACCAAGGTACGTTCTAATGATTGAAATAAGTAGATAATATGTACAGTTTGTTTATTATCCGAACTTTCTGAACGACACATTCGAAACAAAATTGATTTCTGTTAACTATATAACTAAAACGAAATAAATTCCAAGAATAGCATAACATAACATTCAATGTGAATTACAAACTGTTTCCAGTCAGGTGGAAATATTTACATTACACTGAGGAACAATTTGTAACACAATTTCTGAGTTTGATTTTTGAGCTGTTTTATAGTTAATTAGGCATGCTGGTTTGAAAACTGTAGTTAGTTTTCTCCTACCACGTCAAGTTTTATCTCTACACTTTATGAGAATGTGACTACTCTCCGCGAAATCGAGCATGGGTCATAGGAAGCACTATTGCTCTCCTATCGGCTGACACAAACCTTCTCCGATGGGCGCCGGGTGAATGACGCATAGGAGAACAGCGAGAGGTTTATACTTATCTGGACTTGTTCAGTTACGCCTGAGATACTGTAGTGAGACGTTGTGTGTCGCTCTGAAACGGTGCAGCCCATTCCGACGTGGAGTCTGAATTCTTGTATATATACAAGGTTAACAGTGTTTAGTGTTTATTTATATATGAACTGAAACTTTTCCTTATGTCTACCTCTGCTAGTTCACGTCGTAAGTGCTTAAACAGTCCCGATTCGTTTTGTTACATATGTGATAGTTTTAGCATTCCCAATCAAAGGACAAACATCAGTACATTTGTCAGGCAAATCTATTTTGCCTATTTTAAAGTGAAAATTGGTGATCAAGATAAATCATGGGCCCCTCACAAAGTGTGTAAGCAGTGTGTTGAGGGTTTACGGATGTGGACCAAGGGAACACGTGATAAACTTCCATTTGGTATATCTATGATTTGGCGGGAGCCCAGAGATCATTCAAGTGATTGTTACTTTTGTATAGTGAAAACGTCAGGATATAACAAGAAAAACAAATGTAAAATAGAGTATCCTAGTTTACCATCAACTATACGCCCAGTGCCTCATTCAGCCGAAATCCCAGTGCCAGTTTTCAATGAATTACCCTCTTTGAAAATACGGGAATACGAGTCTGGTGAAGATCAAAGTTACCCCAACGATGAAGATTTGGAAATTAAAGATGATTCCGTTCATAATGGATTTGACCAGCATTAGGTGAATGATTTGGTACGAGATTTGGGACTATCCATAAAAGCTTCAGAGCTCTTAGCATCAAGACTGCACGAGAAAAACTTGCTTTAAGAGGGAGCTAAGGTATCCTATTTTCGATCAAGAGAAAGTGCGTTTCTACAATACTTTCGAAGTGATGATGGATTTGTGTAAAAGAAGCTATTAGCGAAAATTTTTGCCTTAATATGTAATTACCGTTCGATAAAAAAACAACTATTTGTATGAACACAATTTAACTTACACTAACTATTATAGCCTTTGTATGAATAAAATTATTCTTTATAAACAGTATATTTGGTAAGTTTTTACTTTATTTTCCTTTATATGCACAATTTGTATGACTTTTGAGGGTATCCTGTAGCTAAAAAAGTTGATGTGATTGACAAAAACTGCGGTTATTTTTGGATCCGGAGGCCAAAACTTAATTGAAAACAAGTCACAGATTTAGGACAACGAAATTACTGTTCCCCAGTGTTATCGATACAAAGTTGACGGATATTAGCGGAAATGGTGTAAATTTGACGTTACTTTTACTTGTTTGAACAGCTATGTGACTATATCGGTATAGTGGTATCAAAGTTCTCTCAATTAAAATAATCTAATAAGTTATCACGGTATGGGGCTTAAAAAAAAAGTCTCGCGGCGGTAATAGCTAATGGCTGTATTTACAGCAGTTCTGGAGGTAAAATATTCCGGAATTGTCTGCTGACGCCGACTACTTCTGGGATACTTTCGGCCTCGGTTATCGGCAGAAATCCGACTGACTTGTAGCTTATGACCACAGGCCGGCGACCTAGCATACCTCAGTTCCTTGGAGTCAAAATAAGAACGACTAACTTGAAAGGCGACTTCGGGGTCTTTATATATCTTTACAACATTACGTCACACATTCTTGCCCCATGACGTTCGTTGGCCTTGTACGTGACGCGTACAAGCAAAACACAAATTAGTGCGGACGGTTAAAATTCTAGTCACCGCTTTAGCGCGTAAGAAGCTTAAGACACCGTGTGCTAAAAGAATAACGGCATTTCACAAAAATCGTAAATTATCTCAATTATCTGAAAAACTAAGCAGTCTGCAATGAATGTTGAAGAAAATTCACATAAATTGAAGAGGGGCATCCAAAAACTCAACAATATATAGAATGTTTAAATATTTAAAAACCCCTATATACTTGAATATAATTTTGTGTTGTGTAAAACTTGTTTGTGAATAATTTGAATTTTATTTTTTCCTCTTAATTATTCAGAGAAGACACTAGGTTGACATTCGTATATAAACTATACAAAGCTAATTCCTTTCTCACCCTCTTAACGTCTATATACATGCCATTAGGTCTATAGGAGCCTGTCCAATTTCATTTAATTAATGCGTATAAGGTAACCGGTATTTGCTAAATTTAACTTCGGCCTCATGATGTCGAACATGAGAACATTCCAGTGTATCATTACGAGCATAGAAATTTAACTTATACAGCATCACCCACTATAAAAGGATATATCTAGAGAACTTCCAATTATTGCTATGTTATGCTTTGTATGAAAGTAATGTAAATTCCTTATTATTAACAGTAGTAAAAACAATGCGTTTTTTCTATAATTTTGTATTTATTTATTTTTAATAAAGCAATATTTACGTCCGTCAAACTATTACTTCCTTCAAATTAATTATTATGCTTCTAAAGGTTTTGAAACATGGTTACGTCCAAATGATACTATAATGTGAAATAAAAAATTCCTTTTATTTCCATATTTAAGCTCTTCTCGATGTTTCTGCTTATGCGAATATCATATAACCTTTTAAATAACAAGAAGAACATGTTCCTATAAAGCTTTATTAAGTTAAAGATTAATTAGATGCAAATAGAAATGTAGATGTAATCAAAATTAAAGAACGAGGGCAAGTTTTTTACTTCTATATTCGAAAAAGATGCTAATTTTCGTCTTCTATGTAAGTATTTTGAGTATACGAGAGGCGTTCAGTAATTAAAGAGACAAATTGCATTAGCGGGAAAACTACTGAATATTGTTAGATGAAACTTGCTGTGGGTCAAGTTGGCAACCTTGGGGACAAATTAAGTCAGCTGTTTGAAAGAAATAAAAGCAAAAAAAATTAAAATGTCGGCTCCTCTCGATACGTGTACGATGGAAGAGCAACGTTCGGTGATAAGATTTTTGTTATCCGAAGGTGTTCATAGTGGTGAATCCACGTTTTATCGCAGGTTATAACACGGTCTAGAAAGTCATTACCTTCCGTTAAAAACCGTCGTTTGAGTTCGGAACAAATGCGAACACGGGTGTCTTTATGGACTTTATTGGACTGTCTTGGAACCCATCTGGAACACGATTTGCGATAATTCAAGTCATTTATGCGATTTTCTAACGCGCCGGTCGACACTTCAACCGGTCGTCCGTAGCGATGAATATCGGTGACACTTATTCTGCCCGATTTAAACTGTTCAATCCACTTACACACATTTCCGGGGCTTAAACACTTTCCACCATATTGTTTCAACATTCTCGAGTAAATTTCGGCCGCCTTCACATCTTCGAATAACAAAAATCTTATCACTGAACGTTACTCTTCTATCGTACACGTTTCGAGAGGAGACGACATTTTGAAATGAACAAAAAAAGTTATGTTTGCTTTTTATTTCTTTCAAACAGCTGACTTAATTTGTCCCCAAGGTTGCCAACTTGACCCACGGAAAGTGTCATCTCATAATATTCAGTAGTTTTCCCGCTAATGCAGTTTGTTTCGTTAGTTACTGAATGTCCCTCGTAATTTAAATTTGTCCAATTTAAAGAATGAATACATTTCGGAAAGACATAAAAAGGTTATTTTAAAGTAACTCTTTTCTAATGGCATTTACCACAATATTCTCACGTAGACTCCAAAGCAAAGATCTTGAAAACTATCATGTTATAAACGAAATAAGGAGGCCTATTTTAATTTATTGTATGTTATTTTGTTCCGTTATACTAGTTAGAAATATACGAAGATAATTCGAAAGAATTCAGTTTTGCTCTTTATACTACAATTAACATTTATTCTCATTTCTGTAAAATCTTTTGGAATGCTTTCAACCAGATGCAAATATCTCTAATATTTTAATCAACAATACGTATTTTAACGTATTAAGCATACTATTCTAAAGAAAAGTAAGCACAGACTTATTAATTGTTCCGGATCTACTAACAATTATTTATCCATCAGATAATAATTACAATACAGGAGTAATTATGTTTTTGACACGGACTTAACGAAAGTATAATGCTACCCTTACTAAAATAAAATCTAAATATGTAACTGGGAATCGTAAACTAAAACTTGAAGAGACATAAACCGTCAAATGTAATGTAAATATATTATAGAATCCGACAGACAAGAAATTCGGAAGCAATCCATAATTACAATTACATTTACCTGTGCTCTTCGTTATTTGCGATTCTGAAAACACCCGAAGCCCGCTCTCTAACGCGCGGTAGGTGGTACTGATAATCGGTGGCCGACAGGAGGAGACATAAGTTATTTTGCTAACTGTACATACACACAGGATACTATTGTAGTTTGCCACACTCTTCGCAAGATAACCTTTACAGTTTTCACATATTCAGTCACAATAAAATAAAGTTCAGGATCACATGGAAATGGAGGAAACTTGAATTCTTCTATTCGGCGTCCGGTTTAAATACATTGCATTTCTATTGATCCGCAATGGTGTTGCAGTTTACAAATGTAGTTTACCCAATGCATTCTTTTCTTTATTTACAGGAAAAGCTCTGGTACTATTTAAAGTTTTAGTTTATAGACCTTTACCGCTTGCTTTTACAATGCAAATATCTTCGCATGCAGATGTGTTAGAGTTCTTCGCAACTAATAGTGGAAATTCGTTCAGTTAAGCTCACTAAATTCCAATAAATATTTAAAACATTATAATTCTCGAAGGTTATCTAGAAAAAATCACTGCGAATACTTCTACGACATCTCTCGAAATCATTACAATATGGCGAAGCATCCCATTACGTCAACTTTTTCTCAAAAACCAAACACAAGCTAACAAAAGCGGTTTTTTAGTGTAGCGTCTTAAATAGAACAAAACTATTTAGCTTTCAAATGGTCTAGTAAATATTTACTAAATAAAGTTAGTTCTTTATTTATTCTAAAGAATCGATGAAGCAACGCAATACAAATTAACATGATACCAGGTTCGCAGTATAGTACCTAGCCTCTATCTTCCTTCACTATTCAACTTTATTTTTAAATACTAAACGATCGATACTAGCAACTCATATGCATTAAACACCTCCAGGAAATCTCAATATTAACATTACTATTAAATTTCAACAAAAATAAATGCGGTACAGAATTAGCCTCGAAAGCATTGATGAAATTTTGGTGCATTGTAAAATTATATTTGCAGATTGTAGATAAGAAACAAGTAATTTCTGGTTATAGATAGAATAGATATTAGTGGCGGTGTAAGAGAGCTCCGAATTATCATTCATCTGTGTCATATATTAAAAATAAAGGCAGTGAAAGAAAATAATAATCTTGTAATTAGTATGCTCAGAACGCTACAGATTATTATTAATGTAATGAAATATATTTTTTTTATAAATCAAGAACCTTAGGATCTACTTTTATTATTTATCTATTCTGGAAGAGAAGACGAAGAACAGAATAGCATGGAAAAAGATATGCAGCGAAGTATAAATGACAATGGGGACTGATCCACTCCGTGAAATGAATCTAGAAATCCTCTAAAGAGGAGGCGCAACCCCACAAGGGGTGTTTAGCCACTATACATACATTTATTTATTCTATATTTTATATA
Source organism: Dynastes maya (assembly GCA_029619315.2). NCBI lineage: Eukaryota > Metazoa > Arthropoda > Insecta > Coleoptera > Scarabaeidae > Dynastes > Dynastes maya. Next base: position 41,818,015 of record JAROYE020000004.1, on the reverse strand, counting down.
CATACACCAAAAACTTTGGGACAACCGAATCGGTGTTACATCAGCAAAATTTTATATTAACAAATATTAGTTCTTATCGAATTTGGTGTTTTTCTTGATATCTAATTTCCTCGATTAAATTACGCCCAAAGGTAATAGTTAAAACGGGTAAAATAATTTGATCCTTTTTTAACACTATCCAATATTAATTAACTTGGTAATGCATGTGATAAGTTACACCGGATAGTAAATATACTATATGAAGAAGGGAAAATTGTCACCGACTCTTTCTGACTTTTTTTATACCAGTTACGACTGGAAAACCAACAATAAGTATTGTAACGTACGTCTCTGCTCCGGACGCCAAAATGTAACGTTCCTGCTCGCGGCGGGAAAATTGTAATAACTTTCTTATTCTTAGACGCAAAATTACATTGGGCGACTGCCTTTTCATACCTGCCAAACTAGATACAATGGACTCTGCTCACTAGTGACATCTTCGGTTGGTATACGGGAAATTATCGTATAAAGAATATATAACGGTTTTACTTTTCAGATAATCTTTTTAATCGATTTGATGTTACTGAGTGATTTAGACGGGAATAAAGTATACAGAATTAACATTTCATATTTTAAACATTATTTTAAACATTAAGATTAGTGTACAGGGGATCTATATTATCGACTTCGTAATACAGTTTAATTTGCCGTTGCTGGGGATGTCGTTAGCTGTCACGGGATTATTAACTGTCATATAACAGATTTATAGCATGTATTTTAAGCGGCTTAATGTTTATTTACTTTTTTAAAATAAAACTATTAGATGTTTACGGCTTTTAGTGATCAAGAAAAGTTAAGTGAATACCAAATTGATTGATTCGGCGTGTGTGAGCAGTCTTAACCACGGGGTAGCGTTGAAAATGCCAAAGGGTCCGATTTAACAGGAAAAGGCGTAAGTACAACGACAATACTTTGTTTACACATAACTTCATAAAATAAAATAAAATTCTCTAGCAAACTAAAATCAAATTCATATACAAATATATACAGATCAGGCAAAATGATGATGAAAAAAACAAATGCTTTCCTTTCTCAGTTACGAGCTCGGTCAGATTTTAGTCGGGTCTTTGAATTTTATGTCGCGGCAAGACACTTACAACATTCTCGGTAATGGACTTATATTAATTTCGGTCAAGATTTCACGACAGGCAATTTAGGCTACACTGTCGTGTAATATTAACATTACCTTGTCCAAACTTCATCGGACGCTGCTAACAGCCGCAGAAAGATGAAATTTGGTCAAGATCTCTCGCAGATCAAATCCACTTAGAGATGTTCCCCCAAAGCTTACGCCACAGAAGGGTTGTCCTTTTCGCAGATCGAGGCCCACAAAAAAGACCAATGTACACGAATCCGGTCGCCTTTTATATCGAAATTTACTCTTTTTTGCTTATCTACGTCATGTGGCCTCGCGTATAGATGGCGCGCGCTTCTCACAAAACTCGTAACTTGTGATTATGCAATATGTACTAATGTACACCATAAATGACCACATTCATAGGGTACATTGGAGTACAACATAAATGGTTCTGGAATTTGAAATAACAATTAAAAGAAGTGAATTTACGATTTACAACAAAGATTTAAAGACTAAACATTATAACGATTAACATTGTAACTAAAAGTTATTTAGAAACTAATTTTGGGTACAAATAATTATTTTATTTTTTCATAACCCCTACAAAGTATATAATATTAGAGCTTGTCGTAACCTTAGGAGTCTTTAGTGTATAATTAGTGTGTAAACTGTTCCATGGCTTTCTTACTATCAGCCCCCTGTCGTAAAAGGTGAAACGAATAATGACTCGCGATTGTACCGAACCCACCACGAAAATCAAACGCTGGTGGGACTCGAATGCATGGCGTGCAACTCTAAGGGGTGAGGTGCAAGTACTCTTACCATTGGACTGTAAGTTTGCAAATTAAATTTCACCAGTAACAATTATTTCTCGTAATAGTCGATAAATATTTTAGGATTTATTGGAAATATTGCATAGCGCGTGCTCTTTTGTGTGAAATTCCTTTTTTCAAATAAAATAATCAAGTTGCTGTAAAAACGTACATAATCAATTATTTATCAATTTAACAAGTGTACGGTTCTAGGTTTGTTGAAAACATCTTCAAATGCACATCTTCATTGCTGAGAGTGCTCGTTCTATATATATAAAAATGAATTTGTATTTTAAAGAGCTTAGATCTAACCGGGAGCAGTGATATTGGCCGGTATGAGGCTGATTCAAGGGTTGGCTTACCTGGTTAAGGAATCAGATAGAAAAACAGCCTAAATTGAACTAGGTGACTAGGTCTTATGCCACCATCACTAGAGCAACGCAACTGCGCTGAAAGCCAGTGGCGAACGCATAAAAGTTTACACAAAATAAATTAAATGTGATACGTGCTCAAACACTTTCCGTTTTAAGAGTCCTCCGTGAAATCACAAAGTGGATAATGTCTATTTAATATTTGTAACATTAGATATGTTTTCAAAGTTGTTTCGGCAAAGTGAGTGCGGCGTGAAGAAAAAGGGTTGTTGTATGCCGAAAACGAACGTTCTACATCTAGTGACGTTATATTTGCGTAAGAAAAACAATCTTTCAAATAACTTAACGGTTCTGTTGACGCACCTTCACAAATTTGTCTTAATGTGCCAAAATCAGAGTCTTTATCTAAAACACTTTCAAACCTTTCTAAAACACAAACATTTCTTGCGTCTTCTATCGCGCATAGCTGTGCGTGAACATGTTGCACTATTTGCAAAGATTCCACTAACGACACCGAAGAATTTTGTAGTTTTTCTATCGCATCCGCTAGTCCCACGTAATTGTTCTGAATAATTTCCAAATCTCTTTTAACCTGACTATCCTGAAATTTCAAGCGGCTTACCTTGACAGCCGCAGCTTCCTTTGGGTCGAATTCTAAAATCACGTTTTTATTTATACAATACAATACATGTAAGCATAAATAATATACATTATTTATGCTTACAACACAATAAGTTCATATAAAGTAACGCGTTTTGTTTTCCTACACACGGCACCTTTAAATTTAAAAATACCATCTAATACATTTAACAATACAATTTTACTACATTTTAGTAAACACCATCTTACTGCGTACAACATAAAGTTGTTAATTATAAGATTTTAATGTTGTTATAATAACAAACAATACAATGTATATTTTAGTGTATTATGTTGTAAAAGAATTAAAGAGAAGGTATATTAATTTTAAATATACAAAACTAACAACAATTTTCTTGTATTGATTACAAGATAGTGTTGCTGTCACATATAGTATTAGGAAATATTGTAAAAAAAGCAATATTTATCTTTATTTTAACAATGCATTTTTCTCTGTATAGGCACACATTTGGCGCACAGATGTTTATTTCGGACACAATTAGCACATGATCGTTCAAGGCTCGGACCGCACGTCTTTACACTTCGAAAGTCAAACGGCAATTGTACATATGACGCAAGAGTTTTATTTCAAGGAATACAAAAACTTTTACTTTAAGTAGTATCAATTTCCTGAAATGTTAACAATCCAAAAGTTTTCCATTTAGAAAATACCTTTTGCTTCACACAGTACCTATTAATACTTGAATTCTTCTTCATGTTTCCCCCTGTTTACGATACAATTGCTAACAATGTAACATAAACACATCTTGTGGAGGAGACTACAATTTTACAAAAATTTTACTAAAATTATCTTCTATTAACAACATAATGACGGCCAATGTTTATCAATTTATTAACTATTTCTAGTTGTAGATAACAAGTAATTGGCTCTGCATAATAGTACTTTTGTGAATAATCCTTCGGAGATTTGAGTGTCTACCTTCAAAGAAAGGATATCCTCTGCTTGCAGATGCTAATGTGATAACTTGCGCCGACGCTCACCCACCTTTAGTAGGTAACGGGAAAATTATCCGCACCAACCTCTAATCGGAAGAACCGGTCGAAGGAAACACTGGTGTTCCCTCTCAGGAGAGATTCGACAACTTCCGTAACTAATAAAAGGTGAATAAATGATTCACCTTAAAATGCTCTTTATGCTTTATCTTATGCTTATGATTCAGAACAAAAGGATAAAACGCTCTTTTAAATGATCTTATACATCGTCGATTAATTACTGGAAAATATACTTACGGGCTTAGCAAGTTAACAGACACATCTACCTATAGATGTCACCTTACGGTATCAATGTCGAAACACCTGACATATGCTTGAAGATTTTGAAGTTCGGAAAAACAATGTCGGTTCTAAAGATCTTAGTGAAGAATTTAGGCGTCTGTAAACGTTGCTTTATTTGTGCATCGGCCAAGATAGCTTTTTACGGAAACCAAGATACGTTCTAATGATTAAAATAAGTAGATAATAGGAAGAGTTTCTTTATTATCTGAAGTTCCTGAATAACATATTCAAAACAAAGTTGATTTCTGTTAACTACGTAATTAAAACGAAATAAATTCCAAGAATAGCATAACATAACATTCAATGTGAATTACAAACCGTTTCCAGTCAGGTGGATCTGCCTAAAACGCCAACCACAACCTCGCAGAGCCGAAACTTTGTAGCTTATGATCACTAGCTGGCGACCTAGCATACCTCAGTTCCTTGGAGTCACGATAAGGACGACTGACTTGAAAGGCGACTTCGGGCTCTCTATATATCTTTTGAGAACATTACGTCACACGTTCTTGTCCCATGACGTTCGTTGGCCTTGTACGTGACGCGTACAAGCAAAACACTCGTTATCATACATTACCTCACAATTTCAACGACTCTAATGAAAAATATACACAGGTTTTCTCAAAAATGAATTTACAAAATAAAAATTAAGATTATTGATTAGAAATTAATTTGATCACACTAGAATTTAATAAAATAGTGAAATAATTTAAAGACTACAGAAATGTTGGTTATATTAATTTTAACGCTCTTTTCCTTAACTTAGAGGTCTATAAATTAGTGCGGACGGTTAACGGTCACATCTTAAAGGATCGAAATAACTTTATCAAAGAATATAAATTAATTTCCGAATATAAGACTAACATCTTTTAGGGTTAAGCATCGCAAAAGATTTTTATGCGTATATTTTACCTGCAATTAATAAACTCTACGGGTGTCTAATACATCGAAGCCAGCCAAAATGATATACTTAATTCTTTTTCTGTACTGGCATTCTAAACTTGAAGAATGTCGTTGTGCTAACATAGCTTATGCAAGAATTTAAAGAATACATTATTTATTAAAGAATTTTAGTATCTAGGCATCAAGGTTGGATTAAACTTAATATTTTTCATTTCAAGATCTTTCTTTACTTCGATGCTATTTTCTATAAAGGTATAGATCTAGAACGAACGTAATTCTTGAGTATACAGGAAAAACATATTGTTTTTATTTTTTGGGTATATGTGTACTGAGAATATGTAACTTAAAGTATGACATCAACCTTTGGAATTAATGTTTATAAACAGGAATATATTTATATGGGCGTTTCGCAGGAAATGTACATATGTTTTCTCGAGCTAAACCTTACTTTTATATCGCCTTTTAAATAGGAAATGAATGTCTTTGAAGTGCAAACGAAAACCTAGATAGAAATAAAATTTAATGAATATAAACACTGTGCTCTAAGAAAACGGAAAATTCTCGA